>JAQMYJ010000005.1:8766558-8788479 GCA_030014305.1 Clarias laeviceps
TGTGTGTGTGTGTGTGTGTGTGTGTGTGTGTGTGTGTGTGTGAACAAAGACAGTGTTGTGATCCGAAGGTTAATTATTGAAGAGACGTGCAAATCCACATGTGGATTTTCCCTGCAATTTGGAAAAAAACAAGCGGGCAAAGCTATCATTCTTCCTGTGCATGAATACAGACACAAACACACACACACACACACACACACACACACACACAGAGGCAACTTCCTCACCTGTAGCGTAGCAACTTTTTGAAGTGGGGAAGTCATGTTATAGCAGCGATCAAACATCCTGTGGTGCACTCACATGCAAACACACCCACACACACACACACACACAGATTTTTTTTTTTTTGCATTTGCAATACACAGCTGATGCACGATGCTGCAGGGCAGGTGAGGGTGCAGAAACTTTCGAAGCATTTAAGTTGAGAAGAGAGCAGGTCGAGGATTTTACACTCACAGTAATCACCTTAACTAGTTCTCTTTTTTATAAATAAATAAAACCAGCAGTGGCAACTTATTTTTTTTACAAATTAATTTTGCATCTTATTAACTGCAGTTAATTCGTCAGAAATTGCTTTTTTCTTTCTTTCTTTCTTTTTATTTTAAAGTGAGCTTTTGTTCATTTTTGTCTTACATCGAAGAACATTGTTGCAAAAGAGTTTTGTTCTTTTTGATATTAAAAATACCAAACAGAAATAATTTCATTCAAATCTTTGAGAAGCGTCACGGTAGAACATCGGTGCTGGTTAAAGTAGTAAATGATTGACTGCTCGACTTTAGTGCAGCTTTTGACACATCGCACCGCTTTAAAAATGGCTGCATTTCACAACGTTTATCATTTGTGATCTGGTGTTTTGTGGATGTGGTGGTGTACAACACTACACAAACATTTTCAGGCGATGCTTGTGCTATGACATCTTTCACCTGACAAGGTTTGAGGTTTAAATCTCTACTAGAACGACTGATATCAGTTCACCTAACATGGTTAATTCTGAGTAAACAAGGATGTTTCTCTGTCTATCATCAGTTCACTGCTTTCATCACGCAGTTTGATCTGCAGCTTTTCTGTTAAAATCTGACAGCTACACTTTGGACCCTGCATGTTTATCATTTCATTTTTACACATCGGAAACAGCTGAAATGAGAAATATTCTAATCCTACAGTATACAATGCTGATAAACTACTGTTTGCTTCCATAACCGTTTGATTTCTAACCTGTTGCCAAACAAGTTTACTTACTAAACTTAAAATAAAGTCAGTACTGGGAATTTCATTGCATTCATTTAACCCATTACCCAAATTTATATTGAGAAGCATGGTTTTCTTTTTAATATACAATTCAATTCAATTCGATTTAAATAGCACTTTTAACAATGGTCACTGAATCAAAACAATTTATGGAAATAAGTTTGAAAAAATGTGAGAAACTATGTATAACTGATAATGATCATAATATTAACCATAATAAATAAATTAGTAATAATGATTAATAGATTCAATCAGATTTATTCCAGGATCAGTGCTGGTTAAAGTAATAAAAGCATTGAGACTAAGCTCAGTTTTTGGATGCATTTCTGTTCTGGTTCTACTGGACTCAGGTGAACTAGTTTACTTAATTTTCTTGACACTCATGCTTTCATAATGTTTAAATGTTGATCCTGATCAATAAACTTTTCATTTTTTTATAGTAATTCACACAGACTTTTATTTTTACATTTGTTACTAAACATGCCTAGACTTCATAGACTCTTAGATTTGTTTTCCCAAATTGCCTGTAGTGTGTGAATGGGTGTGTGAGTGTGTATGTGTGAGTGCCCTGCGATGGATTGGCACCATGACCAGTGTGTACCCTGCCTCGTGCCCTAAGCCTCCTGGGATAGGCTCCAGGTCCCACAAGCCTGAATACAGGATAAAGCGGTATAGAAGATGAGTGAGTGAGGGAGTGAGTATTTCTGTAAAGTATTTTGAGGTAAATAAATATATGGTAAAATAAATAATAAAAGCAAAATAAAAAAAGGAAAATATATCTACGCATTCATCTTTCTTATCATGCCTCACAAGCATAAAATCTGCAAGAAAATGCTAAATTAATACAACATGAACACATTCATTCGCATGACCAAATAACTGAAGATATTTAACATAAAATATTATGAATTATTGCAGTGTAACATACAATCGACTGTCAGAACATGCTGAGTAAAAAAGTGAAATGCTATGCTAGGAATGTATGTGCTGTTGTCGTGTGAGTGTGATGTGGTCTTTCCTTCAACAAGGGAAAATGACACGGTTCATACACACACACACACACACACATTAAACACAACCACCAGTAGGATGGAAATGAACTTATGAGTCACTTCTAAACATTATCTTTAAAAATCCAGTCTAGGACTGGAAATTATTCAACAGCTATGGAATGTGATCGGAATTTAGCAGCAAAAGTTTATTTCATTTTATTCAAATATGAATGTACGACACACACATACACACACGCACGGTGTTTAGCAATTTCACAAATGCTCACATGAAACTATATAAAATATATTTTATTATTACAATTATTGACTAATTTATTTATTCTAGTAGATGCACAATGCACACTCCATTATTTACTTAGCTATGAGTCTTGGAAAAGTTATTATAATTAAATATTTGTTATTTAATACATAAAAGTTTTATAATTTTATGATGTTGTGCCAAAATTAGTACATAAACACGTGAAAAATTTAAATGTGACTCCCTTCTAATGGAATTGCAGAACATTTTTTTTATCTGTGTGAAAAAAATGGTGAAGTATATGAATGGTGTAGTATATGAATGGTGACACCATTCATATACTACAGTAAAGATAAAGCATCAGTATGTACAATGCATTAGTTTTTTGAACTTCAATATGAAGTAACATACAAACTATATCATTTAACACTTGGTCTTTTTTAACAATAAACTTGATCAGCTGAATAATCAACTCCTAAAACCCCACAATGACAGAGATAAACTCCCAGCCTTGGGTTTTTCATCAACAGATTGAATCAGTCATCCATCTCCCCCAAACCCCATCCAGTCCAGCTTTAGTTATTTTTTTTGTAGCTTTATGGAGGACATGGCTCACAGGAAATGTGGGTCCATTATGTAGCGTTGTGGAGGACTTTGCTGCATTTTGTGGCTTTGTGTAGGACATCAATCCATTTTGTAGCTTAGTGGAGGAAATGGCTTCATTTTGTAGCTTTAAAGAGGACACGGCTCCATTGTGTAGCTTTATGGAGGACATTGCTCCACCTTGTAGCTTTGTGGACGCACACTGCTCCATTTTGTAGATTTCTGAAGATATTGCTCTCCATTCTAGCTTCGAAAAGCAAGATGCGGTCACTTGTAACTTCACAGAGGATATCAATGTTCCTTCTAGCAATAAACATTGATTCCTTTCCCCTCCATATCTGAGCTGGAGGACATCACTGTTCCTTCTATCTTAGCAAAGAACATTTTTAGAACGGCGTCTAGCTTTGCAATAAAGGACTTAATTGTCCCTTCTGGTGCCACAGAGAGTGACACTTTCCCATGTTTCTTCGAAGTGAATGTTACTGTCACTTCTAACTTCACAAAGAACAAGGTTGTCCTATTTAGTTTTACAGAAGACCTTCTGCCATCAGCTTTGCAAAAGATTTAAAGATTTAAAGATTTTTGCAGTACCACAGAGGATGGCCTCTTGTAACTTCTTAAAGACATTGCTCTACTGTGTACCTGCACAGATACCATTGCACCTTCTATTTGACAAAAATTGCTTTCCCTTCGAGGTTCTCCAGAACGTCACTGGCCCTTCTAGCTTTGCTGAGGTTCAGGTTCAGGTTTCTTTATTTATACCTTTAGGTAAATTTTTCATTTTTGCAGAATGAAGGCTGACAGAAGAAAGAGCCATCCAATCGTACACACACAAAAAAAGGATGTTGATCCTTATCATAGCTTCATGCAGCTACAGTGCCTTTACTTTCCCAGAGGATGTTACTGTAAGTTCTAGCTTCACAATCCCTATTAGCTTCTCTCTCAGTAGTCCAGGACCGACTTTGCATCATTTGTGGGGGGGACGAAACTGCAATGCCTGCATAGATGAGCATCAGGCAAGACCACCATCATCATGTTCACCACCATCACTGTTGAGATTTCATTATTATTGTCAGATGCTTTCGTAACTAATGTTCCATAAAGTAATAGAATATGAACTATTAACACTGTTGGAACCAGAACTTTAGACCGGCTTCTATGAGCCATGTGTCTGCCACATAGCCTGAGAACATTTTAATCACGTGCATTTACAAGGACGGAAATCTGATAGGAAAGTGTGTGTCATGGTGAGAGTGCTTATTAAAAGAACGAGCCAGAGAGTTACACAGTCTGTAAGCGACCTCGGGCTAATCCTGTCCCTGTGGCTTCAAGAAAGGAAAAGAAGAAAAAAAAAATTAAGAAATGAATACTGTAGTTGTTGGAAAAGAAAAGCTTGGTAGTGTTTATCTGTATCAGTGAAACAGCAGCTTTATGAAACTAAACGGCATTTCACTCGCTGCCACTGATTGGTCGGCTGCCGCAAAGCCCATGATAACATCATCATCATTGTTACATTAGTGTGTTTCAGTGGTTTCACACTTTAAACTTAAACACTGTAGCATTAAAAATAATAATTATAATAACTTACAAATTATCTACAAAACCTCATGGGAAAAGTTTATGAATTTTATACTAGATAAGATTTAATTATTTGTCACATGTATCTCAGAGCACAGTGAAATGATTATTTCGCATATCCCACTCAGGAAGCTGGGGTTAGAGAGGATACGGCACCTCAGGAGCTCAACAGTCGTATCTTATCAGTGCTGGTGCTTGAACCCCTGACCTTATCACTAACATAGTGACCCACAGCCTTAAACGTTTGAGACCCCACTGCCCCAGCATGACGTGAAATAAACAGACATGAGACAAATCTGTGTTTTTGTACTAATTGATTTTGTCAAAAAAAAAAAAAACGTCCATTATAACTCCACCCACCTGACTATGATGATTGATATATACACAGAGGACCCAAAAAATGTATACACACTTCAACAGTTATCTTTTTTTGAAACTCAAATTGAATTATTGCAGCAGTGTGTAATACTGTATTATCTTTATTTTCTCTAAAGATATCATTAGTCGCACCATCATTGATGCTATCATGTGACCATCAGAAGGGAGCAATATATATTTTTGGCTTCCTCTGTATATGCATGTGTGTGTGTGTGTGTGTGTGCGATGTGGCATAAAAAATGGATGATTATTTTCATGTATACATTAGTGTGTCGTAGGTGAACCTTTAGTACACAGTAGTACACGCAGTGTGTGTGTGTTAATGTAATGTGGAATAAATTCAAATATAGGAATAAAAAAATTATTCATAAATATACTAATTTAAATCTTTACTCAGATTACTTTTGTGTACATACTATATATATCAACGGCTTAAAAGGGTGTGGGAGTGTTCTAATGTACTAAAATTAGTACAATCATTTTATTAATGATTATAACAAGCTGTGTGTGTGTGTGTGTGTGTGTGTGTGTATGTGTGTCGCAAATTGGTCTTTCAAACTTTTTAATCAACTAAAATTTTTAAATATTTTCTATTAATAAGTAAAGCTCATGTTTACTATGTCTAGGTGTGTAACAACATGTGTGTGTGTGTGTGCATGTGTGTGTACACTAGTAAATTGCATGTAGACAAAAGCATGTCCAGCAATAACATCAACAGTCACACACAATGTGTGTCGCAACACGCATGCACACACACCAACAATAATAATAATAATAACAATAATAATAAACATGTACTTTAGATTTTAAGATATGTATATAAATTGCAATATTTAAAAGTCATGCACATATACACACACACACACACACGCACACACAAAATATTTTGCTACATGACTTTGACCTGATTTGGTGTGTTGTGTGTTAAAGTTTAAAACAAAATAAAAGTCCAAAAGCACAGGTAAGTTTAGGAAAAAAATCTGGTTAGTGTCACACACACAAACACACAATACTGAATACTAGAATACTGTGTGTGTGTGTGTGTGTGTGTATAGTGTTCAGTAGTAAAATATCAGTTTTCTTACCTCACTGCTGAATCTCTTAAATCCACACGTTCTGTATTAGTCCAACTGGGTGCTCACACACAGACTCACTCTCTCTCTCTCTCTCACACACACACCCACACAAACACACACACACCCACCCACACACCTAAACACACACACACACTTGCTCTTTATAGAGATGAGATCAGAGCTGATGAGCTGCGTGCTGTGCGAGAGGAGAGCATGTGATTCTGTCCTTCTGTGTCTCTCGCTCACGCTCTCTCTCTACACACACACACACACACACACACACACACACACACACACTCTCTCTCTCTGTTACGCCCCTCTCTCACACTCGTCTCCTCCTCTTTTCCTTCCTCTCATTGTCTATCCTTCGTCACTCCATCAATGGCTCTTTCCTTTTTCTGATTCTATCTGCTCACACACACGCACACACACACACACACACACACATGCACGTACACACACACACACACATAAATTCATCAATATATCCATGACAAAGTTTTACACAATAATAAACAAACAAATAGATAAATTAAATTAAAAACAAAAACACAATCTGTACAGTGTGTGTGTGTTGTATATATCAATTGCTCAGTCTTTCTTAATTCATACTTTTATACTATGGACACACAAACCCACACACTCATTTAACAGAGTGACATGGTCAAAGAGGGTGGGGCTTATGTTTCATTTGAGCAGCCAAACACAAACTTGATCATATGACATCATCACAATTACTTAGTCAGTTCCTTATTCATGCTGAATAAAAAATGCTCACATTAGCTAAGGTAACTAGCTTAGCATGCTAATGTTGCTATATTGCAAGCAATAGTTTACGCTAAAAAAGCAAGTCTTGTGATGATGTCACACGATCACATGATCAGTTTTATCTTGTGTGAGTAGATAATACATAACAGATAAACAATAAATAATAATAATTGTAATAAAGTAAAAATAAAAACATGTGTAAATATCACCATTGGCAATTTATTACAATTTATTAATATACATTCGTATATGAAGAAAAGTACAAGAGCTAATTTATTCATAAACAAATTACAAATACATCAAAGTGTTTATCAAAACTCTTCTGTTTAAATGTACAAAAAAAAAAGAAAAAAAAGAAAGGGAAAAAATTAAAACAAACAAAATCCCACGGCTGTTTAATAGCAGCTTTGCGACCTGGCAAGACTTCTCCCGGGAAATAAAACAATTTGGGTAAAAAGAAAAAAATATATATAAGCGTTATATAAGGCACTTCATAGTTTACACATAAAGAGTCGCGTTAAGGACTGTAGTTAAGAAAAAATCTAAAGGCTAAAAGCTGCGTTCCATATTTACCTCAGTTCATCTAACCTGATGTTCACGCTAGCGAGGCTTGGATGGCTACTTTGCTAACATGCTAATTGTTTTGTAGTAAAAAAAAAACATTCAAATCAGTTTTAGCTTTAGTTCTATTCTCACAAAAGATGCCACTTTTACTAGCTAACTAAACACTTTGCTATTTCTCACTTATTTATTGTCTTTACCGCTTTATCCTGTATACAGGGTCGCGGGGGGCGTGGTGCCTTTCCTAGGAAACTTAGGGCACAAGGCAGGGGCACACCCAAGACGGAGAGCCAATCCATAATGGGGCACAATTACCAATTAGTCTAATCTGCATGTCTTTGGACTATGGGAGGAAACTGGTGTACCCGGAGGAAACCCACCAAGCACAGGGAGAAAATGCAAACTCCATGCACACAGACCCAATGTGGAAATTGAACCCAGACCGGACTGGGGGCGCCACTGTGATCCCTTTTACTATTTCTGTAGTTACTAATTTAAAAGCACTAAGCTAATACTGCGCTTGATATTTACACTGTAAATGTGTCCTATAGCTAGCTAATTTAATAAAACAATATTGGGCTAGATGACTCATTAGGACTAAGTAATTAGAGTTCTGTAGCTAATTTACTAACATTCTAGACTACTATAGTTTCTATAGTAGTACTATGGTACTATAAATTACTACTACTACTTAGTATATGTCTGCACTAACTACTTTTCTCGTTGATGATAATAGAGTTTGCTAACGTTATACCTCAAATACAACATTGTTCTAGCTAGCTAATTGTAGAAACCACAGGGGTCTTTTGTTTCAGTGGAAGCAAGTTTACTAGTACAAGGTTCCCACTGTAATAATATAAAATTAATAGCTAATTTTAGAGGCTAGTTAAAATACTAGTACTAGGTTGCCCTGTTTCAGTTCTCTTGCAGCTAATTTACTAATATACCAGGCTACTCTAGCTAGATAGTGTAGATGGTAATATAACTAGCTAACTTGTTAGTATTAGTTAACATATTAATTAAATTGATGCAGCTAGCTACAAGTAAAAACATTTAGAATCTTAGCTAAAATATACTCATCAGTTTACAAACAAGCATTACATGAGTACATTTTCAGATGAACTTAATTTGCTGTTTAATTGTCTGTGACAACCTTTGAAATTTAGAGACTGAAATGGGCGGAATTTCCCCTATTTTCAGATTGCTACCTAAAAGTTAAAATTGCACTTAATGTTTAATTACAGATTTTTTTTTAGGCATTATAACAGATTTTCAAACATTAGCTAAACATGATGTTAGCATATTCGCTCCTAAATGGAATGCTAGCTCCATGGCAGTTAATTTTAATCTCTGTTCTGGTGGCGACATTCATCTCCAGTACTGCACTGCGAATTAAAAGAAAAATAAAGTGATACTAGATGTTATTTAACCCTGTCTTTGCATGAGCCGCTAGCCAGCTAGCTGTATTCAATCTTACCGTGCATTGCTATTATCTAGCTGTCTGTTGTATTGCTGTAACGTTCTAATTTTTCCCCGTCTAACCTGAACATGAGGTTAAACTGCTGATCTAGAATCAGTTTTTTAATTTCTCCTTCTGATTCCAAATCAAATTAAAAAAGGATAAACATGGAACGACACAAGAACAGGAATTTAAGCAAAAATATTTTGTTGTTCAGACACAGAGAAAGTTTTTTTCAATCCATAATACAAAATTTTTTTTTTTTATTGTCACCGTGATAAAAAAAGTTAAATTGTCAATGTGATACAAGTTCATCACGAGTTAACATTCTTTCTAGAACTTGCACCATGCATTAGCATCTCACTGACTATGTGCTTTCCTTTCAGTGTCGTCTCACATGCTAGTTATTACTGTAATTATCTATTTGCAGCCATGGCTATTAGCCTGAAGGTTTAAATAGTGAAAAGTAACAATGTAGATATAACATTTACTTTTATTTCAATTTAACACACTTACACCACGGCTGCCTTAAAGGATTATTAGCAGCTACCTAGGATCTTAGTAAATCTAGAACCTTAAAGGATTCCTCATTCATTTCTCTGGAGGAACCTTGAAGAATTCTAAGGGAGACTCTGGGTGTCAATCAGAAAACAGCTCCAAGTGGAACCCATTTTGAAGAACTAAAATATAATCAAACAACAGAGAACCCTACAGCAGAATCTTCATCAGAGAAAGTTGCAAAGAGGAACCTTCAGAAATCTAAGGACCATTATTTATTTCAAAGCACCGCTGAGGAACCCAGAAGCCAGTAACTGAGTGTAGGGGTCCAGCTAGAATACTTTTAGGAGAATTACTGAAATTTTCAACTAGAACTCTTACAGAAAGCTAAAAAGAACAACAACAAATAATTGTTAAGGGCTGAAGAACCCAATAGTCTTTATCTGAAAGGGTTCCTACTCTTAATTGGCACAGGGAATCCTTACAAAAGAACAGCATGGTTTGACACTAACACTCATTTACAGGGTTCTTGGTAATAACTGAGTGCTGTTATCTAAAAGGGTTCCTGGGACCTTTTGTTATGGAAAAGCAATTAGAGTTTTATGTAATTTAAAGGTTCTTTTGATAATTAATGTTCTTAAGACTTCTAAAAATATACAGTTTCTGATAAACACTCAACTGTAAGGCTGTACATTCTTCAGATTCTTCATTCTTTTCTAACCATACAACTTTGAACTTTCTCTGATATGAAAACAGCTACAGGGTTCTAACTGTTATTTAGTGCTACTATGGATGCTTAAGCATTCTTAAAAGGGTTCTTCTTGGAACTGGTTCTTATGAACAGTCTTTTCTAGAGTTCTTTGTAATAACTAAGTCATGCTATCTTTCTGAACTGGTTCTACTTGGAACTTCCTTTAACAGAGAAACAATTATAGCAATCTACAGTACATATCATTTGGGTTCTTTAGCCTTCTCAAAGAATTCTATATTGAGAACTTTACTAAAACCATTTCTGATATTATTGTTTTAAGTTCTTCAAGAGTTCCTTGTAACATGTAAAGGTTTTTACATGGAAGGTAAACATGGAAGCTGCTCTAATGGAAAAAAATGTCTAAAGGGTTCTATATTATTTAATGTTTTTTTAAATGATTAAGGATTCTTCTCTTTCTTCTCCTTGGGAACCGTTGAGGGTTCTCCAAGAGGAACAGCTGAAGAGCACTTAAAAATGTATTAGTAATTAAAAAAAATGCAAGTAGGCAGAGTTTTAGGGGTCACAAACAACATTGCACAAACATAAAAAAATTTAAATAAAAGAAATTTTACATGGATTTTACTCAGGAGATGAGACGGATTTGAAAAGTTCCCAAACAGAACCGAAACGATACAGATAGAACCTCGTAAACGGTTCATTTTAGGATATATTAATGTAACTTTAACAATTTGTGAATATGAGATGAACCCAAGATGCAAGCAGAAAAGCAAAAGATTGTGGATAAGAAGAGGAAAGGAGGGCAGAGAGAGGAAAACAAATGCCGGAATATAACGTTATTGAATAAACCATCAGTCTCTCGCCGGGTAAAGAACGCTGATTTATCCCCCAGTGTTCAGTTCATAGGGTTTGTCCCAATAGAAAAAACAAATAAAAACAAACAAACAAAAAATACACTAAAGACTCCTTCTAATATAATAACTGAAAAACAAACATAAAGACAATAAACAATTTTATACACTTCTGTTTTCTCTCAATAAGATTAGAAAGAATGAGAAACGTTTATCTTCATCTCAAGTAGAAATCTGTTGTCGTTTTTTTTCCCCTCTGTGTGTGTTTGTGTGTGTTTTATAATACAGTGCAGATTATATGGGCTTTGATTAAATAAGAGCGTGTGTGTGTGTGTGTGTGTGTGTGTGTGTGTGTGTTGTGATGGTGGCGTCCCCTGGTGGTCACTCGGTGCCGGTGCTAGCGCTCGGCATGATGGGAACGCAGAAGTTAGGTTTCTCTGATGGTGTGTATCCCGGCAAACACTGGCATTTATACGAACCCTGTGTGTTGATGCATTTCCCGTTTCTGCACAGAGACATGCGCTTGTTGAGCTCGGTGCATTCATTTACATCTGGAACAAAACAGCAACAACAATACAACAGTAATTATTATTAAAATTTTATTTAATATTCAACTGTTTCATCTAAATTTAAAGAGCATGAGAGTCTTTTTAATATGCAAATTATTTCAGTAATGTTTCAGCACCAAGTCACATGACTAGGGCTTATTAAAATATTTAAGTACTTGGTCAGGTAACTAGGATTCATTTGGCCATAATACAGCATTGGTGCTTTTGTTATTTTTTAATTTGTTATACATACGATACAGAAAATCTGTGTGACAAAGAAAAGTCCTAAAGTTTATGCAACATGGAAGTGACCAATCTTTCTAACTTCAGCAATTTTTGAGAGAGATGATTTGTTTTTTTTTCAGCGTTACAATGTCTCACTTCGAACAGTAATAATAAAGAATGCTAATTATCCATATTTCTTTGAGTGTTGATAGTTGGTATAAGCTTCTAGAAGCATATAGTTCTTGCTTAAAGTAAAGCATTCTGTACAAAATGATTTTTTCCCCCCAAATTACTAACAACAGTCATTTAGTTTAAATGCTTCAAATTAGACACACATTTATGTTATGTAGCCATAAAACATAGAAAACTATAGTTTATTGAGTTAAAATAGCTTTTTGTAATCCAAATAATTATTGTTAACATGTATACCATTAAAAGTGCAGGGCTACCTCAGTGCTTTGCATGAGAGATATAAGCTTAAAAAGCAAAAAAAATCTGCGTCAAATCCTGTCTCATTTGTAATTATAGTTGCAATATGTTAACAATTTTGCATTTTAGAATAATACACTTCTCCAGGTTTATGTCTTTTATGTGAAATCAAAATCTAATGTTTCATCTGAAAGACAATTAAGATCACTGAAAGATTTGAATTCAAAAAAAGGTTACGGACACTACATAAAAGGGCATGAAATTAACATTCATATGTTTATTTTTATCTGATACAAATATAAATGTGTATGCATATTTACAAAAAACAAAGCATGAAAAAGGGTGTTATATGATCCTATTTGAATTCACTTTTTGAGACACCTTTTAGAACCATTACCGTATGTCAGCTGATTATATTTTAGGACTGAGTCACTGACTTTGGCCCACTATAATATTTAAGTGCTTGGTCACCTGACTAAGGCTCATTAAAATATTTAAGTACTGATTCATGTGACTAGGGCTCATTATAATTTGTATGCGTGTGTGTCTGTGTGCATGTGCATACCAACACAAGCCATTCGGGACATGTCGAGTGTGTATCCGTCGAAACAGTCACACGTGTAGCCCTTCTGCACCCTCACACACCGTCCGTTCTCACAGCCGTTTAACACCCCACACTCCTCCGCTCGCAGTCCCTCAAACGCCTCGTATCTTCCCGCTGAACCAACAATGCACACATAATTCACTGCATTACCATAAACACTAAGCAGTACTGATACAAACACCGAGTTCTACAGGAGGCGGCCGATACGAGGAGAAACATCTCACAGGCTTTAGCAGTTGTTTTAAAATAAAGTTACATTTTGCTATTTAAGTGTTTTGAAGACCTTTGGGCCACAATTTACATACACTCCCTCTCACTATTGTTAAGGTCTACTGATAAAGTGCTTTAAAAAATAAACCTGAATTTTTAATCCTCATTAAAAAGCAGTATTTTGGGGTTAAAAAGATAAATAAACTAGAGAAAATCTAAAGATTTCTATAATATTAATATTTAAAACTAACATTTGTGCCCTTCAGGGACATTTTACCCAAACAAACATTACAGATTTAATAACTCTTACATCAATTAATAGCGTTTTTATTTTTATCACTGCAAAATTTCCATTTTTTATTTACTGCATGTGCTAGCAATTACACTTAAGAGAATAAACATGACATCTAATTCAGAAACCATGAGAGAACCATTTAACTGTTTCTAAAAAACATTTAGAAAAGCTTACAGGATCGATCTGTACAAAAAAAAAAAAAAAACGAAATAAAAAATAACAATAAAAAAGTAAGACTACGCAAAAACTCAAAATTAAGAAATAAACATCAGGCAACAAACACAAAATGTTAGAAAAGACTTTAGACAAACCAACAAACAAATAAGAAACTGATTCGCTGTCTAGCTAGCTCATTCTTGTCAGTTATTAACTAGCCAACTGTAATTCATCTTAATTATTTTTTTATTCTTTGCAATATGTTTTTGTTGGTATGTTTATTTTGTAGTAGTATTAGTTTTCTATATTAGGTACACAACCAAAATGCACAACACAACTTTTAAACAGTGATGCTCATACACACATAAAAATAAGTAATAAACAGATAATAATGTACATAAATGTAGTGGAAAACAGCACTGTGAATGTTTAAGGTTTGGAAATAAATGATTATTTAAAATGAAGAAAAGATGACGGAGTTAAAGGAGTGGTAGGTAAAACTGTGCACAAGGTGAATTTTGAGCACATGATGGCACAAGAGAGCTGTGCAGAACCCTGAGCAGAACACGGTCCGGCTGATGGAGTCTTACTCACTGTTTGAGTCGTCGTAGTCCTCGTAGAAGCTCGGGTTAGGGTGTAAGGCTTGCGGGTCGTACTCCAGGGGGACTTCGTATTCGTGAACAGGTCCGGCCACCAGAGCGTCCTGACCATACGGGCGTCTGACCGACCCCGACCCTCTAAGGTTACACATCACGGCGTAATCCTCTACAGGGAGAAAAATAAAACTTGGATGAACAAACTCCAGAGACACCAGAGAGATGATACATAATTATAATATTACTAATTAATAAGTGTCTTAATCAGAGATGTGCAGTGTGTCTTGTGGCAGCGCTGACTGCGAGAGCGAGATTTAACAATAAAAAAGTCCAGACTAAGACTGGGTGCTGGATCAGGTGCTATTCTCTGTACTGCTGAATAATTATGCCGGAAGAATGTGTTTACCGGAGTGTTTCGGAGGACACAGCGCACACTGCATGCCCCAGGCCTCTCCGTACAGACAGCAGCACTCTGTGTAAGTGGTCACTCGGCCATTCAGCATGTTGGTGCAGGTCAGTGTCGGGGATACAGTCTGCCAACAGATCTCCTGAAACACACCTTGCTGCTCTCTGGGCTCTGTTTATAGACACACACACACACACACACACACACAGAGTGAGATTTGTGTTTGAGAACGTAGCAGCTAGCAAGTGCTAAGCATTTAGCAAAGAAAAAAAAACCCTCAAACTCCTGAACTTATTCTCTTAGCTAATATGACCAACACTTAATCTACTGAACTTTAATTATTTATTACTTTAAAAAAACATTTAGAGCGTTATTTCCTTGATTTTTCATTTCAGTCAACCCTCATAGAGCTATTACACTGAACAAAATGTAATCACTGTTTTTACAGAATATGAAATTTAAAAGACCCTGCTTAGCAAACATGCTATGTTATAAAGTTATAAAATTTTAATTCATTATTAACAATGTATTTACCTTAAACTTTTACAGATTTCTTTCACACAGATTTGAATAGTCTCTTACTTTTTTTTTTTCCTGCTTTTAGTTAAATCTTAACTAGGAATCAAAAGGCATGTGTATGGTTGTTAGCCAGTTTATCTGAAATTCCTTAGAATATTTCACGGTCAGATTAAAAATGTTTTTTTGCTTCTGCCCTTAGTAATCATGCCTTAGATATAATTTTTAAAGGCTAATAATAGACTATATTATTATTATTTTTAAACTGCTGATGACCTAAATGTGGTTACTGAGGCTAACTCCAGTGCTAGCTGTACACTGGCTACACTCAGCTAACTGAGCCCAGGGCCTTTTATGAGATATTCATTAAAAAGAGATATTATTGTTAATATGGTTTAATATCTGTTAGTGTTACAGTGGTGTGAGTGTTTTGAAGTGTTTAATATGTGAGGTGAAGCGCACGGTGTTTCACCTGCAGCCTCTGGAAGAATACAGCTCTTGTGTGTGGCATCAAGCACCCGGGGGGGCGTACAGAAACACTGGTACGAGCCATAGTTATTTATACACTGACCATCCACACAGTTCAACTCGTCTAAACACTCGTCTGTGTCTGAAAGAGAGAGAGAGAGAGAGAGAGAGAGAGAGAGAGATTTGGTTATGTGCATACACACACAAAACCCCAACCACAAGCATGAGGTGATTTCTTTATATATGTAACTCTAAATAATGTTTGAGTATTTTTGGCATGGTATGCTTCTGCTATCTAAAACACACACACACACACACACACACACACACTGCTATGTGGATGACACTGGGGACACTCCCTTCCTCAGGCACTCATGTTTCTGCTTAGATCCCCACATGTCTGACAGACATCTCAACATGGATGGAGCTCATCTGCTGAACTTGACCCAAGACATTCAGCCGTCCTTCTCCTCTCACACACTGCTGATCTGAGACCATTATGTCTCACCACACAGCCCACTCGGGTGCCCGTTCAGTCTCAAGACAAATCCTGCACCTCGTTCCAGGCAGGTCTGCTCCTCTGAGCTCTGTTCCACCTCGCAACTGACCCAGAACTCAGCTTCACCACTTGTTTTCACTCTTCCTAAATTCTCCCCAGTACTGCTCTCTCTCCACTGGAGCTGCTGCATCAGATTTAAACCGCTGATGCTCGTCTACAAAGTCAAAAACAGACCAGCACCCTGTTACCACAGAGCTCTGATCACCCCCTGCCTTGCACCTCGCTCCCTCTTACCCTCTGCACTGCTCCACTCCTTTCTCAATCTCTCAGGGTTCAGAGAAGACCTGCAGCAGGACTCTGTACTGGAGACGAGGTGTTCACAACTAAGACCCAAGCAAGCACTAAAGACTGATCAGCACTTCAACTTAATAAACCCAACCATACTGTATGTGCGCTTTTCTTAATATATCACCTCCAAAACAGTTCTTACACTACTTTTATACATTTCTCCGGATGAGATAGCCAGAAGACTGCAGGACAAGTAAATGGAAATGATCACCTCAGTGGTTCATCATAATGCCCAGTAGATTGTTACGGCCTGATAAATAATCACAGCCGCGATACACCAGCTCACCTAAACACTGCAGTATGTTCTCGTCGTAGTAGAGTCCAGCCTTGCAGTAACACTCGAATGCTCCTTGTGTGTCCTGACAGAATCCGTCCTTACAGATCTCATCCTTAAAGATTTCACATTCATCAGCATCTGGCACACACATTCACACACAGAGAAAGAGAGAGAGAGAGAGAGAGAGAGAGAGAGAGAGAGAGAACGTTATACAGTATAAACAGAACAATAAGACATCTGAAAGTTGAAAGTACCACAGGATTAGTAAATAAATGTTAAAATGAATGTAAAAATTTAAAATAATAAACATGTATGTACATTTATTTGTTAATGATGTTATTCAACTTTAGTTTAATCATGTATAAATATTACAACTTACATAATTACAATCCAGTGCTTTTCTGTCTGTCTGGTTTTCCTTTTTCTGTACTCTTATTCTCTCTTTTTATTTTTAATTCTATTACTTTCCTGTGATCTATTTATTGTGATCTATTTATTTATTTCCCCATTACACACACCTTTGTATGTAACAGGTGAGGCATTGTCTTCCTTTGGAATGTTTCCTCGTCCGGCCGGACACATCTTAGTGAACTGATCTGTTGAGAAATAGAAGATGGTTTTCTTTCACAAGAGAAAGTGATGTCATCATGAGTTAATATGGTATATATGATACAAGCTAAATACATTTTAAAATGACGTAAAATAATAAAATACTTGATGAATAAAATAAAAAGTTAACCAGAGGGAAGAATAATTTAGTAAGATAATAATTTAGAGAGATGCTTCAGATGATCAATCCAATCAGAATGCAGCTCTGTAGATCAGTGGCCATGTGTTAGCGTATCTTACCTGAGCCTTGGACGGGACAGGGGAAAACCTCGCAGTTGTCGCCCCATCCTGCTCCGAGCGTACAGCAGCACTCCTCAATGGTCACGTTGCTCGCCAACACGTTATCGCACAGGTTTTCATCGCTCAGGTTGTAGTAACACACTTTCCTCTCTGTGGACGAGGCTGCAGAGAAACAACGTAACGTCAGGATATATCTGCGCTGATTATTTAACAGAAGTGCTACGGATACAAACTGGTTGCTATGGAAATCTAATGCAAGCTAGTTATTTAGCTATTTACTAAGAGTGCAGTAATGCAGACTTGGACAATTTTTACGTGTGCAATGTTTCTCCCCAGCGATGTTTTCTCTTCACGTCACACATAATGAACATATTATTTGTGATTCATATTATTTTCATGAAGATATTATTTGTGTTTAACTAGCGTCTAGTGTGTCTAGGTTCCTCTAGGTTCCTCATGACAGGAGAGTTTAGATTTACAGCATTTTATATTGCATTTTATTCTACTTGTATAGTTTCACAGGTTTATTTAAACACAGTGGAACGTCGGATTGCGAGTAACTCGGATTGCGTAAATTTTATACATTTTGACTTTGAAAAACGAACGAGTCTTGATTTACGGGTACCAAGTATCATCGAGTATCATGTGGCACACATGCGCTGCTTGTTTTTGAGCGTCACATGATCCCAACTGAGCCGATGGTAATTCTTTCTCGCATGCTGTGGAATTGTGGGTCTTCGTCTCCCATGCAAGGTAATGTGAAGGTTAATTTGTTTTAGTTTTACTTTACAACAGTGATTCCGTTAGTGTGTGTGAGCGCTCGAGTATCATTAGAGATGTTCCTTGTTAAATTTCCAGATAAAGCAGTGTTTCCGTTAGTGTGTGTGTGTGGAGGAGGGAGGTAGGGAGTCATTCCTCCTCTCGTCTTTCTTTAGCTTCACACACACACACACACACACACACACACACACAGCACGTGTGTGCACAAACACACTAACGGAAACACTTTTCACATTTTTAAAAGGTAAAGTTAAGGTTGCAGGTTAATTTGTTTTATTTATATTTAATATTTAATATTAATTATTTTTCTATATTTATTTTTTTGGGGTTGTGGAATGAATCGTCTGAGTTTCCTTTATTTCTTATGGGCGAAATTCGCTTTGACATACAAGTGTTTTGATATACAAGATATACAAGCTTCTGGAACGAAGCCAAGGTTCCACTGTACAGATTTCTTTAAACGTCACAATTATTTCTAACAAATGAACCCTTTAATACTTCTGCCATAAGCACTTGTTTATCTCTTGATTTCTTTTTGATTTAACTTACATTTTTCCTCATCAAACACAAAGAAACATCTTAACTTTTTTCATTCTCAATGTATTCAGATTACAGTATTAGTTTTCTTTTTTCTGTCTTTTTTATCCCCTCTGTCAACAAATTACTGCAGTCACTCTGATTAAAAACTGGAAAACAAAGATTGAAGAGTCAAATGTACTCTCTGTTCTTTTTTTCTTTTCATTTTATGATTCTTGACATCTCTTGATCTTGACATCGTTTCAACCTCACACTTTCACAACTTCTCAGTTTTTATCTGAACACATTTTCATCTGCATTTCCTCCTTTACAGTTCCACAGTTAAACTTTTCTTTTCTATTCAGATTTTTATCACACTCAGACACACACACACATACACACACACACACACACATACACAGACACACAGAGGAAAAGTTATCATTCCTTTACACCAGACGCTTAAAGCATGTTAAAGGTTGTGTAATCACCACCGTGGCCGTCTTCCCACAAGATCCAATCTACGACATGACAAAACATGACAAATTCCCCCAACAATAAATGTGTAAAAACAGGAAGTCTTTTTATATGCAATATTATTGAAAACTGAAAATTGAAAGTCATGTAACTGTAGCTCATTATAATATCAGAGTTAGTGGCACGTATGACACACAGAGCTGAAGAGAAAGAGAGACCAATAAACAGGAAGAGATTCTGAAAGAGAAGTAAAGTGGCACTGAAGACTTTAATCAGAGTTTACACAGGACAGCAGGATGAAAGATGGAGGTTAAGGATATGAATCACCAGGGATCATCCGATGTGATATTATCGCGATCCCTACAGTAGGTGCCGATTCAATTTGAATTATAATTCTGTACATATCACAATTTTATAAATAACCCAATTTAATATATATATTTTTCCGTATAATTGGTAAAAAAAAAAAAAATTCCGAAATCTTGGAAGCCGAGTGGTGAAGCGGGCACAGGGTCACTGAACCAGCAAGGAGGAGCGAGCACAGGGTCCTCAAAGCCGAGTGGCGGAGCAAGGTATGACATGGGTAGCGCAGGGTTCTCAGAGCAGATTAGGTCCTCAACAGGGTTCTCAGAGCAGACTAGGTCCTCAACAGGGTTCTCAGAGCAGACTGGGCCCACAGCAGGGTTCTCAGATCAGACTGGGCCCTCAGCAGGGTTCGCAGCGCAGACTGTGTCCTCAGCAGGGTTCTCAGAGCAGACTGGACTTTCGGGAGTGTTCTCAGATCAGACTGGGCCCTTAGTAGGGTTCGCAGCGCAGACTGGGCCCTTGGCAGGGTTCTCAGAGCAGACTGGGCCCTCAGCAGGGTTCTCAGAGCAGACTGGACTTTCGGGAGTGTTCTCAGAGCAGACTGGACTTTCGGGAGTGTTCTCAGAGCAGACTGGGCCTTCAGAAGAGTTCTCAGATCAGACTGGGCCCTCAGCAGGGTTCTCAGATCAGACTGGGCCCTCAGTAGGGTTCGCAGCGCAGACTGGGCCCTCAGCAGGGTTCTCAGAGCAGACTGGGCCCTCAGCAGGGTTCTCAGAGCAGACTGGGCCCTCAATAGGGTTCTCAGAGCAGACTGGGCCCTCAGCAGGATTTTCAGAACAGACTGGGTCCTTAACAGGGTTCTTATAGCAGATTGGGGCTTCACTAAGGCTAACAGGTACATCTGGGTATATTTGTCATCTGCCCTCCGTTGACACTGCGGTTTGTCCTCACCCTGGACACATTACTGCCCCTAAACAATCTAGTCCATTTCGACTACCTTGTAGTCGTTGCGGGGAGCCACGTCACCCTGAACACCATAATGCTGTGTCCTGAATGGCACATGCTGTATCAAAAGTCGGGAGTTTTCCCAGCTAGACTGCGCTGCTCGCTCACCTCTGCCTGTCTCTCTCCGGGTCTCTCTGCAGGGTCCCGCTCCTCTCTCTCCCACGCTCTACACGATGACACAGCTGCTCTGTACATCAGGCAGACCCTTACTCTTTTCCCTGTTTTTATTTATTTTTATGGATTATTTATTATTGTTTAGTTTATTTATTTATCATTGATTACTGTTTTATTGTTTTAGTTTATGCAGTGAGGGTGGACTTCTTATTGTTGTTTGTTTTATCTACATTTTATTTCATTTTCTTTTCTTTTTATTGTCTGCTTCTGTCTTTAGCTATTTTTAGTCTTAGCACTTTGGTCAACAGTTCCACCTGTAGGATTGTAGAGGAACTGCAACATTTTACCACCTCAAATGCAAACATAAAAATTTTATATATTTTTTTTAGTCTAGAAAAAAATTTAAAATTTGTTTTTGGAATTTAATTTGAGGTGAAAACTTGTTCGAACTGGCTAGTGACATGTCACTGGGTGATAGCTAGCAGCACTGTTATTTTCATTTTTAAAAATTTTTTCTATTCCCAGTAAACAAATGTAAGAGTTATTCTTTAAACGTTTTTCGTGTTTAAGGAGTTTTGTTACCTTTCGGTGCCGGTAAACACTTCGCTGTCATCTGGTTGAACTCGAAGCCCTCGTCAGGACACACACAGATGAAAGACCCTGGGACGTTTTCACACACCGCCTCACCGCAAGCATTGCTCAGGAGCTCACACTCGTTCATTTCTACAGAGGAAAGAAAGATCTGTTTACTCAGTAGGGTTTACTGAGTGCTAAACCTAAAGGTTTTCCCATCATCACAGCTCTACTGCAGCATCACATCCACCACATGGGTGTAAGGGGAGGGGGGTTGGGGTAACTGGGTTTTGGAGGATAACGATTAAAGAGGGTGTGTTCTTACCCTCACAGCCCTGACCGCTGCGTTTGTCCTCATAGCCAGTGTCACACTGACACAAAAATGATCCCACAATATTGTGACACACACCGTGCCCACATACACTCCTGTTCAGGGTGCACTCATCCACATCTAGAGAGAGAGAGAGAGAGAAACATTTTTTTATTTATTTACATTTTTATTTTATTTCATTTTGGGTTTATTCTTATTACCTCTTTAATTATTTGAGATATTATTATTATTATTATATATATATAATTATCATTACATTTATAAGTTTAAATACAGTACATACACTACCGTTCAAAAGTTTGGGGTCACTTTCTAACTCCATGATCGTTCCTGATGTTTATTTCTTTTTACATTGTAAAGGAATGCTGAAGGCGTCCAAAAAATGCATTAATCTCCTTTGAACAGTTAATTGT
>JAQMYJ010000005.1:8799424-8810654 GCA_030014305.1 Clarias laeviceps
AAAGTAAAAACAGTTGAAAGTCAGAGGATGTTTCTTTTTTTGCTGAGTATATATATATATATATATATATATATATATATATATATATACACACACACACACAATATAGTGGAACCTTGGATTATGAGCATAATTCGTTACGGAATCGGGCTAGTATTCCAAAACACTCGTAAACCAAATTAAATTTTCCCATAAGAAATAATGGAAACTCAAATTAATCGTATCACAGCCAAAAAAATAATCCATAAACATAATTAACACAAAATATAAAGTAAAAATAAAACAAATTAATCTGCACCTCTAAAAAAAAATAATTTAAAAATAAATTCCGACAGATAAGAGTTTCCGTTTATGCGTGCAGACACACTGTGTGTGTGTGTGTGTGTGTGTGTGTGTGTGTGAAGCACCTCCCGTCCCGAGAGAGAGTGTGTGACCCGGCACGGTGTCAAATTACGCGCGCGCACACATAAGCTCACACAAGCTGAAACAGAGAAGGAGAGAGAAAATGGATTTTTAACCTTTTAATGAGACTTTCTTTTGCTTTACACACGCGCACACACGTGTGTTATAAGAAACAGTACACGTGCTTACAAACACAAAATAAAATATGTTTTACACACACACGTGGTCACAGTGTTATAGTAAACAGTACACACGCACGGATGTTGATTATACCAGTAAGAAACGAGCACTAAGACCCAGCAGGGGAGACGATTACTCACAATTCCGCAGCACAAGAGAGAGAAAAACCGTTGGCTCAGTTGTGATCACGTGACGCTCGTCGTAAAAACAAGAAGAGCATGCGTGATACATGATACTCGGTACTCGTAAACCAAGACTTGTTAATTTTTCAAGTCAAATTGTATTAAAAATCTTTGCTCGTCTTGCGGAACACTCACAAACTACGTTACTCGCAATCCGAGGTTTCACTGTATATATATATAATTCTATAATAAATTCTATAAAGCTACAGTGCAGAGTAACACCCTGTCCTCACCCTCACACCGATCCTCACTAGTGTACAGTGCATGAGGATTTGTACTGTTACTGTACTTGAATGTTATTTTGACAGCTGAGCACTGAGACTGACAATAACATTATTGCTAACTTTGACTTTATACTCAACTTCGACTGTAAATCAATTTTTTACTTTTTACTTGAATACAGAGTAACCTCGGATTTTGGTTTTAAGCGATTTCATCTAAAAACATGAACCGCTACAGTGTAACCTCGGATTGCGGATAAATTTTTTAAATAAATTCTGACTTGATAAACAAGTCAGTCTTGATATACGAGTACCAAATATCATCATATCATGTGGCACGTGCCACATCTGAGCCAATGGTTCTTCTCTCGCGCGCGCTGTGAAATTGCGGATAATCGTCTCTGATGCTCATTCTCATGGCGTGTGAGTTTTTATTATTATAACACTGTGACCACATGTGTGTGCCTAAAGCATATTCTCTTTTATGTTATGTTTGTATGAGTGTGTGCACTCTTCCCCCCTCTTCCTCCTCTTCTCTCTCAGGTCTCAATCACTATAGAAACGATTCTTTTCAAAGGTTAATCTGTTTTATTTTAACTTTATATTTTGTATAAATTATTTTTATATGAATATTTTTCGGTTGTGGAACAAATCGTTGAAGTTTTCAATTCGCTTTGATATACGAGAGTTTTGATGTACAAGCACCGTTAAACTACAAGCAAATTATGCTCTCAATACAAGGTTCCACTGTTTACGTATTTCTATTGAAATTGCTTGATACCCCTTACAGAGTCAACTAGAATCTGTCAAATTAAAATTGATTCATAAGCAGCAATACTGACACCTACAGACTGTTGCACCTAAATGATGGTGCATTACTTTCCCACCCAAACTTGAAGTTGGTGTGTGAAATCAGAAGCGGAGACCAAACTGAAACCAAGACTTTCACTGACCACAACCTGTGGCTTTATTTCGATCAGATGTTTAGATCACCTCACAGCAAACTTGGAAATCCTCGTCGACATGCTTTAATACTACAGTGACCGGACCTAAGCGAACTGTTTATGGTACTTGAGTACATTTGAAAGCAAGAAACTTTTAGTTTCTTGAAAGCAAGAAACTTTTAGTTTTTTACCAATTTCTGGTGGAAATTGGTAAAAATGGAGGACTTTTATTTTTTTACTTAAGTAACACTTTATCTAGGAGGGCTCTACTTTTACCGGATTTGTGCACTTCACCTACCATTCACGTTACTGAGCAAAGCAAGTCCAACCTAGAGACTGTGCTAGGCTAAGTTAGTTAGCCGGTACTAGCTAGGGAAAAATTCAAAGTGGCTTTTATTGTCATTTTAACCTCATACAGTAGTACGGTACACAGTTAGACAAAACAACGTTCCTCTGAGATGATGATGCTACACACAGAACTACACAAGAGTACGCATAACTCAAAAATATATTAAAGTTCCCTAGAGTATATAAAGTGTACTAGTCATTACTTCATATTAAATGAAATTAAATAATGTAGATTAAATGAAAGAAATGAGAATAAATGTTTTACTCAATAGGCTGCAAAGTTGTCTATTTAAAATTGGTTGTTTATGTAACAACGTCAGCAGCAGCCTCATTTCCCCTCTCATCTGTTCCAACCACTCAGCATTCAGCATCACCAGTATACTAATCACCGGCCAGATGGTCATCTGTCATCATCTACACCTGTTTCTCACTGATTCATGACAGGTTCAAGTTAGATGGGTTTTATGCTTAAATGATTCGTAGGTCACCTGTGCGGCTTAACAAACAAAAGATATTCCTCTGAAACTGCTCAGGAACTGGACTGAAAATGAGAGACAGAAAAGTCCTTCAGGAAGCCTGGAGAACTATACCTCAAGACTGCATGAAAAATACAAGCAGGTCAGGAGCTTTGAAAGCAACAAAAGAAATCCAGGGGGGCAAGACTTTTGCACAGTACTGTAAGTGTAATGTTAGTCGAGTGAGTGAGAGCTAATGATCAAATGATGCTTGGATAAAATTACGTTTTGTAGAAAAAACATCTAGTAGCAGTGCTTTGTTACACTTTAAAAACATGTAATAATAATATGGACAGTAGTGACATGAGAATATGAGGTCCAAGAAATGATAAAAGAGTGAATAAAGAGAAAGGAAAAAGCAAGATGGATAGAAGGAGAGAAAAGCCAAACAGAAAAAGAGAAGGAACGATGGACCTGATGGATATACAGATGAAGAGTGTGGAGAATAAGAGGAGGAAAAAACAGGGAAAAAAAGATGATGGAAGGGACTGACAAGAAGACAAGAAGTAGAACAACACGAATAAGAGAAGAAGATAGAAAAAACAGAAGAAAGAAGGACAGAAGAAAAGATAGGATGGATAGACAAGGTGGAAGACAAAAATGGAAGGGGAAGAAGATAAGAGATGAGAGAATGGATGGAGAAAGTGGAGAAGAAGGTGAGAAGTGAGGATGGGATGTACAAATGAGACAGGTGGAGGAATTGTAGAGGAGGAGAAGAATAGAGGAGATGTTTGGATACATTCATGGATGGATGGATGGATGGAGGCAGGGACAGAGAGAGGAAGGAACTGAAGGAGAAAAAAATAAGAGAGGGGTCTGGAGGAGCCTGTCCGGAGATGATGAATGGATGAATTGACAGATGGATGGATGGACAGAGGAACTGGAGGAGGATAGAGGTTAAACTCACGGTAGCAGCTGGTGAGGGTGGAGTCGGGGATGAATCCAGGCTGACATAAACACCTGTAGCTCCCGGGTGTGTTAATGCAGTTCCCGTTAGGACACACACCTGGTAACTGACACTCATTTACATCTGAAGACACACACACACACACACACACACACACACACACACACACACACACACACACAATCACAAAGCTGATGAGTTTAAAGAAGAGTAATGTCGCTCCCAATATGTCGTTCCCTACTAAAACACTTATCTGTTAGATTTATTATGTGTGTGTGTGTGTGTGTGTGTGTGTGTGTGTGTGTGTGTGTGTGAGTGTATGTAAATCAATATAGTTTTTCCAACATCTGTGGCAAAAAAAATAAATACCCACACTCAAATAAATGCCTAAGGTCACAGAAATGTGTGTGTGCGTGTGTGTGTTATTGCACTATAATATTTCAGGTCTTGTTCAAACTAATCACAGTGAACCAGATTTTTAAACACACACACACACACACACACAGAGAGCAAGCGAGGCTGACTCACCGATGCAGCGCGTGCTGTTAAACCTCTTGTACCCGTGTGGACACTCGAGCAGAGGAATCGCTGCAAGAGATTTTGTTTAATGAGAAACAAATGGATTTATTTACACAACAACATCTAAACAACATCACGGCATCACAACATATACAATAACTAAAACTATAAATAACATCTGAGGAAGAAAAAGTACAAATAAATGCTGTATGGTATAGAGGTGCCTGCAATAAAAAAATATTTAATGGTTTCATCTTCTCCTTGGGACAAAGCTAGAGGCTAAATAGATGGATAAATAGAAAAAGAGAGAGACACACAGGCAGACAGGCAGAAATACAGATGAAAAAAAGAAATGAGGACAGATATGAGGCAAAAGAGCAGACAGAAGTAGATATAGGCAGAAATACAGATGAAAAAAAGAAATGAAGATATAGGCAGACAGGCAGACAAATGGATGGAGAGACAGACAGATAAACGAATATGAGACAGACAGACAGGCAGATAGACAGACAGTAAAACTGATTAGAGACAGACAGAGAGACAGATAGGCAGACAGACAGGTAGGCAGACATATAGAAAGAGACAGACAGACAAAGAGATAGACAGATGGAGAGGCAGACATACAGACAGGGAGGCAGGCAAACAAAAAAACTGAAGACACAGAAAGACGGAGAGACAGAAATTTCAGTAACTGCACCTTTAAAGAGGGAGAGGCTGACAATGGACTCCAAACATCACCAGAACTGTATGTTTTAGGCCTCTTGTGATGTCATTAATGTTCAGTTGCTGTTTTGGCTTCAGGACATATCCTAAGGTGTTTATGTTTAGTTATAATTAGTGTCTTTATTTACACTTTATTTATTTCTCCTCAACTGCTGGTCTTGCATCTGTTTGGCTCCTGGTTTACATTACCTTCTGCTTTTTGCTTGTTATTATGTTTTCTTAATGTTGTCTTAAAGTCAAATCTGCACTTATGTCCTGTCATGTCCCCTAACACTATGTCTCTGGACATAGCAGACAGATTCCCTGCAGATGTTTGCGAGGGGAATGGGAGTTGGAATTATCACAGAGTTTTTGAGCAAAGTTAAAAACTTAGATAGCCGGCGGCAAGGAGTCCAATTTGAATGGGCAGAATAACAGTTAGGAGACAACGAGCGTAGCTGAGAGAGCAGCTTCTTACACAACACTGCGAAGACAAGACACCAAAAGAATTATGCACGTGTCCAGGGTGAGGAGAGACTTACCACATGGCACTATCTATAGCAAGCATGGTCGATGCAATGACAACAACTGCACAATTAGGCAGTGGGCAGCGCCGCTTACCGCTCAGCACACTGAAGAGGATAAACTGGAATTCAGTGATTACTGAGCTGCAGCAGCAAGTGCCACTGCTTGGTGTACAACTGGCCCAGCAGCAGGGAGAGGTCAACAGGGAGACCTTACACACCTAGTCTCAGCCTAAGATAAGTTCAAAATCAGTGCTGAGCGATAAACGTTTTGCAGAGAGTTATGCCCATGCTGACACGGTGGTAGGGCCTGTTGACCCAGGGTTATGCCCCGCTGACCTAGACCTATACCTTTCTGGGCCAGAGTTCTGCCCTGCTCACACTGAGGTCCCAGGATTATGCTCTGTTGTCCCAGAGTTTTTCCCTGTTGACCGAGAGTTGTGCCCTGCTAAGCCAGAGTTTTGCCCTACTGAACAAGAGTTTTGCCCTGTTGACCCATAATCATACTATGCTTTAACTGAATTTTGCCGTATATGGTCATACTCTGCATCATCTCAGCCAGACACTGCATAGGACTAGCAAACCCCAGAGCCAGCTCAGGTGCTATGGAGGTTCTACTGGCTCCAACAGCTGTCTATCATGTCATGCTTTCAGAGCACTCCTGTTTTGAAGATAATGATGTGGTGCCACTTCCTGCTTTAGGAGACTTCAGTCACCTGGCAACCTCTCAGGCCAATTTCCTGGCTGGTTTTCAGGTATCAAAGACCAGCCAGGTGCCCTAGAACTACAAGCCCTAGCCATAGAGAGCTAAGTGCTGACTCAAAGTCCATGCTAAGTCCAGTTCCCTAAATCCTGACCCAGTTTTTAGGTCAAGCCTCAACCAAACACACATACATGGTCCTAACCCAGTCACCCTAGCAAGTTCTCGATCCAGTTCCAGCTCCTATGATAAGTCTCAGCTTAGTACATAATTTAAGCCACATCAAAGACCCCAGAGAGAGAGTGTATAAGGGAGAGATAGATTTTAGTGCAGCGTCTAACTCATCACACACTTCTCTAGAAAGTCTGTGACTGTCTCGGGATGCGTGAGCGGCAAAAATTCTTTTGAAATCACACACAGTCTCAAACACACACATACACACACACACCAGAAATTCAGAAACATTGAAATGAGTCAACAGAGTGTGTGTGCGTGAATAAGACTCATTATAGGACAGGAACTATGGCCAGATTTCAACACTGTGTGTGTGTGTGTGTGTGTGTGTGTGTGTGTGTGTGTGTGTGTGTGTAAAACCACTGCTTTTACAACTTTGCCTGGCGTGATCAGAAACACATGTGAGCTGAGTCACTGTGTGTGTGTGTCCATGTAGGGTTAAACATTTCCTCCATGTTAACTCCATTAAAGAAAGATGTTCATACTATGTCATCTCGCGCACACACACACACACACACACACACACACACAAACTACAGTACTTGTAATCAAAAGCAGATTTTGGACATGTGTAGGGTATAAAAAACCTCATATCCTACTTTGGTGTGTGTGTGTGTGTGTGTGTGTGGGTTATGTGTGTAGACTTACACTGTTTCCTTGGACACTTTTGGCATTTGTGGAATCCCCAGGAAGTGCCGATCGTCCCACAGCAGTCCTCCTGCTTAGAGAGGCCCGGGAGGGCTTTACCACACTGGAACACACACACACACACACACACACACACACACACACACACACAAGCCAATCAACATGTGTGCTTTGAACTCCACGTCTGGTCCTCTAACTCTTTTCTCAATAAGAATTTCAGTTTTTTTGACTCGCGAAGTGCTCACACCATGTCTGATCAAATGAGAACATTCAGTGATTGTTAACCATAAGTCAGCGTGTTTGTGCTACAGCTAACGTTATACATGTACATAGCTATCAGTAAGCCCCTCCCATTAAGACAGCACTGTCATTGTGGCTTCCCTGAACAAGGAGAGATGTAACATCATGTGAACTCTAACTCATGACCTCTGAACAACGGGGTAAACACCAAGTCGTGCTTAGTCCCGAGAATAGGGCTTATTATAATATTTAAGGCTACATTCACATACTGTACATTCACAAATACACCTCCAGAGCAAAACCCCAAGCAGATTTCTGCTAACATCACATCCATTGTTTAAAATGCTCACACAAATATGACGTGCTTAAAGTCACTCGTAATTATGAAGGTTAATCTTCGTGACAGCATTGTCGTCACATGACGACACCTCGTTCCCAGGTTACCAATGTCTACTGCGTTACTGACAGGTCGTACAAGTTCTTACTGCGTTCACACATTTTTTTGTTTATGTAGTGAGAATGAGGTTGAATGTGTCAGGGTAAGCTAAAAACATATGTTTGTTGCCAATAGTATATTTACAGATTTCATGCTGGTTTTACAGACAATCTGTTAAACACACTTTTCCATCACTGTTACCGTTAATAAATCAAATTATTCTAAATAATCTATAAGTATTATAAGTATTATAGAGTGGCCCTTTCCTTCTATTATATTTATATAGTAATTGCTGTATCTCTTTACTCAAGTTTCTTTTTTACATACTGTAAAGTTTTTACATAGAGTGTATGTTTGTAAGAGAGACAGATGGACAGAGAGAGAGAGAGTTATTCATTTTCTGTTCTCACAGCGTGTAATCCTGCCGAGTTTAAAAGCTATTAACGGCGAGAGCAGGAGCGAGCAAGAAGAGACGAGAGAAACAATCAGTCGAGCGGGCGAGATTCGATTCAGCCTTCAGACAAGACTTCAATCAACACTTCCATCAGACCAGAAGAGATCAGACGAGACGTGTGCTGTCCGGGACTGACACTGAGGCTGAGTAGCGATTACACTAACAAGAAAATCTGATCAGGGGACAGAAATTAGAATCTACACCACGAGACAGCTCCGTGCTATCAAGCAGAAAGAATAAAACTTCTCTTTATATGTGAAACACTTTTCATTATGAACTCATTGCTATGGCTGAACAATCAATAATCAGTTAATCGTTAATTAGTAATGGTCTGCACACAGGATGATGTTTTTCTTTCTGTTTAAGTTATTCTTATTTAAACAGCTCTAGCAGCACAAACACCAGTTCTGTGAGAAAAAATAATCCAGCTCAAATAGTTTAAATAATAATAATACAAAAAAACATAATTAATAATAACAGTTTAAAACACTGCTCACGTCTCTCTGCCCTCAATCATCATCGTGGCTGTGAAAAACACACTGTCCAATACTACACATTTTCTCAACCTAAACTGCGCCCTCTTGTGGAGTACAAATTAATAGATATGTGAGCTATGGAGAGATATTATGCAAAACAAACATTATATTTTAAAATAATCTTAATCGGTTGAAATGTCAATGACAATAAGTCAATTAATGATTGATCATTAACATCCCAGCAATGTGATTATAATAGTGCCATCATGCATAAGTATTCACCCTCACAAACTGGAAATTAACACCTGAAATATACAGTACTTAAAATTATTTATGAATAAAACATTTAAATGCTTTTTATGTTATATTTAGACATCGAAATGGGTCTTCAGTATGTCACTACATGTCAAAAAAAAAAAAAAACACGAGTCAGGACACTGTCCACTCTTTCCCATCTGCACCATGCTTGTAGTATGTCAGTGAAGTCACTAAGAGGTGCTAGTTGCGCCATTAACCGGGAAATTCAGTCACTACAAGGATCTTATTTAGCAGGGAGGCAACGCTACATCCTTACCCTTAACCGATTTTACTGCGTTCCTGACAAGTTGTACATGTTCTTACTGCGTTCACCCAATGTTTTTGCATATGTTATGGGAATATGTTATAGGAACACACACATACACACACACACACACACACACACACACACCTGCATGCCAGTGGTTTCCTGGAAGCAGCGCCCGAGCTGGCTCTTTGAGGTGACGGGTTGGTAATGCAGGAAGCTCTGCTGGTTGGAATACGTGCTGTGTTGCTGAAATTTCTGAGGAATTTCAGTCAGTGAGTTATTTATTTAATTTACAAAAAGAAAAACTCATTAAGATTAAATGCACATATGCAACTCCTGTTAAACCTGTCTCACATGCAATTACTTTTATTTGTCAGTGAAGCGTTAGTGGGATCATCACATTGGCTAAGCCCCGCCCCAACCCCCCCAACCCCCCCTGAGTCCTGCCGAACGTTACCTGTACAGTGCTGCTGCTGTCCACCTGAGACACCTGATGAATCTGAACTGATGCTTCAGGGGGATGATTTACATGAATATTCACCACACCTGAGACAGACAGAAAGAGAGAGAGAGAGAGAAAACAGACAGAGCGAGAACAGGAGAGACATAGAAAAGGAAAGGATTGGAGGCAGAGAGAGACAGCAAAATAAGGGCAGAGAGAAAGAATCATGTGACATCATGCTTCTTTTCACTTCTTTTGCTCATTGTTTAAACACACATCAGTGAACTTTATTAATATCAGGAAACGACATACACTAAAAAGCACTAAAGTTGCATTAGGCTAATATTATCCAGTGTGGTTATCTGCCGGGGTGAAACAACGGAATGGTGATGTTACATAAAAGAGGCTGTAATTGGCAGAACGTGTTTAACCTACGCCCCGTCCTTTCATCATCCATGGATGAAGACCATATATTTTGTGTGTGTGTGTGTGTGTGTGTGTGTGTGTGTGTGTGTGTGTGTGTGTGTGTGTGTGTGTGTGTGTGTGTGTGTTACCCTGGCTGTGGCCATAGCTCAGTGGGAGTGTGTGTGTGGTGTGGACGTTGGTGCTCGCGCCGTTCTGCGTTGGCATCTGGCAGAACTTTCCGGTGAAGTTCGGTGGACACTGGCATTTATCTCTGGCGTTACACTTCCCTCCATTCATACAGGGCAGGTGACACACCACTGTAACACACAGACACACAATATTAGATTTAAACTTCGCTGAAAATCTGAAAATGACATCAAAATTTAGCATCTCGTAGTGAAATGTGCGTGGCCACAAGACGGGGAACTCCACAGTGAAATAAAAAATAAATAAATGTGTTTTGCCACAGCTGAAGTGGCTGCTTCCGAACGCAGCTGAACTTTTCTGCATTAAAACAATCTGATCAATAAACTAACATTTAAATAAATCCAAATCCAAATATACAAATATTTTAATGTCAATGTAATTTTGTTTTTACTTTACATTTTTAATCAATTTCTTTTCATTTTAAGGTGTAATCAACGTATTTTCATACACATTACGATATGCAGTGAAATGCTTCTTTTTACTGTTAATGTCTAATCAACTTCCTTTGCTTTTAATGTCTAATCAAATTCCTTTACTTTTAATGTCAGATCAACTTCCTTTACTTTTAATGTGTAATCAACTTATTTTTACTTTTAATAGCAAATCAACTTGTTTCTACTTGCAATGTCTAATTATCTTTTCACGTTCAACTTGTTTTTACTTTTAATGTCTAATCAACTTCTTTTAATTTTAATGTCTAACCAGACTTTTACTTTTAATGTTAAATCCGCTTCTGTTAATTTTTATGTCCAATCAATTTCTTTTTACTTTTAATGTCTAATTAAATTCTTTTTGACTTTTAATGTCTAATTAGTTCCTTCATATTGTTAATATCTAGATAAAAATACGTTTCAAATTTGCTACTAAACTAAGCAAAAAAAGAAACGTCCCTTTTTCAGGACTGTATTTCAACAATAATGTTGTAAAAATCCAAATAACTTTACAGATCTTCATTGTAAAGCGTTTAAACAATGTTTTC
>JAQMYJ010000005.1:8829184-8841218 GCA_030014305.1 Clarias laeviceps
GTGTAAAGCAAAAGCAAGTCTCATTAGAGACGTTAAAAATCCATTTTCTCTCTGCTCAAGGCTTAGGCTGCTCTTTGACTGCTGTGTGTGTGTGTGTGTGTGTGTGTGCGCCGCTCCTGGAACGAATTAAGCTCGTAATCCAAGGTTCCACTGTATATATTTGGCAGATGTAAAGAATACATGTCTATGTTTTTTGTTTTAGTTCATTTTTATTTTATTTTATTATTATTATTATTATTATTATAACAGCTCAAGGAGCAACAGGTTTATGCACTTTTTAAAGATTTTTGTTCTGTTTTTGAATATAGGGTTGGAAAGGAATGCTTTTCTTGTTTTTTTTTTTTTTTTTTTTATCCGATTAATCAATCAATCGAAAAAATTATCAACAGATTAATCGCTTGTTTAAATAATCGTTAGTTGCATATCTGAATCCACACATAAAATTCGGACCTCAGCTCCTTCTTAAATTTGAATTCAGTACCTCTCATGAAAGTTAACATGTTTAGTCAAATAGCCTTTCTCAGTACATTTAGGCATTTGGCAGACAGCCTTATCCAGAGCGACTTACATTTTTATCTCATTATACATCTGAACAGTTGAGGGCCTTACTCAAGGGCCCAACAGGAACAACTTGGTGGTCGTGGGATTTAAACCTGCGACCTTCCGAACCATAGTCCAATGACTTAACCACTGAGGGTATCTATCTATCTATCGACACACTCATGTTGTCAGTAACATGACAAGCTCAAATTTTTCTTTAATTAAACTTGAGACAGAAGAAAGACAGACTGATGAGTGTATGTGTGTATATAGCTGCTATAACATCAGCGACAACAGGAACACACTCGTTTAGTAAACATTAAATCGAACTATATATGGATATAAAGTATGCCGTCAAGCTTTCTAACCTCCTCAGACTTGTAATGTCTCCTAGGCGTTTCTGTTCATTAGCACCTGATAACTACTGAACAGGATGGATGTCATTAAACAGTAAGATGTTTGACAAAAGAATGAGCAAGAAGAGGACCTTAAAATGCTTACTGTATTTACAGTACGCACACTCATTCATTTATTCACATCAACAAAAATGAAATAAAAAGAAGTTTAATATATAGACATGCTGCAAATCCTTCTATATGCACATGTTTAAAGAAGTGTATAATAACCCCACAGTCCTCGGTCCCACAGGGTGTTTTATCTTTAGCTGGGATAAACGAGATAAGCGAGCGGCTGGATAAAGAGGATGAGTAATTATAGGGGTGAGGCGAGGATCTAAGTGACACTTCAAAGTGAAAACAAAGTACAGTGAGGACGTGAACTCCAGTTTGGATGGATGAAGAATGCAGGTGTGTGAGGAGAGAACATGAGACACACACTCACACGCACGCAAAATGAGACTGACACTCGTGCTAATCTTAAACCAAGATCAAGAGGATAACACAGAGCACATGATCTTTGAAAGCATGTAACTGAAAGAATAAATCACTCCAGGACGTGCGGTTACAGGAAATTAATCAGCAACGATGTGCTGTGATGTGATCCAGCAGGATTGTTTTCCTTTTAGCAGGAAGTAATTCCTCTTACAACACAGTAATTTAACAATTTAAGATTACAATTTTTATTTATTACCTTTTATCTGTTTACTGTTTCATTTAATGTTGAGTGTAATGAGTGAGTTTCTGTTGTCATTGAATCACCACTCTTTATTCTCTCTCTGCAAGTTAATAAGAAATAGGTGGCAGATTGTCTTGTAACTGAGAAATCACAAAGCAGTGTAAAATCCTCTGACCTGAAGATGTGGGAAAACTTACAACTATAGCTTTACCTCTGACTGTTGCACGGCACTCACGCTCCTATAGTGTTAAAGAAACGTCTCCTCACACTGGAGAACACTTTAGTCTATTAATGAATATATTTTTCCTGTTGAAGACCTGTTATACTGTATAAACATTTTTAAATCTCTACTGTAAACAAGATCACCAGTCTGCTGTGAGCTCCAGGCCAAACACCGCAATGCGAATGTTATTTCCGTATTCTCAGCTTCGAAGGTCATGGGGTTAAAGGTTACCTACACCACTCACAGATAGAAGGTAAATGGTCTGATTAACCTTCTGCTTTCCCTCAGATCCACTTTCTCTGTGCTGAGGTCAAAGGTCAACAGGGTACATGCCCTGCAAATCTTAGGGCACGTCAGGAGCGATGGTGCAGAATCGCTTGCCCTGACTGTTTCAATTTGCTTTAATCAGGTTTAATGACATCCTAGTTACGTTTGGGGTTTATTAATATGTTACAATTTGATTTATTACAAAGGGTTAGAATAAAATTGATATCTTCTTTCTCAATCGTACTCTGCTTTATAATCTTGTTCATTTTGGGATCATGTTTGATTTTCACACTTTTTGCACCAGCATCATATAGTACGCTCTAAATCAAATAAAATAATTTTATAGAATCTATCTATCTATCTATCTATCTATCTATCTAAGGTGACATGACAGACTCATACATCATTGTAAATCAACATCATTATAAATACACAACACAAACATTAATTATTATATAATAATATTATTATTATTATTGTTGTTATTATTATTATTATTATTTATCTAAATAATTAGGTAGTTAACCAATTGTTGATTGGCAGTGCCGGTCCCATGCCCAGATAAACTGGAAGCAGCCGAACGACTAACAACAACAATAAGTTAAGCGTAAATTAATAAATTATTGAACATTGAACATTACACAAGTTCCAATAACATGTTTCTACAGGTCGTAAAAAAGCCCCAAAAGTTATTTACTGCCTCTTTAACACTAAAAAACCTTTTTTTTTTTTTTCAGCATCTGAGAGTGATTCAGGGCTGCTGTAAGACTGCAGAAGTAAAGAAAAGTGAAATCAGCTTTCGAGGACGCAGGTCTGGGAACAATTAGCTTTTAGAAAACCGCCCGGTCCTCTGAGAGCATGCACGTCATTAACATCTATTTAAAAAATTGCTCATCAATAATCACCGGGTTAAGAAACATCCCTGGAAAGTCTGAGGCACTCCGTCATGGCGAGGCCTTCAGGATTACATTCAGGTGAAAAGTGAGATCTGGATGCACTCACTTCACCCCAGTGAGTCATCACCACGTAATGGAGATCTAAAACTCCATTCCTAATAAAAACACCACACGGGCTGAGGCAGGGAGTACACTCATCACACTGGTGCACTACGTAGGGACACTTGAGACAAATGGCTGCCCTGAAACCACAGGTCCCTTAAGATAAACAAATAAAAAATATCTGATGTCGTGCACTCAGTTTCCAGCATTTATTACTGAATGCCTCACCGTCCAAAAAGTGGATTACTTTCATCACTGAGAAAAGAGTGATACTGACTGAGAGAGGGGAGTTCCTCATGCTGTAGAGCTACTGAGCGTTTGTTCTGGAATTTTCATTATTTTCTTTTGGACAAATAGGTTAATAAATAAAAAACAAAAAAGTAAAGAGAGCCAAGATTAACCTAAAGGGATTCAATGCTGATCTAGGGAGTAAAGCTAGACAGTAGTGAAAGATAACATACTGTAGCGTGTGAAAGCTTACAAGTGAAGGCTAATGTAGCAATTAACAGCTAACAAGTGAAAGCTAACATAGCAAGTAAAAAGAAAATCAGCCTCTGGGGGTGGAATCAGATTTTCAGATTGGACTGTACCATGGTATAAACTTCCTGTCTGATTTAATTAAAGATTTCAGAAGAAAAATTTACCAAAAAAATTGATTAAAAGTGTCTGTGATACTAAACACACACACACACCTATTTTCTTTCCTTCTTTGGCTCTTTTGCAAATTGGTTTCTTTCCATTTTCCTTCTTCAGTTTTCCAAAACTCTTTTCCCATCTTTTGTTTCTATTTTTCTTTGCTGCTTGTTCTCTTTCTTGCACTAACTCTTCTTCCTTTCTTTCTGTCTTGTTTTTTTCAACTTAAAAACTCTTACTCCTTTCTTTCACTCTTCTTACATTTCACTCTTTTAGGACAAAACAGTGTGTGAGGACTGATTCCCTCAGGGTTTTATTCCAGAAATTTCTTTAGTGTTGAATTTTTTTAATGTTTGTTCAAACTTCAAGCAGACAGACTGTATAACCCAGCTAGTGAAAGCCAACCTAGCAGGTAAAAGCTAACCCAGCTAGTGAAAGCCAACCTAGCAGGTAAAAGCTAACCCAGCTAGTGAAAGCTAACATAGCACTGAACACACGTAAAAAACAATAACCCAAGATAAATAAAAATAGGGTGTGGATTTAGTTCTGAGCATCTTTATTCTCTATTCAAAATAATTTAACTTATTTGTAATTATTTGTGATTATATACTAATAGTATTTTTTTCCCCTAGAATCATTATTTCCAAATACTGCTTTTTTTTTTATTTTTTATACAGATCCACTTTAACGCCATACAGTACTTACTGTTGCTGAAAGGGGATTGGCTGTTGGCTGTTGGGCCCTGCCTTCATGGTCAGGGTCATGTGTGCCATGTTAGTGCTGGGTAGAGGATATGAAGCAGGGCCTTGTGGGAAAACCTGCTGAGGAATCGGACGCTGCGGTATGAGGGTGTGTCCATTATTGTGTCCGTTATCGTGTCCATTTGTGTGTCTGTTCACTGGCCGACCAGATGGCTGAGAGGACGTGAGCAGTGAGGTTTGCTCACATAATTTCCCTTTCGATCCAGGTTTACACACACACATCTGCGGCCTTAGGCACATGCCGCCATTTTGACATTTTGGAAGACAGCTGGCTGAAAAATAGAAAGAGAAATGAGAAACATCAGTATCAGGCGAAAATAGTTCAAAGGCTCAAAGGCTAGAAATGTTTTATCTACTTCAGGAACCTCAAATTTCACTATCTAAAGCCTGGAAGCCTGGTGATTTTTTGTCAAAGTGAAAAGTGGACGGAGCTAATCTTGGGTAAAACTTGCATGAGCTCCACTATGGTGTGGTGATAGGCTGGAAGACCAACTCCAAGGTACTGTATACTTCAGAGAATTGCAAGTTAGTCATACCAGTTGTAAAAGAGTCTTCTCCCAAGAAGATACAACTACCATGTACCTGCTCCTCAAGAGGCAAAATACTCCAGCACTGGTAACCTGAATAAGATTGCCAAATCTTTCATCCCATTTTGGACTGTGATCTATTCAGTGAGGAAGCTGCCAAGGAATTGTGTTCAATAGTGAGAGCAGTTTGGAAATCCATGGCTTCTTAAACCGCTTTAAAACAACATGCACTATTCCGAAGGTTGATTTCTGTATTTGGTGCAATATGTGCAGAATCAGTCAGAGAGTCAGAAACACATGTGGAAAAGACTGAGACTGGGATTAGGCAACTGTGTCCTGGACTAGCAGACTGTCAGACATCACAAGGGACAACCGTGGCCACATCTGGCAATGAAATGTCTGTGCCGTCCCAAACTTTCTAAGATTTGTAAGATAGAGATAGAACTAAATACTATGTGCCTTTCTCAAAAGCAAGTCCACTTTTTCACTATGCCATCCTAGCAAGTAAGGGGAGCTAATTACTGGGCTAAAGGACTTTGGTGCAAGGCAGAGCGCACCACCCATCCTTGTACCACCCAGGTGCATAATGCATTTAAGGGCGTTTTCACATTAAGGACCCAGGATAGTTTCTGAGAGGACATGACCCCATAGACTGTTTCATTTTGGACAGTGAGAGCACAAGCTTTCCAGGCTCAGGAACCAGTCCCCTGGAAAAGGTGGTGTTATGGCATACTTGGAAGCAGATCAAATCAGATATGAAAGCCAGTCATATGTGAACACGGAAGTGGACCAGTGTTTAGGAAGTGACATCATCAGTGCCATTGATCTCCTCTAAAATCTCCATGTATATGTACGTAGTGTCAATCTCATTTTACCAGCCACAGTTGTTAAAGAAAGAAGGCACATGAGTGCGTTACTCTTGATATTTTTTGAAACATCAATAATATTACGCATAGTGTAAAGATCGACATCATCATTCTCATCTTCTCTTTGTATATAATTGCAACTCACAAACCTATTAGGTGCATACTGCCACCTGCTGTTTCGGAGAGTAAATAAAAATAAAAATAAATATGAACACTGGCCAGCAGGGAAGTGGGGAGGAGGGAGCAACTGTTACTGGGAACAGTACAAATCAATCAAGCCTAGTGTGAAAGCACACTAACTGACACAACACGGTCCAAATAGACCAGAATGTGTCTCAGATGCAGTAAGAACGTTTCAAGGACTAGGTAGACTGCCTTAGTCCCAGCTGGTTGATGTCTTCTACTCTCAAAACTCCAACTCTATCTGTCACCTACAGGGAACAAAACTGTGATGTAAGCTAAGTAGAACAGCATGTCCTGCACCACAGGACAAATTTTTTAGATTCAGCCTCTGTCCAGAAAGAGACCAGCGTCACGGACCCTCTAGTCTGATGTAATTTCTGTATCATGAACATTATTTTCAGCTGTCTCTGAAGTCTTTGTCCTTCATGAGTAGGTTCTAAAAGGCTCAGATTTCTAGTTTCTAAGACCTCTGCCCCTTTACCTGAGGCTTTAGAAAGTGCGTAGATGATTCTTACCGCTGTGACTGTACCACTGACTTCTCGGACAGAGAGTTGTCCATCAAGCTACTCCTTCTAACATCAACCCCGACCCAAGACGACCCTCCAGATGAAGTGATTTCAGTGGCTGTGAGGTGTTTTTTTTCTTTTCGGGAAGCAATTGCACATCATACTTGGCTATACATATATGGTACACATACTGTATTTAACACATAGTTACGCTGTGCATTTAAAAAATAACGAATGTTAATGTGCAAGGGCAAATTAAAAAAATGGTGTGCAGTAAAAACAGCGCTGAAATCCTGAGAATGGGAGTCATTTTGAATTGTTGGAGCACAATATAAACATTTTAGTCTGTACAAAGGAAAAAAGTCCGGTTGTTTATTTGGGTGACCACAACTATGACAGACGCGGGGTAGACTTCACCCGAAGGAAGTGTGAGTGTGTGAGAATAAGAGACAGAGAGAAAGAGTGTGTGTGTGAGTCCTGGAGACTTTGTAGATGAAACGTGACAGCGCCGGTCGTGTTCTTAGCCGCCATAATTACAGGCCTCCATCCAGAAATCTGATACCCCTCACACTTCATCTCTCTCACACACACACACACACACACACACACACACACACACACACACACAAGATCAAACCCATGGTGTGCCTCTAACTACTTTCTCGGTCTGGTGCTGAGCATGCGGACCCCGAGAGACAGTACCACCCTGTGAGTCTACATCAGAACCTGTTCTGCCTACACTTACACTTACAAGAGGAGAAAACATTTCATCTGGTACAACAATATTCACAATATGCTATGGCATGGTGTGATGAACCAGAGCTACTGTTAATTATTTTTCTCTAAAAGCATGTGCCCAACTGTTTTAATCTTTTTATACAACAGGAACTTTCAACTCATTGATTAGCAAAGTTGACAGATAGATGGGATAAAGAAAAGTCATAAATTAACTAATTTGTGAGTCTGAAATGAAATAAAAGCACTTGTTTAGTGGGCTCAACAAATACAGAATTTGCATAGGAACATACACACACATACACACGCAAACTCAGACGCAGTGAACCCCTCCTGGCCTTGAAAGCAGCAGCGACATCATAACTGACCTAATTTCCTGTTCTCCTGCAGCAGTGTGTAGTGAAGTGTTCAGAGCTGTGCTTTCTTTTCCACTATAAATAGAGCTGTGTGAGACAGGTACAACACAGGAGCACTGTTCTGCTCTGTCTCACACACATACACCACACCACACACCACACACACTGTACAAAATATGGCCAGAGTCATGGGTTATTTCATGAATCAAATTGTTCAGGGTATAGAATAGAGGCATTGTAGAAATGCCGTTCCCAGTGCAGGGGTTTTTCCTGCGTGCAGAATTAAGAAGAGGACGCCTCTGTCAAATTTCGTGCCACCTCCAGCTTTCACAAAACTCTGGTGGGTGTCTTGATGGAGAACAAAATTTTTTAACAAGAGCTGCACTCATTTACATTTTCCCTTATCCAGAGCGACTTTTGTTTATCTCTTTATACATCTGAGCAGTGGAGAGTTAAGAGCCAAAGAGTGGTAGCTTTGTGGTCCTGGGGGTTGAACCTGTGTCCTGCTGTAATTTGCAACTGCAGTAATCACATTGCACTGACACTTATGTGGTGGCGCTGTAACATAATCAGCACAGCAAACTGAGAAAGCCTCTGCCAAAACTGCAAAAGAGAAGAAAAATGCTGAAGTTTCCACCAAACACAAGCTTCTGGTTTTTCTCTACACCAGGAACATGATCTGCGGCACCCAATCATTTTGTGAATATTGTTTCTGTGCATCCAAGCACGTCCAGTTATATACCCAGAGCTCCAAATCCAATGCTCCATCCTTTCAGTGTGGTGAGGACAGGCGGATCAGTGCAGGAATCATCTAATAGCAGTGTTTTTCACAGTATAGAGTATACTTGGGCCATTCACGATCGATTAACTAGTAGCAGACAGTTCTGTCTTGCGCCAACAGAATAAACAGGTACAGGAGCGGTACCACCAGAGCGGCGTACTGAGAGGCACTAAATGCAGCGGTTGCAAACTGCTGTAAAAAGAATAAGAAGGGCGTACTGATGGTCACACATGCTCTGCAGAGAGACACAGTTTCACACGGTGAATGAGCTCTTCTTTAAAAAAAAACTCACAGAAGGATTAGCCCTTAAAACTCAAGCAGGGCAGATCCGGAAGATATCACAGCAATGCTGATATTCAGCATAACAGCATGGCCTTGAGTTTGCTATTGATTTTATACACTTCAGATTATGTTTAGTTTCTTTATTTAACCAGTTATTTTGCTCCACCAACACATATCCTTCCGTGCCCGATGGAACTAACTAACTGTGACTGGCGGAGCTGGCGACCGACACTGGTAGTGTAAATAACGGGTGGAAGTAGTTTTAAATTCTTACCAGTACAATGTGGCCAAAAGGTAGGGAGAATAAACCATAGAGATAGCGGACAGTCCTGAGAAACGTACAGGATTTACTTCATATTTTCACGTATCCCGCTTTAGAATATCAGCTCCGGGTTACGGGGTTGTATCTCAAATACCGTTAAATGGAAAGCAAGGGTGTAAGGTGTACGATCCCTTGTTCCACACACCACATATAAGGACCACCTTGATGAGGGGTTAGAGAGGTATTTGGGATTCAGCCTTGTGTTAGAAGCTAGTTAGCTTTGTAGCCCACCATAGACGTAAATAAAACAACACAGCGGCATTTTGGAATGACAATTATTAAGAAGACAGCAGGTTGTTTAAGACGACATAATGTTATCAGATGTGTTTGCTTGTTGAAAGTGCTTGTGTGACTGGTTTTAAATGTGGGTTTTGGCACGAAACTGCTCTCTCCTCTATTAGGCAGACCGTACAGACCTACTTTCACCCATGCTGTGACCGACAGTAAATGTAATTAATGATTGGAGAACACCAGGGACGCTGAGTGACGCATATGGTTAAACGACCCTTTGGTCTATTATCACCACTCATAGAATGTCTCTCGTCCAATCAGACAGCTCGATCAGAAACAACTGTTCTATACTACTATTTATGAAACCTATTCAATTTATTATTATTAAACTAATATTGCTATATTCCTAAAATTTCATTATAATATACTCATTACACCTTGTATTTATAAGCTATTAATAATATATGCTACAGTTCACTGCTATATTGTACTGTTGTACTGCTACATTTCACTTTAGGCTACATTACTATTATTTATACTGCAATTTCTACAAATTCCATCAAACATAATCACATGCCATTTAAAATCACCGTTTTAAAACAGATAGCTTCGGTTCTGAAATCTGATTGGCTGAGCCATGATGGAAGCTGCTGTAAAAACCCTTCGCCCTATAGACCCAGGGTCACGGGTTCAAATCCTGTGTTCTGTCATGCCTGGCAGTTATGAGAGCAATGCTGTCACAGTTGGGGGGCTAACACTGTCACACCTGTCAATCACAGCGCCACTATTCAGTACGGAGGGTAGAAGCACTTCCTTTTGAGTGTGTTATGTTGCAAAAAGATGCTATAAATTATTAGTTTTAGTTCTTCAGCATGTTTAAAACAGAAATGATGGAACTGTTCAGTCCAAATATTATTAATATTATATTGTTATCAAACCCTGTGATTTAAACCATTATTTTTATTAGTTTTTTTCAGTACTATATAAAGGCACACACACACACACACACACACACACACACATATATATGTATATATAGTGATCATGATCATTAATTATTAAGCCATTGTTCTGTAGAGTGAATTAGCCTTGTGTTGCTTAGCAACAAAGCTAAGCTTACTGTTAACAAACACAGCATGGGATCAGAAGAGTTTTTATAAACAACATAAGTCTGTAACGACCCCCTCATGGCTAAACTCTAATTTGTGATTTTAATTAACGTCTGGCACATCTTTGTGTCAAAACAGCATGTCATTTTTAATAGTAGTGCCAGCTAATCATCTAGATAAAAGCTAATCATTTAGCCAGCAAAGTTATTTAGGTACTTATTTAGCTAACACCTCTGTAGCAGCATGCTAGTTACAAACATCTCCGCCTCAGGGGGAACAGAGCTGCCGTATCTTAGTCCTACGGTGTTGTAGTTTGGGACGTGACCACAACCACACGTCAGTTGTCGGTAACTGGTAAAGCTTATGTTATGTTATGACTCTGCAGATTCGTTGCTAAATTACGGTGGCCGTGAAGTGCAAAACAAATTAACAAAACTGAAAACAAAATAACAAAACCCAAAACAAAATAACAAATTCAAAACCAAATTTACAAAACGGAAAACCAAATAACTAATATCTGACTGGTCGAGAAGTGCAATACAAATTAGCAAAACGGAAAACAAATGAACAAATTCAAAACCAAATTAACAAATCCGAAAAAAAAATATCAAAACCAAAAACAAAATAACAAAACCCAAAACAAATTTTTTTTGGGTCTGGGGCGGGGGGGTTTGTTGTTTTGTTTTTGGTTTTGTTATTTTGTTTTCGGATTTGTTAATTTGGTTTTGAATTTGTTCATTTGTTTTCCGTTTTGTTAATTTGTATTTCACTTCTCGGCCAATCAGATACAAACCAGAAAAGGTAGGTTAGAGTGACAGAAAGGTTGTCTTGAGTGACAGATGTCTCGTCCAATCAGCAGTAAGCATTTCATTCGCAAACTATACCTACCTTTTCTGGTTTGTATCTGACTGGCCGAGAAGTGCAATACAAATTAACAAAACGGAAAACAAATGAACAAATTCAAAACCAAATTAACAAATCCGAAAACAAAATAACAAAAACAAAAACAAAACAACAACAACAACAACCCACCAAAAAAAAAGTTTTGGGTTTTGTTATTTTGTTTTGGGTTTTGATATTTTGTTTTTGAATTAGTTATTTTGTTTTTCGCTTTGTTAATTTGGTTTTGAATTTGTTATTTTGTTTTGAGTTTTGCTATTTTGTTTTGAGTTTTGTTAATTTGTTTTGCACTTCAGGGCCACCGTACTAAATAGTGTAGCATGAAGAAAAAACTACTTAGTAAACCCAAAAAAAGCTGAAAATAGTCTGAGAGTTCAAAACTGCTTTACGTGTTCACAGCAGAGACAAACTTTGCTCTGTCAGACATTATGTAGCTGTGTGTAGTAGAAGGGGTGGAGCGATCAGGAAAGCCATTTTGGATTATAAAAGAGCAGTTTAGGGCACTGCAATGTAATTAGCATCATTATGTTTAGCATTAAAAAAAAGATTAGCGCTCAATTTAAGACAGAATATAGTGTAATAATAAAGTCTTCTACTTTATTAGCGTACAGTGTGAATGTTTTTGGTGTGTGTGTGTGTGTACAGTATGTGTGTGTGTGTGTGTACAGTATGTGTGTGTGTGTGTGTGTGTGTGTGTGTGTGTGTGTGTGTGTGTGTGTGTGTGTGTGTGTGTGTGTGTG
>JAQMYJ010000005.1:8841318-8861199 GCA_030014305.1 Clarias laeviceps
TTTGTGTGTGTGTGTGTGTGTGTGTGTGTGTGTGTGTGTGTGTGTGTGTGTGTGTGTGTGTGTGTGGGGCGCATGGCAGTGATGTTCAGCCGAGATGTTTCTGTAATAAAGACAAAGTGAAACAGATGTTGGAAACAGTTTTATGGAACGATTCAGCGTCAGATGATGAGCCGGTGTTCGGCTCGGCGAGGACGCCACACTGCAGGGCTGCGACTGTTTATTGAAGATTTTTATTTTTCAATATTTTACCCAGATAAGAAAAGCTCAAGGCATGCGTTTCATTTGAATGGTTTAATAAATGAAAATGATCAGAATGCAGAAGCACAGAGAGCCTCTACTGTGGGCCACAGACTCAGTTAAATCTAAATAAGCACATAGGAACACGTACCATTAGCTGCTGTTAGGAACAACACAGGCTTATCACAAGTTCACGCCAAAATCAGGAACATGCATTGTAATTTTTATATTTCTGATTTGATGTTTTCGAGAATACAGTATACCACCAGAGGCGGTGAGAATCACCTGGAGGACACAAACACCTTGTCTTCTACACCTTCTGCACATTACAACAAGTAGCATCTTCTGCTCTATACACTATAACCCCTGACCACCACACTCAAAGTGTTTCTTCTCTACAAACTCTGAAGCACACAGCTACACACAGAACGTCTCTTGTTTTTCCTGTAACATTACAGTTCCTCTTTATTGGAACTGAGAGGAACTAACAAAACCTGCATGATGATGCCCCTGTGATATCCACAAAGCCAGCTCCATGACGACATGGTGTGTTAAGTGTGTGTTGGAGTGGAAGAACTCGAGAGTCCTGACTGAACTCATCTCCACTGAACCATCATCTTTGAGAAGAACTGGATCTGGAGCCTCCTTAACATCCCAACATCATTGGAAAGCCTTCAGAGAATCAATTTCATTGTCAACCATACGACTGAACCTGAGAACCTGGGATCATATTGACCTTGCAGCATTCAGTGAAGATGGACAATCAATCCTCAGACCAGGTGTCAACCATCCACCAAGGAGATTCATGGACATCAACCTAGACTTACACGTTGGACTCCACTTTACTAGGAGTGTCTCCTCTTCTCGTATATTGTTTTGGAAGTATGTGCTACGGCTACCTGAGCATCACTATGATCTTTCTCCAGATTCTACAAGGTTGGCATTGTACAGTCATCTTTTCATTAGCCTTAGGTTCCTTATGACAGATGATTCTCTCCACCCCTGCTGGTTATCTGGGGTTCACAGAACCACAGTTACATACATAACTAGAGACCATGTTTAGTGTCTTAAGTTTAGGATTTTGCTGTCTGTAGGTAGTGTTTAAGATTTAGGTTTAGAATTTATAATTAAACGGTATACTTAAAGTCCAAGCCTGAACTTTATACCATATTTGGATTGAGTTTAGCCTGGCTTGGTCTTTCAGGTTTCTACCAGCGGTTTAGGGTTTAGCTTTACAGGTTCAGGGTTTTAAGTCTAGGTTTATACTTAAGCTTTTTTTAAATTAAGGTTTGTTGTTTTAAGTTAAGTGTTTAGTAAGTTATAAAATTTGTATATAGAGTTTGGCAGCTAAAAGTTACGTAAAAAAAATTTAACTGTTTAGAGTTAAAGTTTCAGTTTTAAGCTAATTGGTTAAACAGACACTTTGATAGCAGCTTTAAATATATAAATAAATAGGATAAAAAGGGAGAAAGGGTGAAAAGCTGATACACTGCTGACTCGAGCAATCAGATTCCCCACTAATCCCAGATTTTATCAGCTTTAGCGTGAGTCGATACGAGATCTTTGTTATAATTTGTAGCATCGTCCTCTTTATCCCTCACGAGCGCTTGAGCAGGCAGCATCGATAAGGCCTGAGATCTTTCAGTCCGTATTTCAGAGCAGTTTTACGGCTTTATGAGGAGAGAAACACAGCGTAGAGCTCAGAGGAACCGCTTACTGCAGTGAGGCAGAATCTGCAGAGGACATTTCGCTCTGAACTAACGGCAAAATTAAAGCTGGTTTTCTTTTTTTAACGTACAAAGTAAAGAGAATGACCTGTAATCACACGTGTAACACACAAGTGATTGTCCGAGATAATTAAAATCAGGTTAACATATAATTAACAGAAAATAGCTAGGATTTAACTTAAATCTAAAATATCAGATAACGGCCATTAGAGGCATCCGTAAGTATTTAATTCCTCTGCTATTTAAAAACTCAAATTTACAGCTTTACCTCAGTTTGTTACAAAGCACTGGCACTGGAGACTCCATCCATACAACTTACTGATAATTACAAAAAACAATTACACACTGTTGCTATGGAAACAATAACATATTAGAGTGAGCAAATTAATAAAAACCTGTGCTTTTGTCAGAGCTGCCGTTATGGAGAATTAATCAACATTTTCTGACCAATCCGACTGCAGAACCCATCAGCAGTATATTTGTTTTATAAACTAATGCTTGTATTATTCCTGTTAGAGAAACCAAGTGGGGGAAAACACGTTAGAGAGTCAGAGGATGTGTGCGTGGCCGAAAAATCAAACTCCATTAAATATTTATCAGGAGAATTTATGATCCGTTCTATGTAGCGTGACAGGAAAGGCGCTGATCCTGAAAAGCGAATTGAACGAAAGATCTATAGTATGTAGAACAAGTGCCTTGACTGACTGTGGGATCCGTTCTTCCGTACACAGGGTGAGGAATATCATCCATGAAAACGTCTTTGGCAAAAATCGATCATCCGTGACGTGTCAGATGGTTCTGAACAGGAGCTACAGGGCTAATGTAGCTAACAAGCCCATCAGGATTCACCCTGAACTGTAAGCATGTTGGCTACGTTAGCATCGCGGCTCCAAACATGACTTAGCATGTGTTCACTACTGTATTTGTTGACTATATTGACTTTGTTACTCATTATAGTGAGTGGTTATTAGAAATTATTCTACATTAAGCTGAATTTAATTTACTGACGTTTAGCATTGTTTAAGTGTTTCTTTCTTTAATGCTTCATCTCTTTCCTCTCTGTTCATTATGGCTTTGCTGTTTCATCCTTCCTTTTTTCTTTTCATTTCTCCCACCTTCTGTTTTGTTATTTGTTTATCCATATCCATACCATATCCTTCGCCTTTCCTATCCTGTCTTTCTGTCCTTCCTTTATTCGTCTAAAAGTGCTTCTGTCGTAGTGGTGACCAAGATCAGAAAAATATTCAATTAGAGTATCTGAAGACGTACAGAAGATATAAGCACTACTACCATACCAACAATATCTCCACAACACGTACTGTATATGATAATTCACCATGATGTTATATAAATATTGAGGAGCTCTATTTCTTCCTTCATTACTTATATAATCTTCCTCACTTCTTCTTCATCCTTACACTGCTCATATACCCGTCTCGCTCTCTCTCTGACAGCAGTGAAGTGGTTTAGCAGATCTGATCTCTGCAGCTGTTACTGTAGTTATTTATAAAAGCCTCTATTAAAATCAGCCTGTTTTGAATTTGTCGGCCTTTTTATATCTCCACACATCCTCTCGGCTCTCGAATGCTTCCTAAAGAGGTGATTTTTTTTTGTGGTCAGAATGCCAAAAGTTTTGTTTTGGATCCCAAAAATGATCCATTGTTCAAGTTTTCAGGTAATTCACTGAGGCACCTCTTTCACTGAGACTGATAGACACACATAGACCACACTTCACCACACCACCTGTGTTTTTGACAGGAGGAATACTATATTCTATTATACAAAGGTTAGTTCTGAGTAAATAATCCGATCGGACGAGAGGCTTTCCACGAGGGGTGATGAAAGCCAGTAACAGTAACAGCAGGTTTAACTACATAACTACTCCGCAGCATCCGCAGAGTGAAAGTAGGTCCTTACACTCCACAGCCCTGAGGAGAGAGCAACTGCCTGACAAAACCCACACTGAAAATCCAATAACAGGATCAATTTCAGCAAGAAAACACGTCTAATAACATTAAGCAACCGGATTGCCTCTGTTAGTTCCGCGAGGTGTGGAAGGATATGTGTCCGAGGAGCAAAATGAATAAAGAAACGAATCATAATCTGATGACATAATCTGTTGTGGAACTGTTGTATTAAAGCAATATCACACTCGAGGTCGTGCTGTTGTACTAAATATCAGCACGGCTGTGTTATTTTCAGTATACTGGCTGTGCCCCCGTGCCTACAGCCGCATCACAGCTGTGCTGATATTCAGCACAACAGCACAACCTCAAGTGTGATATTGCTTAAGTGTAGTAGTAAGTAAGTAATTATATATGGCCTGCTGTGTGTGTGTGTGTGTGTGTGTGTGTGTGTGTGTGTGTGAGACTTACGCCTTGTGCAACGCTGAGATCCAGGAGCTTGACTCCATCCAATACAGCACTGCCCTCCACAGACATTCACCCTGCAACAACAACCAGAGTCTAAGTGCCAACACACACCACATACATATTTCTCTCTCACACACACACAGACATGTTACACTCACACACACAAACACATACACACACTAACATTTCTTAGATCTACACCTTAGATCTACATAGGAGCACACACGTACACACACAACCACACACACACAACCACATGTTATTAAACAACTTATTTACAAGGATGCAAAATCAAAGAAACACCAGTTACAGCAGTGTAAAGATTAACCAAATTATTTCATAAAGACTTGTTTGTTCTTTTATTTTTGCCTATAATTTTTTCGTTCCATTTTGGACTCGTTGGCTATATTTGAAACCTTATTTTATAACGCTATTGGCTAGATATTTAAATATAGCTAACGTTTGTTCCATGCTAGCTATGGTTTTTTTCCTTTCATTTTAAGTACACAGGAATGATGCTGTCTGACACTGTGTGACCTTCAAGTGGAATCTTCTAGCAAACACAGTGAAGCTGACCCTAAGAGGTGTGCACACACTCATACATATTTCTTTCACATGCACACAGAAACACTGAGACACACTCACTTTCATACATCCTTCTTTCACACACAGACACACGTGTGTGTGTGTGTGTGTGTGTGTGTGGGATATATGAGCTTTTGGATGAGATCGTAGGCACGTTCAAACAAGGCGTAGGTACTTGGAAAACACACACACACACACACACACACACACACACTTACTCACTCGCACCCATTGACCTCACTAGCTTTTCTCTCAGGAGATAAATGTGAGAGCTACACTGGAATCCTGTTCTAACCACACACACACACACACACACACACAAGCACGCAGTGTCTGCCTTCTATATTATATCACACACACTCAAACAAGTATGAAAAAGACAAAAATGTAAAGAAAAACTATAAACATTCAGTGGAGTTTGGGTTATTACTTCATAATTTCAATAATTACATTTTAAAGACATTTATGGACATTTCACTTCAAAAGTCAAATAATTTAAATAATGCTTAACAATATTTCTTCAGCGGTTGATGGTAAGTGTAATGACAGCACACTTTTACTTGTTTTTATTACACATTTATAAACTCCATCTATAGATCTATTTATAGATTCATCTGAGGTGAATGTGGATGTTTCTGATTATTTTGACTTATTTTCTCTGATGATGTGTCTTTTTACCCCTTTCACACCAAAGGCAGTTCCAGAGCTACTTTAGAACCAGTTTTTTGTTTTTAGACAGCAAAAGTACTGAACCTCATATACAAAAATCAGTGCCTGTCAGCACCAACACTTTCCTGGGCTAGAACAAAGAACCACTTACATCAGAGGTGATTATCATGACCAACTAAAAGTTTGTGACCGCCATCTCAAAAAAAAAAATGGACTCAATATGCAATGTGTAGCTCAAATGCTTTCGAGTAACGATAAAGCCAGGAGAACTGCTCACACAGCCATGTTGAAGTTCGCCATTGTTGTTGTGCTTGCCCTTGGCATTTTTTTCCCGCTAGCATTGGCTCAAGCTTCGTGTATGTCAAGGAGAGACATACATGATCATATACAGTGATATGATGACGTGACTGTCCAGTTCATGGAAAAACAAAGCCAGTTCTTAGGTAGTTCTCTATTAAACCCGCTCTCACCTGGTTCACTTTAGTGAAAAAGAGGTATAAGTACACTCACATGGTGTGTATGTAGAAAAGAATTATTTCTGTGCTAGTTAAAGTCGTAAGCTTAGTCACTAGCTAGCTCAGTGTCCATAGGTTTAGTCGAGCCTACTGTACACGTCTGTGTTCATTACTGATTATCAATACAAAAAAGATTTGATACATACTTTTAAGTTATTAATTTTATTAATATATAATTTATTCAATACAGTTAATATTAAACAGCAGTAAAAATTTTATTTTTACTTTTAACTTTATTTATTTAACTTTATTATTTTTTTAAATACTTGAGGTAATTTCGTAAGTGATTTATGAGCGAACTTCATAAGGCAACTTAGTAGTTGATGCCAAGGATGATGACACAGCATTTTTAATTAAGACTTTTTTTTACCAAATTTACCAAAATGTCTGATGTAAATATGTTTCTGGTTAAATTATGTAAATTGTAAAATAGTAAATATGTTTCTTATTTACTAAATAATATCAAACATCAATATAAAATAACAACACAGAACACGTGAGCTAATCTTCATAAGCCAATGCAGCTAGCGGTTGATGCTAAAGGTAATGACAGTGTTCTGACCAACAACTTTTGTTGTTGGTCTTTCGAATGCTCCCGGCAAGGGGTTGCCACAACGGACCATCCGATCCACACATACAAACTTGGCACAGGTTTTACGCAGGATTCCCTTCCTGACGCAACCCTCCCATTTTATCTGGGCTTGGGACCAGCATTTCATCCAGTGGCTGAGAATCGAACCCGGGCCTTTCGCATAGCAGGCGGGACACCTACCACCCACCAGTGCCTGCTAAAGGTAATTGCAGTGCATGTTTAGTTATTATTATTATATGATCATAGAGTCTTTTTTTAATCATTTACCGACACCTCTGAGGTAAAAGTGGACATTCCTAATTATACTGTTTCTTTCACTGTTATCATGTCTTTACATTTCTGTATAAAACTCTTACAAAATCCTCAGTCTTAGGCTAGCTAAAGTAGCTAAAGTTTAGTGTCCATATTATTCTGTTGCCTAGCAACAGCCTCCTTATGATCACAAATCCTTGAATAGAGAATTCTAAATCCTTTCTAGTCTTCTTGTTCCTTCATCCTCATTGTATCTGCTTAAGTCATGACACTAATATGACACTATGCCCTACTACCTATATCAGTGCACTAGAAAGGTTTGGAATGACTAACAGGAAGACCGTTAGGAAGCACTCCTGCACCCTACAAAGTCAACTTTAAATCCAATAGGGATACTCTCTATAAAAGTACTATAAAAGCTCCCTATTCCCTATATAAGTGCACCATATAGGGTTTACATCTTATACATCCTATATACTAGGGGACTAATACAGATATATGTGCACTACAAAAGTATACAGTGCATCCTATTAGGGGATGTACAATATGTAGTGCACTTACACCAAAGACATTGCATTTTTACAGCACCTATACCCAGCATAGTCTACTTGAAGTTCAGTCCCCTGTTCCCTATAGAAGTGCACTACTTAGGGTGGACATTAATAGGCATGCATGCTACAAAGACTACTGCATGTGTAAGTGCAGTACATAGAAAAAATGTTTCAAGGTATGCCAGAGTCCACTTGGGTTCAGCTACCCACTGTAAAAGTGCACTACATAGGGTGCACAATACTGGTAAATACATACTATAATGTATACTACATTCCTTATAGCTAGGTATGTAAAAGGCTGCTTTGTAAGTGCATATCATAGGGTACACAATAATGGTCCTGCTCCTGTACCCTCCAGAGTCCACTTGGGGTTCAGCTAACCACTACAAAAGTGCACTACATAGGGTGCACAAACATTGTACTGTACATACATACAGTACATACTATAAAGTTGACTACATTCCTTACAGCTAGGTAGGTAAGAGGTTGCTTTATAAGTGCACTTCATTAAGTATACAATAATGGTAACGCTCCTGTACCCTCCAGAATCCACTTGGGGTTCAGCTACCCACTACAAAAGTGCACTACATAAGGTGAACAAAATTAGTACATACATACTATAAATGATACTACATCCCTTATAGCTCGGTACATACTGTAAGGGGTTGTTTTATAAGTGCACTTCATTGGGCACACAATAATGATAATGCTCCTGTACCCTGTAGTCCACTTGGGGTTCAGTTCCCTACTCCCTTTAAAAGTGCCCAAAGTAGTGTACACAACAACAATGACCCATTTGCCCTACACAGCAAACTTACTGTAATAGCAAGCTACTGTATCTAGGGGACTACAGAGATTACAGCTCCTATGCCCTAGGAGTAAGTCCACTTGGGGTTCAGCTCCATGCTCCCTACATAAGTGCCCTAGGATGGTTTATTCACCCTACAAAGTCCACTAAGAAGCTCGACCTTACCCGGAGACTTTCATGTGGTGGGTCAGTCCACTCGTGCTCGTGCCCGTCCTGCGGGTCCGGACCGAACCACCGACGCCATGCAGCTCCACACCGTACGTGGACATGGAGCTCACGCGCACCCGGTCCATCTGGAGCGCGCACGACGGCGATGAGCATAATAATGATAAGAATGATGTTAATAATAATGAGGATAATAAAAGCGGTGTAAAGTTACACCGGATCCCGGCCATGTCCGCTGCACGCGCTTCTCTTCAGACAGCCAGAAATCCCGGGGAAAAAATAATTGGTAAAAAGTATCCAAAAGTAGCGGAGAGGAAGAAAAGAATAAAAAGATGAGGATAAAAAGCGATATACGCGCGGGGAGAGTGTGTGTACTTTGTGTAAGGGTGAGTGTGTGTGTTTGTTTGTAAGTACAGTGTGTGTGTGTGTATGTGTGAGTGTGTGTGTAATCCCTGAGCGGTGTGTCATATACCGGCCATCAGAAGCGCAGAGAAAACTTCAAGTACTAGTCAGAGAAAGAAAAGAAAAAAAAATCAGCTCTACGAGTCAGAAACCCCAACAGCCAATCACCTGCGGGCGCGTGACGTCACGACACGTCACGGGCAGGGGGCTCTTTATTGGGGGCAGAACCCTGAAAGCCACCTCTGAAAAGTATGCATGAATGTATGTATGCATGTACTGTACACTGTGCGCGCGCGCGCGTGTGTGTCTGAAAACACCTTCATGTAAAATAAATAACAAAATATAAAAAAAACTTTGATGAATGGATCAGGTGAGTCAAGTAACTGGACAAATGATCTCATTAAGGAAATGTATTTATCACCCAAACTATTTAACCAATTAAGCTAATATTTCAATTAGGGTATTGTATTTGAACACTACATACTGTAAACTCCTGACTGTGTGTATGTCACCTGGAATAATCTACAGCCTTTTGTGATTAAATAATTACATTTTAAGGACATGTGAAAATTATTTGTTTTTTAAAAAGTTATCAGAACAGCAAATGAAGAAAAGTTACAAAAAAGATCCTTAATTTTTTTTTTATTATTACAGTAGGTTGTGTTTAGTAATTCTAAACTAATTCACTAACTACACATCTACATAACTGACTGAATGATTGGAAAAAGAATGAAAGAAAGAGAAAAACACAATGTAAAAAACAGAGAAAAGTAAATGAAAAGAATAAAAGACAGAATAAAAAGACAAAAAAATAGAAAAAAATAAAATAAAAAGATGAAAGAAAATCAAAGAAAGCATCAACAGAAAAAATAAAAGAAATAATAATTAAAAAAGGAAAGATAAGAAAATGAAAGAAAGAAAAATGCAAAGAAAAAGAATGTAGAAAGAAAGAAATTAGTGGGAAATATTATTACCAGGAGTAATTTCGACCACAGTCGAGTGTCTGGTTGTAACTTTGATGGTAAACACTTCATTTGATCTGAAAGCCTTGAGATCTTTATTAATATTCAGTTTGTTTTTATGTTAATTAGTTGATCTTTGTAAAAGCCAGACAGCTGCGTAACTGCTCAATATGTTCCTGTGTTTATTGTAAAAACTTTTAAAGACAAATAAATATTCTAAACTAAAAATTTACAGTTTTTATCAGCAAATGGTTTATAACCAAAGCAAAGTTCACTTTATAATTTCTGTGATTATCTTAATTTATTTTTCACCTTATTAATAATTAGATAGTTAGGTTAGCAAGCTAGACAGATAATTAACCAGTTCATCTTCTCTTTTCTTTTCTTTTTTCAGGGTAAATCAGAGTTAATGCCATGTGCGCAAAACTCTCGCAGACTCGTGGTTCAGTCTGTACAGTATGTAGCTGTATGTAGTTAAAGTCATTATTGCTCTCTTTATTCCACGTGACTGACTGTAGACTCTCTATCAGTTATGAACAGCTTTAATAGACCACCTCAGTGATTCTAAACGTTTCCTCTCTGTCCATCATCTTCAGTCATATCTCAAACACTACACTTGTGGCCGTGACCTCTGACCCTCGTACAGTGTAATTCTGTCTCAGAGCTGTAAGACATAATTAAGAGAATATTTTATCTAAGATCAGTGTTTGTGAAGGTCATAAGTTTATTCCTGACCGTGCAGGCACACAGCGTACACCCACACACTCCAACAACAACAACAACTCATGGGGTATTACGGAGACACTTACTAATAATACAGCACACACATGCACGCATAAATGTACTAAGTTAGTACCCTGTCTGAAATTGAAAAAGCCTTCTACCTTCAAAACCTTTTAAGCGAAGTAACTGGATTAAAACATTACAACTCATTTAGTAACTCATCTGCTGATCAGACAGACGGAAGGACAGATGGATAGATTGATTGGCAAATAGACAGAGAAAAGCAGATAAATTGACAGAAAGACAGACAGACAGATAAAAGTACAGTATAAAGTACGAATAAGTACGAATTAACAGATAGCTAGTAAGACAAGCAAATATATAAACATGTGAAAGGGAGACAGACAGATGAATCGACATATACAGAAAGACAAACGGATAAATGATTAGAGAGACAGACAAACTGAAAGACAGACATATACACAGTTAGAGATAACCATTCATTTATTTGAACATTTCTGATGAATTAACTTGTTATTGCTAATTTATTACTAGACAGACAGACGGTTGGCCATACTGTACAGTTACTATAGAAACAAACGACCTGTTGCTATGGAAATGATAACATATCTGGACGAACACATCAATGTAAACCTGCACTACTTTCACAGCTGCTGTTATAGAGAATTAATCAACACCTTCTGACCAATCAGAGCGCAGGATTCAGCAGCGCCGTGGTGTAATGTTACAGTACAGCGTAACCCTGTCGAGCACAGGACAAGCTGTCACACAGGTATTTTTAAACTTTTGACCTTAAATGAAATATTTATAACTATATAAATGAAAATATTTTGAGGCTGAGGTCATAGGATAGCGTCAGCATGAGTCAATCAGGGTTAAAAACAGACTGTGGTGAAGTAGAACTGAGTCACCGCTCTGTTCTGAGGTCAGCACTATTTATAGGAAAATAAAATGACCAGATAGAGGAGGAGCGAAGAACAAGAGTAAAGACGAAGGAGTGAGGAATGAGCAAAGGAAAGATTTACTTTGATCTTGCTGGAAAGAAAGTCAGAAAGAACTAATGCGAGGTGACTCAGTCGTTCTCATTAACTATTTTTCCCATTAGGATGTAATGGTTTTAATGGTTCCCAAGAGTCCACTTGTTCCTGATTCAGTTACAGATTCAGGGTTGGATCTTGTTAGAGTGATTTTCTGTTCCATCGAGATAATCAGGAAGGCTGTACACCAGCGCCGCCCTGTATATCAAGAGTAATAACACTCGTCTATTACTACTGCAACTGCTACAATCATGACTACTGCCGTTACTGTTGCTATCGCAACTAATATTATAATAAATGACATTATTATACTACAACGTCTAATGAAGAGACACTTAGTAATATTACTGCTACTACAACTCATAGTATTTGATGTGTTAGAGGCAGGAAAAATGGGCAAATGTAAGCATAAAGACCAGATTGTGATGTCTGGTTGACTAACTCTCTAAAACAGCAGCTCTTGTGCGATTTCCCAGTCTGCAGGGGTCAGGAACTACCAAGAGTCACTGTACGAGGCTGCCCCATGATGTCCGATCCAATAAATGCGACTGTAGCTCAAACTTCTAAAAAACCGATGCTGGTTCTGATAGAATGAAATCAGAACACAGAGCGCATCACAGTTTGTTGCGTATGGAGCTGCGTAGCCACAGCCCAGTCAGGGTGCCCATGCTGACCCGTGTCCTCCACCACAAGCTCCTACAATTCACATGTGAGCATCAGAACTGAACCACACAGCAATGGAAGAAGATGGCTGTGTGTGTGTGTGTCTCACTTACCTAGGGAAGAGATGGCACCAGGGTGCACTATAAGAAGAATGTGAGACAGCGGAGACAGTGTGATGCGCTGGACAATGTTTGGAAAACCTTGCGTCCTGCCGTTTATATGGATGTTACTTTGACACACACCACCTTCCTAAGCATTGCTGCAGAGCAAGTTACATCCCTTCATGGCAACAGTGCTCCATGATAGCGATGTTCTCTCAACAGGATAATGCACCCAGACACACTGCAAATATTGTTCAGGAATGGTTTGAGGAACATGACAAAGAGTTTGAGGTATTGATTCAGGCTCCAAATCCAATCGAGCGCTGTGGGATGTGCCTGAAAAACAAGTCCAATTCGTTTATAACTATTACATATGTAATTGTATAAGATTAGCAGCTGCTAATCTTATACAATTACATATGTAATAGTTATAAAAGCGCCAATGCTCTGAATATATCTCTGAAAAGTTTACTGTGGTATGATGTATCATGATACTTGATATTATATTGTCAGATCGCCTGGATTCAAAACACGACTAAGTTTTGGTTTGGAACTTAAATCTTAAATCAAGGAAGAAACCCATTAGATGACTGCCTTTCATCACTCCATCTTTTCAGCACTTCCATCTCAGTTTTTCTCATGAGATTAAGGAATCTGCTGTATGAGAAGGGAACATAATAGCGAACATCAGCTTTTCATCTCTGTGGTTTATTCTGCATCGTTACATAATAGTACAGAATCTGGAAGCACTTAAATCAGCTCTTCACACACACACACACACACACACACAAACAGGATGTTTGTTCAGTTTTAGTCTTGTGGAGTTCCCAACGTTCGTAAAAGGTCAAAAAACTTCCAGGAATTGAAGCTCACATTTCCTCAGAAACAGCTGAGAAAGGCTGATATCTTACAGGTACGGCTTTACTCTTTCTCACGGTGAATAATATCGCTATGACATCATCACACCAAAGGGAATTTTCCATTATTTACCTAATTATGGGATAGACGCTTGTGAGGAACAAAAATGGGCGCATCAACATAGGTCAATACAATCCCCACCATACAAACGAGTTCTGCTCTGAGAGCTTGTTCATAAGTCCAATTTGTTTGTAAGTTCAACAAACATTGTCTAGGTACTAGGCTACAAACACAATTAGCTATACACAGCATATTACAGTACAGTGTTCGTTACAATCATGCCGATGGTTGCACGATTCATGTTAAAAGAATAAACAATGTCTGCCACCTTTTCACCTCGCTCCATTCTCCCAATTATTTTCACTTTTGTCTCCATCGTTATTGCTTGGCGCTTCTTAGCAGTACCAGCTTCACTCTTACTTTTAGACATCCTAGGATGCACGCATGCGATAATGTGCGCCAGACATGTGATCTAACTTCCGCAAGTGAACATGCGCGAACGCATGGTCGTATCTTCAAAAATTCATATGTAGGAGACTTATTGTATAAGAGGAGTCAACATGAGCGAAGGCGAAATAAGAATCCACAGGATTACATATACTGTACTGTAGTACAACCAGAGTAAACGAAAAAAAGGGATGAAGTCAAAATGTCTCAGGGAGTGTTTCCTTTGTCACTGTAAAGCTGCTTTGTCATTAGGCCCAAGGGTAGAATTGCATTATAAATAATTATAAATAATATTTCACATCTGACTGGTACAAATCACTGATACTGGAGACTCCTTCCATAATCACAGAGGGCATCAAATATAAACCTACGCTACTTTTATTTAGAAAAAAATGTTAAATATATAAATACCTTCTGACCAATTAATTCGCATGAAGAATTTCACACGAGAGATATTTTTGTCAAAAGTAAAAAAACAGCCTAGGGGCACAGTTAGCAAGCTAATTCCAAGCTAATTGCTAGCTAGATAACATTAACGCCGAGATAACTGCTGTATTGTGCTATTAAAATTTACAAATGATCTCATTATTAAATCTATAAGTTATGCTAACTGTTAGAAATTGTCCAAAAGCATATTGGAACATTTTTAGACAGTAAACTGTGATGTCATTTCCTGCAGGAAAACACGAGCGCCTTGTTTTTATTCCCAGAAGGATGATGTGACAGGACGCATCAGCACAGAGCTAAACACAAACATTCTCCACATTCTTAGCGCTCTGTGTGTGTGCTTTCCCCTGCAGTTAAAAAGAAAAAAATAGTCCAGTTTTGGAAGTAAGCCGAGTTCTGGGAACTTTCTGAGCGCTACTTTTCTGCTCAGTCTGGTTAAAACACTTTAAACAAACATCCACTAAACTGAGTCTGATATCATGTACGAGCAAAAAATACGAAGCCCATATAAGGGAAAAATCATCACAAGAGGAAAAAGATGGATAAAAGAGGAGGGTTGATTAAAAAGAGTAGAAAACTCTACAGCTAATTTAACGAATACCTACAACATAAAAATACTTATTAATTAGATGGTTTAATAACTTAAAACCTCAGTTTTGAGATAACAGATAAAAAAATGTTTTCTAAATTGTATTTAAATCTTATGTAAATGTTCTCTACATGAAGCTTAAAATCATTTCAAATCTTTCTTTTAGGAACGGTTTTAAAAAAGAAATCACAGCACAGGATATAATGTGCACTCTACGGCAAAAAGCAATGATCGATTATTCGATTTAATTAATTGAAATTTGCAACATTAAAATGTTCTTTAATTAGCGATCCATGATTAGCTAAGCATCATCTAAACTCCATCAGTACCTGGATCCAAAAAAATACGGAAAATAAATATAATGCAATATATTAAATAATACTTTTCCATATATAGGAAACTAGTGCTTATATTTATTAATATATTGCAATATATGAATGGACCATGTATGGATATATATATATGCAGTAAAGACAAAAACCATTATATTTATACTCATAATTGTTCTATTGAAACATTACTGAAACTTTATGCGTTTTAGAATTATACACACACTTTTACTTTGTCTGTGTGCTCTGATTAATGCCTTTTTTTGTTCGAACTACATTAACATATACTGTAAGCATAATGTAAAAAAGAAGAAATAGATATATTCAATTAATTTCAATATATTATGAAGTATATTGTTAAATATAAAATGACATACATTTGAATATACAGTATTTCTCAATATATGAAAAGCGGCAAATCCTTATGTATTTTTCAAAATACTGTAATATATTAATACAATATATTATTCTGTATATTGTGAATATATTTTTGAATATGAATACTTTTTTTAATTATTAGTTAGTATCAGTTAGTGTAGCGACAAGGAATATTAACTTTATAAAATCTTTTCAACTTACCAGATCAGAACACTAAATCATTTAATATATTGACAGTTAATATATAGATAAATATATTTTCTTTGCGTAAGGGAAAAAGACAGAGGCTCTACAAAAAAAAAGATTTTTTTATTCTGAATTTTCACGAATAGCTCAGTTTATTAGCACATTCTAACGTACAACACTGTATAAGGTCGAGAAACAGGAAAGTGGGTGTGGCTAGTACAGGAAGTTATTCTGATTGGCTGCGCAGCTCTGTGCTCAAGTCCTGTAGCTCTGCGATTAGCCGCTCCAGCTGTGCTACGTCGCTTTGGAGCTTGTCGTGAATTTCTCCGGTCGCTACGTCGGTGTAGAGTTGCTGTGGACATCAAACACAAGTTCACACCAATATACAGCATGTGTGTTTAAAACGTTTTGCTGATTTTATAAATATAATTGCTTAAATTTTGCTTTTCCTTTAGTGTAACGTTATAAATGAGTCTAGCGATTAAAAGCTAGCGTAAGACATGACAGAAAGTAACAGTTAGTGAGTAAAGAAAGCTAACCAAGACAGTGACAGCTAATCTATAACACAGACATGAATCTACTCAGTGAAAGCTAACGTACTGTGAATAAAAAAATGAATAAAAATCAAAGCTTAGTGAAAAACGGATGGAGTGATGACAGGAAGTGAGTGATGGAAGGAATACTGACTTTTGCCTTAGTGGCTAAGCTCTTCAGACTGAGCCGAGCAGATGAGAGTAGCTGCAGCGCTTCCTGGGGATTTGACTTCTCTCTGCTACAGTGGAGGGACACTGAGAGAGAGACAGAGAGAGAGAGAGAGAGAGAGAACATTATTAAACACCTTCAGCTCAGTGGGTGTAAGACGGAGGGATGGAGGTCAACATTAAACATTAAACATCAGACACAGTGAGAGCTTCTCAGGGTTAAAGGGCACCAGGGTCATTAAAAGAGGTACTGCGTGGGGGAAAGAGAGAGAGGGAGGTGTGTGTGTGTGTGTGTGCGTGTGTGTGTGTGTGTGTGTGTGTGTGTGTAATATTTCCTCTCAAACTGTTTGTCCTGCTGACCGTGATGGTGACATTTTTCATCTCAATCTCTCTCTCTCTCACACACACACACACACACACACACACACACACACACACACACACACACACACACACACACACACACACACACACGACATGAGCATGGATGATGAGCACACAAATGAGATCATGACCTTTCCACAGTAATGTTTTAATCTCCGCACTAACAATCCCTTATTTAGAGCATGAGTTCTGCACGTCCTCTGGAACCGCTGTAACGCGTCCACAAGGTGCGATATAAACTGAAACACTGGGGGGCAGTCTCACACGAGGGGACAGAATGAGCAAAGCAAAATGATGATAAAGTTCCGACGTTGAGCGAGGACGATTCGTCCGCAGATGTCTGCATTCGTCCCAGGATGCGCTGTAGATCACGCCATGCAGAAGATGAGACAGGGGCAGATTGGGCAGCAATGTAGAATACACCGAGTATGTGAGTTGCACTTGTGTAACAGACAATGACATGGCAACAGCTTGGGTTACTATACGGGGGGATGGATTGGGTAAGTTTACAAGAGCCACAGGTCAGGCAATCACACAGGGGCTGCAGACTGGATAAATATCCAGGAAACAGAAAGTGGATAACTATATAGGAAATGCAGACTGGGTGCCTACGCATCTGAGGCAAATTGGTTACAGTACAGTAAGACACACGTAGGGTAACTAAACAGAGAAGACAGACTGGGTGCAGATTGGGTAACTATACTATAGCCACAGATTGGGTAACTGATGCAAAAATGGGTAACAATAGAGTAGAAACATATCAGGTAACTATACAGGAAGTGCATATTGGGTGACTGTATACAGTAGGTACCTAATCCGTGTCTATTATATAATCACCCAATATGCACGCCCTGTGTAGTTACCCGATATGTGTCTACTGTTTTCTTACCCATTTTGCATCAGCTGTGTAGTTACCCAATCTGTGCCTATAGTATAGTTACCCAATTCGTGTCTATTATATAATGAACACCGGTCAAGTGTACAACCCTGAACAAATTGGGTATCTACATTGGATTTTGTATTATATAAGGGATGCAGATGAGGAGAGAGAGAGTGTGTGTGTGTGTGTTCCACAGGTGGAGCATGCCATTTCCCAAAATCCAACAGCCCAGTGTTCATACTGTATACACAGTGTCTTCTCAAGATGTGACCAGCAGGAAAGGACAGATTGATGTAATTCATGAGCACACCGACGCACACTGACACACACACACACACACACACAGTGAAATAGACAGGGATTATGTAGTATGAAGTATAAAGCACATAAACTAGCTGCAAAGTAATGTGCAGGCATGAAAAATGGCGCGCACACACACACACACTGAAGGACAAAAGGTGGAGGTGTTATTAATTGACAATGACAGCAAAAGAGACAGACACACACACACACACACACACACACACAGCAAACTCAGAATAACTTTCAGACAGGCAGGTTTATGGATTGTCCAATAAAGAACTCGTGCACATCTGTGCTTTGTTCTGCTGCACTTATTAAGATTCCAGGAGACGTTTCACCATTTACGTTATTCTCACCTTATTTACTGAACCAAACAGAAACTAATTCACACTGAAATGTTTATGAAGCACTTTGAGGGCCACAGTGTAACCCTACACTAATCCTCTTTCTCTTGTAGGAACGACTACAACTCTAATCTTTATTTACATTTATATTCTTACACCACAGTGCTCCCGAGTCCTCGCCTCTGATTGGTTAGAAGGTGTTGATTAATTCCTTATAACAGCAGCTCTGACAGTAGCGCAGGTTTTGTTATTGTTTCCATAGTAACAGTAACATTCACAGGGACACGATCTCAAATCTTTCTAGAAGAAGAAACATGTTCAGTGGAAGGAGTCTCCAGTGTGAGCGCTGTGTAAAGGTCAGAGGTAAACCTTTAGGACAGAGGAGTTTACGCTTCTTTGCGGTTTCTCACTCACATGACAAGCTGGCATTATTGTCTTACTAGCATGAAGAGAGAGAGTAAAGAGAGACCAGTGAGGGAACGAGTGATTATAGCTGCTCTAACCATTAAATGTAACCATAAATAGATAAAAATGATATAAATTCTTGAATAAATAGAGTAATGCTGTGGTGTAAGATAAATAAAACACACTGTTATAGAAATGCAGATTCGACCAATTGCTTCCCAAACGGCCCTGTGTGAATGCGTGTGTGAATGTTGACTGAAGATCCCACCACGGTCCCTAGTTGGACTACACAGGTAGACGGATGGATGGAAAGAGATTTGTGCAGAGGGTGCCATTAATTATTTAAAAAAAAATGGAAATTCATAATTTTAAAAGTTTAGCATCAGCACCAAGTAACACTTAATTTCTGTAACTAATCAAAGATTTCGAAAATAACGGCGATGAAGTGATTAGCGTTTCGTCATGCTGCTGTGCTGGTGTGTGTGTGATATAAATGAGATTACACTGCGTGATGCTCATTAATATGCAAATTATTTTCATTATAATATTTTAGATTAATTAAAATGAAAAGACAAACGTGACCTCACCCGTGGCCATGTCTACAGCTCCCTTTATCACGTCTTTAAAGCTGCCCATGTCTTTCTCCCAGCCTGACTTCTGCGTCTCACACCGGTGGGCTTTAGACAGGAAGTGCAGTGCCTAGACACACACGCACACACATAAAACTGTCTCATAACAAATTAATAACTCTATTAAATTGATGGAGAATTCATTAGAACAGAATGGATGCTACAGGAGAGTTTATCAAGCTCCACCTTCTCGTTGTCCCCTTTGTTGTCGCTATGGCCGTTGCCATAGAGACGAGCGTACTGCTTCCATATTTGGGGATCAGTGCTGCAGCTGGCGGTGACTCGACCGAACAGCTCCTGTAACTTGGCTCTGTGATTGGATGCTCGGTCTCCACGGTGATCAGGAAGGTCATCAATCACCGCCCTAACAAGAATATCCAAAACCTGCAAGAGACAAAATTGTACTGGTCTGTCTACTAGTCTAGGCAGGCGTAAGCCTGTGTGTCTGAACTTAGTGAAGGAGGCGTGGCCCCCGGGTTTCGGTGAAGGAGGCGTGGCCCCCGGGTTTCGGTGAAGGAGGCGTGGCCCCCGGGTTTCGGTGAAGGAGGCGTGGCCCCCG
>JAQMYJ010000005.1:8892366-8905821 GCA_030014305.1 Clarias laeviceps
ACACACCCACACACACCCCAAATCTCTCGCGCACACACCCACACACACCCCAAATCTCTCGCACACACCCACACACACCCCAAATCTCTCGCACACACCCACACACACCCCAAATCTCTCGCACACCCACACACCCCAAATCTCTCGCACACACCTGAGTACTCGCACACACCACTCTTTCACCTGAGCACTCTCTCTCTCTCTTTCACACACACCTGAATAGTTTCTCGCAAATGCACACACACCTGAACTTACTTACATGAAACGAAAGAAAGAACCCTTTAAAACCTTTAGATGACAGACAGACAGACAGACAGACAGACAGATACAGAGGGAACATGGTACTGGAAGTGTCAGTGTGTGTGTGAGAGAGAGAGAACATATTGTTCTTGTCGTCTTTTCCTAGCTCATCCCTCACTCAGGGCTGTAATGATGATGATAGTGAAGCTGCATTATCCCAAACGCATAACGGAAGGAAAAGAACAGATAAAACTCCTCCATACCTGCAGGCCGCTCGCTCCCATCCCAGGTTGCTATAGTAACAGGATCAAGGCTCAGGCTCCCTCTGAGTGGGAGATTCGGAATCACCAGTATAGAGTGTGGGTGGGCATTCCGGACAGCTGGGCAGTGTCCCCGATCAGGGGGCTGGTCGGGGGAGGGGGGCGTCATTATGTTCTGAAGCTCTGCAGCCATCCCAAAATTAATGAACGTCTGTCGGAATGCCAGAGTTTAAACTAAACAATCAGACCACGCAGTTTGGAAAGAGCATCATCTACTTCCCTACCCAACATTCCTAAACTAGACTTGATGATGATGCTGATGATGATGTATTTTCCCCTCATAAATCGCCTCGAAATTTTACAGAGAGAAGAGACCCACGTCCAGCCAGAATGAGAGATGGAGAGACGGAGACAGATGAAGAAACACCATTGTGCACAGCCAGGAAGTGAGATCATGGACAGTGATGACTGCTGAGGGAATGACTGTTTTAAGCAACAACATGAACTCACATGTTTCATAGAGACCCAAACTGTTACGATAAACGGATAAAAATTCTGATGGGATTCTTTGAGGAGTAAAAACACTAAGAGACGTGCCGTTTTTGGGAATTAATCAGCGTCAGGGAGGCAACTGTAGCGCCGCTTCATCACACCTCCCTGTGATTACCTAGAGGTTGCAGAACATCTGGAACTCCCTCAGGCAGAGGTGGGCAAAGTACACAAATCCTGTATTTGAGTAAAGATTATATAAGGCAAATAAAACTCAAGTAAAAAAGTAGATGCCCTCCATTTACTGTAATAGTGAAAGTACAGAAGAACTCACCTTCAGATTTATTCAAGTGTCAAAAAAAATAAAAAATAAAAAATAGAGCTTGTATTGGCTCACAGTAGCCACTTTCACTGTGGATATGTGATGCAACACTAAGCAGTAATATACTTAAGTAAAAGTACAGATATTTGCTGCAGTATGTAGTGGAGTAAAAGTTATCTCCACTCAGTTGATGTTGCAATCCTGCTCTGAAATTAAATAATAAAATATCTGATGCTCACTTTTAGGAAAGACGTCACTCAGTATTCTCACCTATGCTTACAAAAGCTTCAGAATTAAATATTGTGCATTTCAGACCTTAATGCATTACTGTTAATTACTAATTATTTACGCATAAGTATCACTAGTTGAATAATGAAAAAATTGCCAATTACTCACTCATATTTACTATTAATTACTTATGAATTATTACTAACACATTAAGGCATTACTATGAAGTAGTAAAAAATTGCAAATGAATAACTAACAAATGCTGCATCATCACCAGGTCTTTATTTAACTTGCGGTTTACAGAAAAGTTTCTGAGCGTGGGTTCTGAAGGTCTGAGATGTTTACACAGACTCTCCAGCTGGACCTTATACATGGACAAATGCTAAACAGATGACCTTCAGGACTCCTGAAAACACACACACACACACACACACACACACACACACAAACACAAACACAAACACTTCCCTGGTGTTTGATAATCTGCCTGTGGACGTGGACCTGAAGCTTCTGGAGCGCCATCGAAGACAGATTCAAATCGTTTCCGCTTTTCACTCCAGATCGGTTTGACATTTAAGGATAACGGTTTAGTCAAGATACTGTAACAGATGCGGTCTGAGATGTGTGTGTGTTATTTTTATATGTTTTTTATTAACGTCTCTCCATTAAACGTTTCCATAGACGTGCACAAAACAAGGCTGAACATTTTTTTTTTTTGGAATCGATTTTCATTTGATGAAGGACAGGACTCCAGGTTGTGCGGGTGGGTTTGTGAGGGGGTTGATTGGACTGAAAGAAAACCGCAGTAAGAGATTTCCAAGATAGAGAGACCTAATTAGAATTCATGCTTTTAGCTTGCACAAAAGTGCCCTGGATATTTTTTTTTCGGTTCGAGCCGGAGCACTTTGCTCCCTGTCTGGTTAATTAAAGTAATAAAGGTTAGGACACGGCCCAGTGAACAGGGGCATCTCATTTAGAACGACTCGCCCTTAAATCTCCCTCTCACTCCTCCTTACTCCATTTCTTTGCCTTTCTGCAGTGGATAAATCCTAAAAGCGTTTCCCTCCTGCACTCTTAACCTTGTAGATTTTACATTCTTTTTTACCTGTGTGGATACCAACAGCACACAAACATCATCTCTTCTGGAATAATCTTTTCTGACGTCATGAAGTCAAGTCTTTACAACTTTTTAATGTCTCCTGTAAACATCGCTGTGAATGATCTGTTACTATAGAAACAATATTAAAACAAGCACGGGAGCATAACCCTGTGATCAGACGTCTCCTTCTGACCAATCAGAATCTGTTTTTCATGACTTCCACAGGAAACAGTGAAAAATACGAGCACCTGGTCTTGTTTTTTTAACGTCCTAAAAAGTTGTTTTTAGCCAGCCATGGCTTGTTCATCAAACCAACCCGAGGATGAGGATGTGAGTGAAACCTAGAGACCAGACTATCCTTTAACAGACTTTCTTTATTAAAGCCACTGATTACAGCCTACGCTACTCTGAAATGCAGCACACACACTCCCAAAGCAAAACCCCAATGACGTGAAAAATTCATCCGGCCAGATCCTTCATCCTGCTCTCGGTCTTGAGCTCAAACCTCCGTGTGGTTAAACTACAGCTGTTTTAACCAGATGCTCGTGAGGATCTCAAGCTGTCGGGTCTGGAGTTCCTAAAAACAGCCATCACTTCATTCCAGGGTTCACAAACTGAGCACCAGGAGCATCAGTAAATCCATCTTGGAGAAAGTGGTTTAAAATAGTGCACCACCACCAGGGCTGGATTTAGGGGAATATATAATGAACTGATTGACTGCGTTGTATTAGCACTGTGGCCTCACACCTCCAGGGTTGAAGGCTTGAGTCCCGTAGTGTTTAAGTGAGTGGGCATGAGGCAGGGTATACCCTGGACAAATCCATCACAGGCCACGAGTCCCTGGGACAGGCTCCGGGCCTCCAACGACCCTTTACAGGATAAGCGCCATGAGTGAGTGAGCAAGTGAGTGTAATAAACACTGCACAGGGTCTGCCCAGCCTCAGTCTATATTAATGCAATTAACTAGTGAACCATCTGGACACACATTACTTCTTTATTACTTAATGTGTAACTCGTCTTCTCCTGTAGCGCTAATAAAGGTTGTTTAAATCTTTCTGAGACTACAGTAAAGGCCAAGACACGTATGAGAGTTCCATGGAAGGTAATCACCGAATTCCAAGACGAGAAGTCTGGGAAGTAAACTCTTGGGACAGGATCGAGTCAGTTACAACCTGAACGTGCAACTTCAGCCTCCGTGCCTCGTGTACCGGCGCAGTGTTTCCTCTTTCCTGTGCGGAGGCTATAGCTGTGATATGACACTTTGCATTTAGTTTAAGATCTTTCTTTAAGCCATATGTGTGAGCCAGAACAAAAGATTGTATCAGGACAGTAATTTGTCTGGAGTTGCCGTGGCTGGTGATCAAACTCATGCTGACAAGCGAGAGGAAAGGAAACGTAACTCGCAGGATTGGACGCCTGTGAAGCGCTGAACCGTGTAAAAGCCTCAATGAAGGTGTGCAGGAAACCCGCCATCACATCATCACAAACCCCAGGCACCGACTACGCCATTTCTCTTTAGTTTTTCCTTTCGAGTTTGTCCGTGTTGATTTCGTTGCTTCATGGAGAACATCTTAATAAGAAACTCAGCTCAGGGAAAAAAAAAATGCAAAAACAAATCATGCAAATATCTCAGTTTTTGTTTCTTTAAGAGAACTCAATTTGCTAATAAACCGAGACACTGCACAGAGACTCTCGTGGATACGAGTCTATTTAGAGGAATACACAAAAAGGGATCGTGTCTGGTGAATGCATCAGGGCCTGGCGCTCGGCACGTTTGGGAGATTTACGGTCAGACGGCTGCATAAACGCCGCAGCTATAAATTAACCGCGGTTGCCGACCTGCTTTCACTAAATAGATTTTAGACGCGAGTTGAAAAGCGTGCGCTGGCTTCTCGCTGAGGAAGTCGTGGTGATCTTCGGCTCTCGCTCCAGCCAGAACGCAGAGCAGGTGCACGCGATACCGCAGTGCCTCAGTCCATAAAACCAGGAAGCTACGGCGCCAAGAAAGTGGTCAGCTAAAACCACAGTGATGACTTACACAGGATAAAACCTCTGGAGTTCAAAACATCACTGAGTCACAATCATAACAAAACATTCTCTCGCTGTGTGTGTTTTCCTGTCTCGCTGTCTCTCTCGCTTTCTCTTATTCAGTTTTTCTGTCTCTATTTTATACTGTCTAAATCTCAGTCTCTCTGTCTATATCTCGCTGTCTTTCATGCTCTTTGTCTCTTGTGACACACAATTCTGCCAAACCTTAACTGGACTACAGTCCAGTAATCTTTACGAGGGGAGCAAATATTTTTGGAAGTGACTGTGTAAATTAGTTGTGCACAACTATTGCCTTTAGAATGGTAGAACCCTTGAGGAACCATCCTAAATGGTGTGTATCTGATACAAAAAGCAGCAAAGAGTCTACACAAGAAGTGCAAAAGGGGTCAATGTGAATTTTTGCAATAAGGAGTTGTTCAAAGGATTAAAACACCGAAGATGAAATGCTGGTGTTGGCTGGACACATGACAACCATCTAACCAGCCTGCAGATTCACGAATCCACATGTAGGCTGGGAAGATGCCTGCTCACAGGATCAGCCAAAGTTCTTAGACTCTGCAGTGGAGAGTGAGCATCGTCTGCGTACTGATAATCATCAGGAGCAGAGACGCCATCAATCAGTGAAGAACCGAACAGAAGATCTCTGAAGTGGAAGGAAAAGGCCTGCTTTGCTCGTTACTGATGCTCTCCTGACACTTTTGGGAACACAACTCTCCCAACGACTCAATTATAAAACCATTTAAACATCCAGTCGGATAAATTCTTCTCCCCGAAAAAAAACAGCTGGCTTCCATCAAAGTCTGCGAGAAAGGAGTCAGAAATCTGTTGCTAATCCAACATCATAATGACGCGGCTGCATTTCCTGGAACAACAGAGCAAGGACGGATGAAGACGGTCTGTAAACAGGAGTCGCTAATTACTTCCCGATTTGTTGGAGTTTCCACACGACGGCACGCGGAGAGCGAGGCGTGACAGTCGTGCCATCTTCTTTTGTGTCACAAACACAAAGCTGTGTTCGGGACGGGACACGTGCCGAGCGCTAACAAGCCATCACAGCTCGCAATTACGCCGCCCTCCATGAACCCTAAAATTAATTCCCTTTTAAGGAGGAAGTAAGCGTGAAGGACAAGTCAAGTTAGACCTGGCTTTAACTTCTGTTTGGTGTTCCAGGACATTGTTTTTAACATCCTCAAAACACCAATGCTTTATGATATATTGGTGGAGTTGTAAATTTTTTTTAATAGTTTTTATGTGAATTACAATTTGAAAGATCACTGATGTTGTAGGGAGACATTGGAAACGATTATGGAAGGAGCCTCCAGTGTCAAAGCTTTGTAACGGTCTGGAACAGGAGCTGGAACTGCTGACATTTTCATGATATTGGAGTTTACGCTTCTTTGGGGTTTTTAAAAGCAATTTAATTAATATCCCGAACAAAGAGTGACAGGTCAGAGAACAAGTGTCTATAGCTGCTATAATGTAAGCAATAACAGGAACTTATTGGCTTCAAAGGCATTCCAAGATATTAAAAATAGCTATAAACAGAAAAATTATGATGTTTATAATGAAAAAGTTGCTGTGAGGTTAAATAAATCTAGGTTTGTGCTATTATTGGAAACAATCAACCTTAGAGCGGGAAAGTTAATGCCTTGGCACTCTCATGGTGGTGTCTCTCTACAGGCCACACCCATCCTGCTATTAAATCCGGACATGGAGATTTGGAGCACTGAACAGCTTCAGATACAGATAATGTCACCGAGTTACACCACAAAATCTGAATAATGGTTTATTCACAGCAGTTTGGCTTGGGCGAAGGATCATCTACTCTTCCTAAAGGTTACAATAATGACAGATTAAATGGTATCTGAGCAAGGCTCTGAGCATACTGATGCATCATTAGGTCGTGTAGAACGCGCCCGGAACTGGACGCAATTTAAATCCAATCGAGTTAATGATGAGCTCAAGCCGATTCGTACCCAACCTAAATCAGCAGGGTGACATCATGCGCTGAGGAGAAAACCCCCTCATCATCATCAACGTGGCCAAGCGTAGCGCCCATTTCCATGGTCATTGGTGAAAAACAACACAATCTGAGCACCATTATGGCAATGACCTCAGATCAGAGATCATAGATTATTTCATGCAGCCAGCTGTTTCAAATCTCATCCTGCATTAGTTACACAAGGCCTCCAGCGATGTTCTGCCCTTGGCCGGCGCTCACAACTGACATCAACACGAGTATCGGCATCGAGGGAATCACAGCAAGGATACGACTAAACAAACACAGCACTGGGTCGTGGTCAGTGTGGTACAAAAAAAAATAAAAAAATCAACCATGAGGAAATAAAATGCTGACATGAGCTATCTGAGGAACCACCACACCCAACGTGGAACAGCTCACACCCTACTGGTGCTGCTGGGAAGAGGATGGGAAAATGTTAACAGAGCAGAACTCAGGAATGCAGGAAGTGAACGCCATCAGGGTGGTCACGGACATCATGATGATCCCTCGATTGGGGCAACTGAGAAAGAAAGCAGGCGCACCCTGGTACAGAGTGGAGTCAGCAGGCCAAGCTTCAGGGTGATGTCATGTTTAAAGTAACGTGCATAAATTAAAGAATCTCTGTAGTGTACTGACAAATGTGAATTAAGAAGCCACAATTCTGTGAACATTTGAACTCAGACTACACTTTAAATTTCAGGCTTCAAAGGGTACGCTATATTATATTACACAACTCTTAACCTGCACTCGTGATTCTGGAACAGATCGCAGCACAGTGTGGAAATTCCTCAGTGCTGGAGAAGGTGAAGTCTACAGCAGCGTCCGAGAATGTTCTCCTGCACGTTCAACTCTTACTGATCAGTCTCCTCCACAATTAACTCCAACCTTAACACTCAGATTGCATCAGTCTCCTCCAGCTGGGATTTGCCCTGATCTGCCTCGAGCCTAGCCGGGTGGAAATGTCCAGTGATGAGCAACCCGCGGCTCAGAGTTATTAGCTATTAGCAAAAATTTTCAAATGATTTCTGGAGTAGATCTCTATACTTCTTACAGCGTGATAAAGCAATAATGCGCCATTGCCGGTGTAGTCGTGTGCCGATGACTGTAATATCGATTGAAATATTAACAAATTACATTTAGCTGCATTTCTTTCACTGTCTCTCCCGGCACTCTGACTAATCTCCAAAGCAGAGACCAGCAAGCGAGTGGGTAAGGACTGTTAAATTAAAACAGCTGGTAAAATTGATAAATTTTACCTCCACCCGTCCAGCCTTTATTAAAATCCCAGCAGTGAGCGGCGTTCTCCCAACAGAGTCTGCTTTATTTAAAACTTTCAGCACATATGTCTCCTCCATTCCATGTGGGATCTGTGTGACAAATTACACGACTACCGGCCGCGCAATAACCGCACGCCTAAGAGTTTTAAATGAACCCCTGTTTCCTGTGGACAGGAATATTTTATTCAAGCATGGTGTATAAATGGAGACGTCCCTCATGCTTGTTTTTTTTTTTTGTTTTGTTTTTAAACCACGGCGGAAAGGGTTCACCCCAGAACCGAGAGCTGTGAAAAACTGCCCCCGTGACAGCAATCCAAGTAGCGCTATGAGACACGGCATCAAACACGATGGCGGAGATAAAAATATCACCTCTTCATCTCACCTACAAGGACGTGCGAGGAGGCATTTCACTTGGCACGGCACATTTTTATTCCGTGCACACAAAAGCCGATTCATTAATGGTTTGGAGGAAAAAAGTATTTAGAGTTAAACGTCCAAGCTGTCGAAAGTGTTCCCTGGTGGTGGTGTAAAAGAGCTAGTTCAGCTGGCTGTGTTTACTGTCCTCCACATAGGAGCTGTGAAAAGGGTCTTCTTTCTGTCTTACTGCCTTTTAAGTAAAAAAAAGAAAGAGTAAACACCAAGGGGGAATTTTTTTTTTTTAAATGTCCTTGAGGAATGAGTTACGATCCCGAGCACTTGTCACGGCCCATCGGTCGGGTTTTTCTTGGATACCTGCTAGACTATAAAATAGGTAAACCATGACGCACCGTATAGCTCATGCATTTGGAATAAAAGAGGGAAAAAGCGCCTTACGTGAGACGACAGACTAAAAGAAGGCAGTGTAGTCCTTCTGGCTTTTTTTGGTTTCCCAGAATGGCAATAAAATAAATAAATGGTATGCGCTACTAGATTCCCAATGAGGCTTCTGTCTCGGAGCCTCAGAGAAATATTTAATGTGCACCCTGGAACACATAGCAATTCGATTAAATTCACAAGAAAAGAAATTGTGATGTAAAATGAAATAGTAAGTAACAGATGAGAGTTATTCTTGTAGCTAGCGAGAGTGGCCTGTCCAGACTGCGCTAATCAGGGTGACAGATTAGAATAGCAAAAAGCACACTAGCTACACAGGTATCACAGGTGAGCTCAGCTACTTCCATTCAAATTTTATTTTCCCTCCTTCCGTTTTCGGGACATGTTTAACAAGAGCTATGAAATGTATGAAATGTTGTGTAAGAAATAGTTATGTACATTAGGGGTAGGATCGGGGCGGAGATCAGGGGTAGGATCGGGGCGGAGATCAGGGGGGGGATCAGGGGTACGATCGGGTGGAGAGGGGGGGAACAGGGGTACGATCGGGTGGAGGGGGGGGGGGATCAGGGGTATAGCTCAGTGGAGTTACGGAATTGGACTACTGATCGGAAGGTCCCAGGTTCAAACCCCAGCACCACTGTTGGGTTCTCGAGCAAGGCCCTTAACCCGCAATTGTCGGTCTAGATAATGCTGTCTGCCAAATGCTCAAATTTAAATGTGAGTTAATCCATGCTTCTTCATTTCATTGTGAAATCAGAACTTAAGAGGGCAGAGGTACATTTTGGTCTTGCCTTCCTGGAATGGTCTTCATGAAAGCCATATTCATCATGGTGCTTCATAGGTTTTGCAAATGCACTTGACAATACTGTTCTTGCAAGAACTATTCCAGATCAGCTGACCCTCGAGTCTTATAATCACAACTGACTGTAGTAGATGTTTTTGGTTAATTACCTAATGCCATATTCATCACATTTCTCAGTTTTAAAAAAATCCAGCCTTGTTCAAGAATGTAGAAAAGAAATCCAAACTTCTGCATTTAAGGTGGTAATATGTTGTAGTTCCTCTGTCATCCTACAGGCGGTGCTCTAAACTATTCACATGTTGGCAGGCAGCACAGTATCCTGTGTGGTCGGAGTGAATTATTTGAATTGGGATGTTTATAAAATCATGGCAGTGTTGCAATACAGATCAAATTGGAACCTAGGTATCATAATAATCCCTAATAATTTGCACAAAAGTGACAAAAAATAATAAATAGTGATTAAAATATCATCCATGTATATGGTCTGTCACTCTGCTTGTGTGGTATAGACATCAAAACATCATGAGCCACCAGCTAAGTGACAGGAAACGGTCGTGTAAAGGCGCAGGTCCTCCTGGAGACTGCAGACGACTTTTCCAGAAGGACCTCACATTTGTGCAGCTGTGCCAGCGGCAATGCCAACCTCTGGATCGGGTTTCGTTCCTGAACTGGTGTCCTCGGTAGCCTTCTGCTTGTACAGATGTCAGAAACAGCAAGACCCATCTCCTTGTCAAACCCTTTATTTCCTGTCGTCAATGATGAATTTTTCCTTTGGGACAGTTGGATCTGTGCGAGGTGTATGTGTCTGTCTGTGGTTAAGGGGATTTGGAGTGTGTTTGTCTCTCCAGACAAGCTCGCTGTTGTTTAAACAAACTGCGTCTCCTTTTAATTTATCGCCAAAGGAAGCAAGAGAAGGTCCAAGACACCAAAAAGTGCAGAGCGTGAGCATCGCGGCGGGCCTGATGAGATCATGTGTCCGGGAGAACCATATATGCCCACTCAAGGTTAAAGAACCCTGGACACTCGATACTCAACTTTGAGAAATTAGTTTTGGCAGGAAATCAAGGGCTCTGGTTCCAAATGGCTGGGGCTCGCTGCCAAGTACATGGGACTCTTACAAATAAAGACATCAAGCTTTGAACTGAGGATGCGATGCTCTCTTTCTCCTCAGAAGAGTGTGAGGACTGTGTAATGAATGCAAATGGATTCTGAGAGCGAGGCGACGGCGGGGCAACAGTCCAGGAATAAATTACTGGAAAGAGGTGAGCAGCCACAACAACAACAACAACAACAAAAGGAAACAAGGTCAAGCCGGAACATTCATGGGAACTTAATTTAAACTGACGTTCAGCTGTTTTGATCGCACCTCATGTACAGGAAGCAAACAAAACCAGGAATCTTTGATTAGCTGCTGAAGTGAACAGCGCAAAGTGTGCGTGTGTGTAACGAGGGATGGGGAGTGCAAGTGACTTTTCAGAACGACAATAAATCAGAATCATGTGTGTATTTCAAAAACACTCTGGTAGAAACAACTCACTCACTCACCATCTATACCTCTTTATCCTGTATACAGGGTCATGAGGGGCCTGGAGCCTATCCCAGGAGACTAAGGACACGAGGCGGGGTACACCCTGGACGGGGTGCCAATGCATCGCAGGGAAATACACACTAATTTAAACACTACAAGCAATTTGGGAAAACCAATTAATGTAACCTGCATGTCTTTGGATTGTGGGAGGAAACCGGAGTACCTGGAGGAAACCCACCAAGCACAGGGAAAACATGCAAACTCCATGCACACAGACCAGAGACGAGAATTATAGTTATAACCATCACCAGGTCAACTATATAAAATTATTATTATATATTTTTTTTTCACCTGAAGTGTTTTATCCCTCTTACACTACAGCAACAATGTGATACACTGAACATTAAATGTAACCAGAAATGGATAAAATGTAACAGTGGGTTCCTGTTGTGTGTCCCACTCGTTCCCTTACCAGTCTCTCTCTATTCTCTCTTTATTGCTTTAAAAGTTAATAAGGGAAAAACAAGAGCTTGTCATGTGACTGAAAAACAGCAAACAAGTATAACTCATTGTATAACTCCTTCTCCGTGTACATGCAAATTACTTTGCGCTGCGAAAAATGCACATCTGGTTAAATGCTAAGCTCATTTCGTTGCCTTGTACCTTACATTTGCAGTGATAATAAAATGAAAACGAATCTAATATAAACTCCTCTGTCTTGAAGATGTGGGAAAACTTAGAGTTACAGCTCTACCTCGCACTGGAGACTCCTTCCACTCACCCTGGAGAAAATGATAACGTATCAAGCGAGTGTGTTAATGTAAACCTGCGCCGCTGGTGCTGTCGAGCTGAATTAACCGACATCTTCTGACCAATCAGAGCGCAGGATCCAGCAGGGCTGCGATGGTGTAATGGCTGTACATTTATAGATGTGAAATTGTCCGTTTCGTTTTAATAAAGGTTCACACCACGCCTCATTTGGCTAAACGTCTAAGGCGTTATTACACGCAGTGAAAATCACAAACTCATCCCAGGGGCCATTTATTCCAGTTTAGATTTCAAATTGGTTTCATCCGAGATTCCTGAATTTATGGATTATATCCCTACTCGTGACGTTCTCATGGAGGGACACACACTGGTCTGGGGCTTTTTTTTCTTTAAGATGATGATGTAGACATTGTTAAAGTTCATACACACACACACACACACACACACACACACACACACACCCTGTTTTTTTGTGCTGTTCCCCAAAAAATGTTGCACACTGTCGTTAAAATGGTTTTTATGTTTACATTCTAAGTAATAATAAAAGGTAGTGACTTTTCTCTGGTGGTTTCTATGGCGACATTATGCTTTTGTACTGACTGGGGCAGGAGAGTAAACAGAGGATTTAATCATGAATTTGACATTTTGTTTTTAGTATTTCTCTTTCAGACACACACTGTGCACACACACACTGATATGAATGTGTGAGAACATCAATAAGCTCAAATTTTTCATTTCCATCGGGAAAAGCGGCATGGAAAGCAGGAAGGGGCGGGACATGAAACACCTACGTAGCTGTCAATCATTTCAGATTCACGCAGCGATTCGCTCACGTGCCGTTTTTAAGTTTTTACATTTAACAGAACTCACAGCAGCGTTAATGTGGAGCTCGCACGGAAAAAAAGGTTTTGCAAACACGGACATGCAAACCAAAGCCAAAGCTCAGTGAAGGAGCCTGCAGAGTCTGGGCTTACCGTGGTGAAGGCCAGGAGCTCCTCATCGTTCAACTTGTGGACCGGATTGTTCTTCTGGAAGTCCGTGCTGTAGAATCAGAAAACATCAAACTAATCAGGACTCGGACAACAAAAACAAGTAGGTCCATAAGTCAGGTACATCAGCAAAAACCCCAGTGTTTAACCTCAGACTTAACGTTCAGCATTAACAACGCTAGAAATAATTGCTGCCGAGTGCAATCAGGACTACAACAAATCAATTCAATTTTATTGGTATTTATTTAACAATTGTCATTGTCGCAAAGCAGCTTTACACAATCAAAAATAATTATTTAAGTTTGTATGAAATGTAAATGTGTATGAATCAAAATGATAAGATTGTCCCTGATGAGCAAGAGGGCGATGGCGGCAAGGAAAAACTCCCTGAGATGGTAATAGGAAGAAACCTTGAGAGGAACCAGACTCAACGGGGAACCCATCAGCATTTGGGTGAAACACACACGCACATACAGACACACACACGCACATACAGACCGATAGCTAGTTCATTCATTCATGACCTCCAGACTGGACTATTGTAATGCATTACTAGGTGGTTGTCCTGCATCCTCAATAAACAAGCTTC
>JAQMYJ010000005.1:8944727-8958679 GCA_030014305.1 Clarias laeviceps
AATGTTTATCAGTACATTACAGAAAATAATGAACTTTATCACAATATGCTAATTTTTTGAGAAGGACCAGTATATGAACTCATGGACACACCCATGTTCCTGTTTTTACCTTTGAAGACACGCCCACTATGTTCGGGGAGCTGTAATAAGGTGAGAACGGATAGTGATGTGCAATCCTACACCGTGAGGTGGGAGTTACCAGGCAGTGGCACATGGAGGTGTTTCTCCGAGTGAAAGTAAAAGAGTTTGTCTTTATTAACGTGTTTAGGATCAGTGATGAGGGGCGGAGCCTGTGAGGGAGCGTCACGTTGAGGGTCGCCTTTATTCAACTCGACACCAGGGCCGTTAAAATCAAAAGAAGAAACATGTCACTGACCAGAGGGTTCTGCCCGTGTGTGTGTGTGTGTGTGTGTGTGTGTGTGTGTGTGTGTGTGAATATTCTCACTACGATCCTGTTGTTACGGTAACAGTCAGGAAGTAAAGTATGTGCAGGTTGCAGTGGAAGCTGTCTGTCGTACATACGCTGATTTCCTCGCTCATGTTTACATAAACAAGTTTAATAACATAGCAATCAGTGGTTATTTCACAATTGGGAGGAAAAAGGAAAGAAGTGTACACTCTTTTACAGCTTGTGTGTTTTTTCTTCCTCGGTTTGATTAATGGGCGTGGCATAGTTCACGAGATTCTTGCTTGCTTTTACGTTTTGTACTTGTTGCTGTTACATAATTAAATTCTTACATACAAATATGGACAAAGTCAAGCTTCGTCTCTGAAGCTCTCGAGTCTGTAATTCACTCCACGGGACATAAGTCATAAGAGGGCGGGGCTTAAATCAGAGCAGGCGGGATTTAAAGCTGTCCATCGCTGCAGTGGGCATCTTGACACTGCGCTTCGCTCTGCTTTTCCGCCTCCTGATTGGGGAGATCCTTCGAGAGGGCGGCGCTCTTCTCAGAAAACTCCTCCCCGTCGGGCTCCAGGCCGTCCGGACAGGGCAGCTTCAGAAGCTCCTCCCTCAGCTGGGCCGTGTGTCGCTATGGAAATACAAACCGTGAGATTAGCATGATCCTAAGGGTAAAAACGATGTACAGCATTAGGGGCTTAGAATGGGATTGACAAGGGGCGGGGTCTTTACATAAGTATGACAATTTGGGTAAAAAATGTGTGTGTTAAGTGCGTAAGTGTGTGTGTTACCTTAAGTGCGGCTGCGTGGTGAGACATGGTTCGTCCAACTCTCTTATCGCTGCTGTACTGCTGGATGTCGGAGATCCACTCCTCACACTGCGCCATGATCTCTGCCCGCTTCAGGTAGAAGTGCTTATGGATCACCTGCAAAAACACACACACGGGTAACAATGAGAATTTTTTTTTTTATAAAAAAAAAAAGTTTTTATTCCTCGGTTTGATTAATGGGCGTGGCATAGTTCACGCAAATTTTTTTTTTTTTATAAAAAAAAAGAAAAAAAGATCTTTGTACTTTTTATTCGTTTATAGTTGCACTTAATGTAACGTGAAGCAAGTGAGTTCCTGTTGTCTCTTACGTTACAGCAGCTAGACACTTGTCCCCTCACCCTCATTCTCTCTATTCTCACTCAACATACAGATTTCGCTCTGACTGTGACACAGCACGGACACTGGAGACTCCCTTCCACATGTTTTACATACACACATTCCTCCTTACAGGAAATCAACAACGATCACCATGAACAAGTAATTACCATGGAAACAATAACGCATGACAGCGAATGCATTCGTATAAACCTGTGCTACTTTCAGAGCAGCTGTTATAGAGAATTAATCAACATCCTCTGACCAATCAGAGTGCGGGACTCGGCAGAGCCGTGGTGAAGAGAAATACACAAGAGTAAAATGCTAAATAGAAGGATTCCCCTTAGTCAGCTTTATTCTGGAGCTCAGAGTGGTATTACTGACTCATCCGCACACACACGGAGACACTATCTTTTTTGCCGTGAGTCATCTCTGTTCCTCATTATTAATCTGAACCAAAACACTTCTTATTTCAGACTCTCCCTCTCTTACACATACACGGTCATGACGAGCTGAAATGTTAAGCCCATCCTAACACTAGGCTCGGCAATGGGACGAAAATACTATCTCGATATGTGAAACCATGTGTAATGTTTTTTAGATAACTAATACACATCAGGACACACTGGTTTCTAAACAGACCAAAATTAAAAGCAAGAACAAAAATACAATTTAAGTTAAAAACTTTTGAAAATGTGACATAACGCACTGTGACATCACCGCACCTCCGGTATTAACCGATCTGAGACGTCCACGGATTAGAAGTGGTTCAGCGACTGAATGCCGCGATCGCAGCCAGGGTTGCCATGGTAATCTGTTCCCCTCTCTCTCTAACTGGGACATTCTTGCTCTGGTCCTGCACACTTTTTATAACCCTCATCACCTTGTCCTGTAGGGATGCGGATTTAACACTACAGCCAATCACGTTAGGTGCTCTACAGGGGCCAGACTAAACGGCAGAGAAAAAAAAGAAATTGAAATCATTTTAAAATGAAAACCACAAGATAGTTTTAATATTTTATTACGAGGAGGCAGCGAGAAGAGAGAGAGAGGTTGTGATTCGAGTATAAGCAGTGATGTGGAACACGGCTAATCTCTCTCTCTCTCTGAAACCTTACAATTACGCTCTTTCACTATATATATCGCTTGCACACACGCACGCACGCACGCACGCACGCACACACGCACACACGCACACACGCACACACGCACACACGCACACACGCACACACGCACACACGCACACACGCGTAATAAACGGTGGGTCTTTGACGTCAGAGCAAGGAGTGCAACAGCCCATTAGATTCAGAGCCAATGAAGAACACTTCACACACAAACACACATTAATTCAAACACACAGTCCCAGTGAAGAGAGTGTGTCCATCCCTGACATTAATCTTACCTCAGTATTAAACACGGCACGCATTTAAATCACTGTCTCTAATCTAACATCTGACTCTACGCCTCAGTTTACGTGAGCTGTACACGTCCCTGTGAATAAGCCGTTGCTATGGAAACGATATCGTATCAGAGTGAGAGAGTTAACAAAAACCTGCATCCTGACAGAGCTGCTGTGATGGAGAATTAATCAACACCCACCTTCTGACCAATCACAAGACGAGAGGAAAGACTGTTGCCACTTTCAAAACTTTTGCAATAAATTTACGAATTGTGACCGTTAGGTGGTTGTACGGCAAGACAGCAGGATTAGTGAAGTTACCTGTGAGGTAGTAACTCATGGTACATCTCTAAACATGCACAACGGATCTCGTTTTTAAACTTGGGTTTCCTCCGCTGTAAAGATAACCTGTAGAGGGACAGCAATCACCAGGGGACAATATCACGCCTGAGACGATATCACGATACCTAGATGCTGATTTGATTTGTGCTGCCATTCTGTTTATACTGTGATTTTATAAATAACCTGATTCTACATAAATATTTTTAAATTTAAACAAATAATCGTTTAAATGTGTCCACGTCTCTGTAACTTATTAGGTCACGCTGTCTACTTGTTTTGTTAGCCAAGTTCATCCATGTGGCTCGGTTGCAAACTTCATCCAAATGTCTTGGCTGTGCGTCTTATTTTTGTAAACTTCATTTAAATGTCATTTATTCATTTTACTCCATTTTTTTATTCCAGCATCTGTATTTTATCTGCACTGTGTGGGAGAAGAAGACATGACGGAGCTCAGTACAGGATGATCTCAGCTAGCAGGGCTTTAAATATAACACAGTGTAGAAATCCGGACACAGTATAGAGTTCTGAAGCGAGTCCCACGGTGAGGGCTACAGTCATACAGCAGAGACCCGATACAGAGGAAAACACGATCCGCTCCATCACCACACAGCGATCTGTGAATGAGTGCGAGACACGGACGACCCAAACACACACCGGCACTGGGCCGCGACCACATCCTGGTTACCATGGTAATGCTGGCAAGGCAATTGATCTTTCCTTTTTTTTTTTTTAACCCCTCTCAAAGTGTGTATGTATGAGAGAGAGAGGGAGAGAGAGAGAGACGCTGTCACTGTGAGATTGATGAAGACAGAAAGAGAGCTGATGCGACCGCTTCACAAGTGTGAACAAAAGGAGGAGTAAAAAAAGGGAAAGGACAGAAACAAGAAGAAAATGAAAGATAAGAAAAGTGTTGTCTTCATTGTTCCTGTTTTTTGTACAGAGAAGGAAAAGATGGACAGAAAGAATTAAAGGGGACAAAAGGAGATTCTGAAGCTGAGTAGAGAGACGAGATCCATTCGAGGCGTTACACCAGCACCGGGCGAAGACAAGACAACGACCTGGAATGTTCTAAAGGAGAGCGAGAACCCCAGGGGTGCACAAACAACCTGAGGCAGAAACACTGAAGAACCCCCAGTCAGTGAAGGGGCAGGATGAAGGTCTCGCACTCCACCGTTAGAAGAAAGCTTAGAGTGCAAGAGACACAGCGGTCACAGCACATGGTGTAAACCTCATCAGCAGTGAGAGTCAGAGGGTCAGACTGGAGCTCGCACAGAAACGAGTCTCAAATGTCATGGAGTTGAGGTGAAGCTCTACCAAAGTGACTGAAACGCCTGATGAGTGTGGGGGAGGGGGGGGAGGGGAGGGATCTGCTGACGATCCAGAAGATGATATGAGCTGACGGGTGAAGCACGATGGAGGTAGAGTGTCACGGCTTGGGCTTCTTCATGGCTGCTTCTGGAACGACACGCTGTGACACAATGGAAGATGGAGCAGGAGAGTGAACTCTAGAAAAAAAATCTACAGAAACACTGAGAAATTACAGAGAAACGCACATGATCTTACTGGGAGAAGCTTCGTGCAGCAAGACAACGACCCACAATGCACTGCGACACAACCCAGGACTTACATCATGAAGCAAGACAATGACCCGAAAAGAGGGGAAACAAATAAAAAAATAAAAGAACAGTCAAAAATATATACGTGTGTGATTAGTACATCCTCTCTTGCCCCTGGTCTTCATTAACTAAAAGGTCACTGAATTTCTTTGAGTCTCCTATTACAGCATCAGCTCCGGATGTTTTTTTACAGTGAAAACACAACACAACACACACACACACACACACACACACACACACACACACACACACACACACACACAGAATGAACTGAAAATGACCAAGTTGAAGTTCCTGTAGTGATAATGAATGATGATTCAGCAGTTCTTGGACACACCATGTCTGTGTATCTGTGTGTGTGTGTGTGTGTGGTAAAAGTTATTTATCAAGCTGCTCTAATATAATTACATGTGAGTGTGTGTGAGACTCTGGGGTGTTTACACACCTCACTCTGAGTGGTCACTGTGATGAATGCTGATGCCAAATACCAAGAGTCAAACGCGCACACACACACACACACACACACACACACACACACGTCACAATGTAAAAGTCTGAGCTCTAAACTGACCCAGCTTTTGTTTTTATTTCCAGCGAGGTGATTGGTTTGTTGTACCTGAGGGGCGGGGCTTACATAACCCAACCCGGACTTAATTATTCAGTCGTTATTACACAACAATCCGATGCAATCAGGGTCTAATCAGATCGAGCGGTGTGAGGAATCTGAAACTTGCTCATTTCCTTCATCATCACACGTCTCGATTATCGGCGGCGGATTAGACGGCGCTGAAATAAAGGCTGAGAGGCGGGAGACGCGCGGGGCTTCCTGTGGTGTCATTAACGGAGACAGGAGCGCTGAGATCTCCGCCAGCGCACCATTAATTCTGCTCATTAGAGCTGAGCCGTGTCAGCCGCGTGCCAGAGACGAGACGGGGAAGAGCGTCGGATCAGGAGCGCACCAAAATAATACATCAGCCTCATTACTGTCCTGTCCTGTCACCATGGATACAGAGCATCCTGTCCAGCTGGGAGACGAGGGACCTCGCTCTGACACTCCTTACATTCCTGCAGTGTGTTTATCACTTCCTCTTCTATTAGGAGGTGCATTCAAGTCAAAGAGGGATTTTTGACTCCCATTATTTCTCTAATATAATCTCCATAATCAGACTGCCTGCTTCACATCTGAAACGCTGGCCTCCCAGGACCTCCTTTAATCTCCCGAACATGTGAAAATGGCTTGGAGCGGGGCTAGGACCGTACTAACCTAATACCTGTACTAATTGTGTGTTTGAGTGTGTGTGCGCGCATGTGAATAGTGTGTACCTCTTTAAAGCAGGGTGACGGGTTGCGGATCTGCTCCAGCATGGCCCACTTGACTGTGGCTTGCCGGATGTTTCCGTCGTACTCTCTGGAGCTCTGAGTGCCGCTGGGCGTCCCACGTGATCGCTCGTACCCGGGCTCGTTAAAGTACGGCTCACACACCAGGATCAGAGATTGCACCGACACCAGCACCTACACACACACAAGACTATGTTAAAGACATGAAAATACACATTTAAGGGTAACAGCACTTCACCAGCGCTTGACACGCTCCTGAATTATGATTCAAGTTAAATATTCGATGATGAGCTAACGGTCAAGAATGACTAAACGACAGATAGCCAAGATCATAATTATGTGAACACTGGAGAGAGAAATATACACAAAGGGAGAGAAGGATATAAAGAGAAACAGAAAGACCGAGACAAAGGCAGACACACAGAGACAGGACGGATGGAGACTGAACGATTCTCTCCTTTTCTGCTATTTTTTTGAGCTGTCTTATTGGCGAATGTCCACAGATCTATTAGTGGTGTTACAGGATCAATGGAGACTTCTTCATGAACTACTGGACAAACCCACAGGGCCTGTACCACATACACACACATTCTCAAACACACACAAAATCAATAACACACAGAGGGAGAGACATTAAGTGAGGATGAGTGCAGAGACAGGGCAGGAAGGAGAGATAGGAAACAGTCGGCGAGAGAAAGTAACAGTGTGTGTGTGTGTGTGTGTGTGTGTGTGTGCGTGCGCGTGTGTGTGTGTGTGTGTGTGCGCGCGTGTGCGTGTGTATGTGTCATCATGTGCGTGCATGGCCTGGGAATGAGGACCTGGTGCTTCTAACATGCCTGCACCAGTGTGACCAGAATTACTTCTTATTTTTATTCCAGGAATTAATTTTCAAGTTGTGGGCGGAGCCTGCTGTAGAACAAGCCGCTATTTGGACAAACGCTCACTTCACAACATGACCAATTATTGTGAAGTGAGCGTTTTACAGGTAAAAAAAAAAAAAAAAAAACTTAATCAGCTAAAGCTCTGCTTTTTCATGAGATTCTATCATTTCAGTCGTTAGCTGAAAGAACACTGTTGCTAGGCAACTGGGAAAGACCGGCACAGGGCATAAACTAGCTAATAACCATAGCTATGATTCATCAACTTAAGACTGTAGCTATCACGCTACAAAACATATAAGACATGGTAACCATGGAAACGAGAGAAACATCAAGTATGAACTAGAGAAAACGAGAGAGAATATATTCTGACCTGTAAAAAGCTAGATGTTTGCGGGTTCCACTTCTCCTCCGGGCGTCCGTGCCACGTGTTCAGGATACTTAAACACACCTGAGGCGGGAAAAGTGCGAGAAAGCAAAAAGAACAAAATCAAAGCAGCTGAGGGTTGAGGGACTTGCACAGGGGCCCAACAGTGACCTCTGGGCAGGGCTGTGATTATAGAAATCATGACCTCCCAAATAAGTAATCCCACACTTAAAGCTAACACAAAGGCACCGGACAGACAGACAGACAGACAGACAGACAGACTCACCTTGCCATCGTTGTAGAGGTTTGGGTTAAAGCGCACGCTGTGGCCCCCCGTCGTCTCCAGGTTGACTAGAGGTGGGGAGTTTGGATAATCCTGAGGAAAATACACATCAAACTCAAAGCAGCCGTTAGCATATGGCGTGTCTGCTGGGCCTGTAATCAACACCTGGGAAACAGAGAGAGAGAGAAAGAGAAAGAGATAAACATACTTCTGATTAAACTGGGGCTCTGACTGGCTGTTAGCTTCTGTTGCTATAATACGGCAGTGATATCAGCGAAGTGCTGCTCGTGTAGGATGAGAGATTGAGAATGACGTCTCAGTGTTGTAAAAATCAGAAGCAGAAAAGCTGAAGCAGTGAGGAGGGAATAGGAAACAAGTTACTAGAAGTAAAAAAAAAGAAAAAAAAAGAAAAAAAAAGTGAGGCATGTCAAGGGTTAGCTCTGCAGGCAGGAAAAAGAATGAGAAAGAACTCATAACCTTCTGAAAGGAAAGGAAATAAAAGGAAAGTCAAGCCAAGCTGTCTTCAAGGGATAGTCTGGCTTAAATCAGTCTTAAAACTGAGGTGCATGTAAGTAAATGTGGATTGCCACAGGTCTCGATGGTTTTCAGTTTTCCTGCTCTGCACACTGACTGTTAAGTTTGTCACCTGGAATGTGAGTACAAGGTAAGTAATCAGAGCCAAACTCACACACACAACCTGGGCAAAAAAAAAAAAAAGCATTGACAATCATATGAAGCTCCTGTAGTCTCACTGAGCTACACATGGTTAGGAACTATCGAAGGTTGAGCTGCATTTATTTGTATATTTTTTTTTCTTTTCCATGTAATCTAATCATATTTTTTCAGCCGTTAACTTTTTGGCACAACAACGCCGGGAAACAACAAGGGTTGTGGAATTTGGCTCCGATCGTGTGCATTGTACTCGCGTTCTGGGTGACGAACTTCACGGTCAGTGTGCAGAGCAGGAAAACGTATAACCACCAAAACCTGTGTCACTGTACGTGTATACACACACAGCTCTGTTTTGATTTAAGACAGACTTTAAAAAATCCACACCATCACTTTAGAGCAGAGGAAAAGAAGGAAAGAGGTAGAAACGCAAGATGAGTTAATAGAAAAGGGAAGTCAAGGCAAAACAGTGGAAAGGAATAAAATGGAAGACAAGACAAGAGAAGAAAAAGCAAGGGAATGGAAAGGTAGAAAAGGTAATAGGGGGGAAGGAAATTAAATGAAAGGGAGCCTAACCTTAACCCTAGGCATTGGAAATAAAGCAAATTGAAAGTCGAGAGAAATCCTGAGGAAAGGAAATAGGGGTACGGGAAGGAAAGGGAATGGAAGTGAAGGAAAGATAAGAGAAGGGAAGCATTGTGTGTGTGTGTGTGTGTGTGTGTGTGTGTGTGTGGGGTGTAAAACCTTCATAATGTCGAGGCGTTCCTCATCACAGCGAACAAACACACTTGAGGAGGAAGACAGGGGGAGGGAGGTGGACAAAGTGACAGCCTCCTGGGCGAGTCTTCGTGCCCGTGCTGCGCTGTTAGCGTCACTAGCATTCTTCACCTGAGACAGGTAATGGTAGTTCACCTTAAACACCAATTTCCCGTCCTCGTCCTCACACACCATTTCAAACGTGTCTGCAGCAAAGAAAACATGCGCACACACAGACATAGAGAGAGAGAGAGAGAGAGAGAGAGAGGATGATAAGTTTTGCCGCAGCATTGCTGATTCCAGTGATGGAGACATGACCTCTCAGCCTTGACCTTGCAAGTCAGTTTGGGGTGTGTGTGTGTGTGTGTGTGTGTGTGTGTGTGTGTGAGAGAATGTGTTCTAGAGAAAATGTGTGTGCGCCAGCATGAACCTGTTTATGCGCACACATCAGTGGAGATTACCTCACTTCAGTTAAAGTGAATATGGCAGAATGAAACTCGTCAACCAGTGGACAGAGACATGGAGAGTGACAGGATGAAAGGGAGGAACGTTCTCCATCACTTTATCTTCATCTCTTTTGTCACGCTTGTGTCATTTTGTTTCTCAACATCTCAACATCTCTATCTTTCAGCATCTTTTTCATTCTCTGGAGCATCCGCACTGTTTACGCATGGAACAATAATCTGCAAATATGATTCTGTACATCTCTGCCTAATGACACTCGTATAACAAACCAGACTGCGGTTTCCAATCACACTTTAGCTCGGCTCCCAAATAATTCTGCAATCAACCAGACCAGGGTTTCCAACCTTCACCCCACTGTAACCAATCAGAACACAGCTCCTGCCTGGCTTATTTGCATGACCACAGTTCTCTGCATAGTTCTCACACTGGGACTAGTGGGACCCTCCCCACACAAAATATCTCTTATGAGCCAGTTGGGTGATCTGGTGAGACCAGTAGTTATGCAAATACCCCAAAGTTCTCCTCTCTCTCATAGGAATCGTTTCCTGTCTCTGAATGGGATACGACTGGGGACTGACTCCCAGATTGCTAGACAGATGACATCCAGAGCCGACAGCCCTTTACTGAACACTATTGAAGAGTAACCATACTGAGCACCAAATGAGCTGGGGTGAAGATGTAACATCAAGAAACAAAACCTGGCAAAGGTATGCGGCGAGACCCAACTCACCACAGAGAAAATCTCCTGAATTGAGGCCCCTCTGAATAGGGACCATGAGGTAGTCAAGGTCTATTGTTGCCTCTGGTGGCTGCAGTTCCTTTAGATCTATTTGCCAATATAAGAGCTTCCAGAATCCACTGATAGAGCAAGCAGCAAAACTGTCTTTAAAGTCACTATTTCACATCCACATTCCTAGACTCTGAGACTGAAAGTGCAACAGAAAGGATGGAACCAGCTGCTTAGACACAGGTAGTTTGTGGTGTGACACATCAAAGAGTGCTGTCCTACAACTTTGCCTTTCAAAACCAACATGGCTGGCAGAAATAGCTACCAAGTACACCTTGACGACGCTAAGAGAATCACTGACAGGCCCTTTTCCCAAATCCTGCCAGGGATCAATCGGGCGGGGGGATGCACACAGATGAATGAGTGAAGGGCACAAGTTTTACAACCCAGCGTTACAGCATTGGGGAAGAGCCGTTATTGACGTCATCCTCACCAGGCATAAAGAATTCCAGCCCATTATCTGATTCGTCGGCCAGTACCTCCACCAAAAGCACCAGTTGTGACCTTAACAAGAATTTCTACCCCCATTTAGACCACTGGTCCCGTCCTTAATGCCACTGTAACCAATCAGATCACAGTTTCCACTGTTAACACCATTGCAACCAATCAGACCAGTTTTTCACCCTTAACGTCACTGCAACCAATTACTAGAAAGAGTTCCACTATGGCTCAATGTCTTCTGTTGTCTGAATCAGTGTGAACCCTATTTAATTAACTTGCAAGATTAAAAAAAACAAAAACAAATAAACAAACTAATAAACATATACTTTAACACGTATTGACTTGGTGAATTACGGTCATGTGAGAGTAACTGTGACCAGTGGCATATTTCTGTAACAAATGTACATGATATCCAATTTTTACCACTTCTACAAATCGATACACAATTACTTACACTTATTATATATAATAATCTATACCATAATTCTCATTTATTGCTCACCAAACTGCAGTTTCTTCATGGCAGCAACGTATTTCTCCTCCAGCGAGCGCAGGTTGGACAGAGGCTTCGGTCTTGCTGCTGCCTTTCTTGAGCACTCGGCCAACTTCCGCTCTATAAGTGAGAAGAAGAAAAAAAAATCAGATTTTTTAAAATAATTTTTTAAGAGGTTGATAAGTAGGCAGAAAAACATTCCAATGGTTATTTAATATATAATTAAACAACATTTTATAATATAGCATGATAAATACAAGAACTGAATCAGACTTCTGGTTCCTGCCCTTGTTGCCACAGTAATCATCTTCATGATGAAGATTTTTATTGTGCTTTTAATGAACTGTGTGAAGGAAAATCTCACACAGCTAATCTGCTACATTGCTGTTAAACTTTAGAGCTTGAATGTTCAGTTTCAAGCCAGAATCATGCGTACCTGAGATACATTTCTGATGTTTACACATGCGCAACTATTAACAAAACATCTGAATATTGTTTACGTCCGGAGTAACATCTGAGCTCCGGATACCAGAGACACAATCAGACGCTTTAGATTGGTACTCAATAATGATCGCTCCGATTTCTGCCGTGCTTTGAGAAATGACCTGAGCATGATTACACGAAGTCTACACGCCTTATCGGGTCTCGCTGAATAATGATCTCTATACCAATTAATCGTGTCACCGTGTTAACTCAAAGGACAATTGCACACCTTTCTGTTTCTCATACACAGCCACAACATTAAAACTGATGACCGGTGAAGTGAATAACATACATTATCTTGTTAAAGTGGCCCCTGTCAGGGAGTGTTGTATATTAGGCAGCAAGTGAACAGCCAGCCCATCAAAGTGGATGTGTTTAAAAAAAAAAAAAAAAAAACAGGGAAAATGGGCAAGTGTAAGGATCTGCGTGACCTTGATGACGCCCAAGTTGCCAAAATGTCTAGACGACTGGGTCATAGCACCTATGAAACAGCAGGTCTTGTGGGCTGTTTCTGGTACGTTATCAAGTACAAGACCAGAGATTAGTACCTGTTCCAAGATAGGACACCCGGTGAACCAGTGACAAGGTCTTGTATCGCCAAGACTCAGTGATGCGTGCGGGTATAAGGGCTAGTCCTTTCTGGTCCGGTCCCACAGAAGAGCTACTGTAGCTCAAACTGCTAAAAAAAAAAAAAAGGGGTATGCTGGTTCTGATAGAAAGGAGTCAGAACACACAGTGTATCATAGTTTGTGTAGCTGCATAGCTGCAGACTGGTCAGGGTGTCCATGCTGACCCGTGTCCTCCACCACAAGTTCCTACGAGCATCAGAACTGGGCCATGGAGAAATGGAAGGTTTTCTGGGAAACCGTATATGTGGATGTTACTTCGACACGCACCGCCAAACACTGCTCCAGACTAAGTTATACACCTTCATAGAAACTGCGTTCCCGATGCCCCTTTCAGCAGGATAACACAACCTGACACACATTGTTCAACAACGGTTTGAGGAACATGACAAAGATCCTGAGGTGTTGACACGGCCTCCAAATTCTCCAGATCGAGTGCCTGTGATATGTGCTTGGGGGGAGAAAAAATGTCTTGTTAGGAGACACCACTGCACACCGTCAGAGGTCTTGTGGTCTCTACACAATATTATGCAGATGGTTTTAATGTTACGGCTGACTGAGGTATGTTCATTTGCACCGTACAGGGTTATGGAAGTTCACACTCGAGCTGCGGGAGTCGTACAGCGGCAGATGATATTGACGGCTCCCTTTTATTCTTGACTAAGGTGTGGGGTTTTTAATGGTGTTCTGTAATATGGAGGTCGATACAGAGCAGTAGGAGATCAGAAGGCTTGTTACGCAACTTTTTTTTTTGTAAAGAGGAAGCACTAATTAAATGGTTTACATTTTGTTCCCCTCTCTCCACTCGCTCCAGTCACTTCTCAGAGGCATTAGCACATGGATTTACCCAACAGAGTCATCGAACCGCCTGAAGGAATCAGCACAGAGGAAACACTTGTGGCGCTTTGTGAGGGGAGACTCGTGGATCTCAAAGTGGGTTCTGTGATATTTTTTACATATTTCTTTCAGTGACTATTTTTTCTTGTAAAAAAAGTTCAATATGAGAACAAACAGAACCTCAACCCTATCAATCAAACAGCCAAATGAGTAAATGTAAATGTGTGTGTGTGTCTGTGCGTGCGTGCGTGTTACCATGATTAGCCTGGCGTAGGCTGGTTGTAGCAGCATAAACAATCTCAGCTGTTTTCTGGATGTCGGGAACGAGTAAAGTCAGACCTTCAGGCTCCGGATCAGACGGATCCGCCTTCATCACTCCTTTACTCTTATCTTTCTTTGACCTGAGACAGAAAGGAGTATATTTTTAAAAGGCAGGCAGAGGAGAGGGCAGACAGACAGGGTATGAGCAGACAAATGCAAAAGAAGGGCTGGGAGACTGACAGACAGGCAGAGAAGGGGCCAGCAGAAACGCAAAGAGATGGGTGGGCCGATGGAAACAGACAGACCGAGGAGGGGCCGACGGGGAAACAGACAGACCGAGGAGGGGCCGACGGCGAAACAGACAGA
>JAQMYJ010000005.1:8961143-8974604 GCA_030014305.1 Clarias laeviceps
CTGAGAGCGGGGGGGGGGCTGTGTCTGTATGTATGTATGTGTGTGTGTGTGTGTGTGTGTGTGTGTGTGTGTGTGTGTGTGTGTGTGCTGTTAGAGACCTGGTGTAATTCGTCCCTGGGGTCCAGATAACTGCAGATTGAAACAATAAATAATTGATGGCGTTCAGGGAGGTGGGTGTTAACAATGGGACACACTTTATTCATTACACACACTTCTAAACGCAGTGTGTGTGTGTATGTGTGTGTGTGTGTGCATATACGAGGGAGACGGACCTGTTACTGCTGCTGCTAGGTTTTTATCCCCATACATCATACTCGGGTTCACACACACATTCATCAGAACAGCTACTAGATTCAACATGGCTGCCTTGTTCTGCTACTTTACCACACCACAGACATTTCCTCTCTGAACCAAAGGATTTAGAATACTACAGTTTAGGTCAAAGGGACAGGAGGGGACAACAAGCAGAATATTATTATACCACGATCATATCTAGAGCATCCATCTGTAACCCAGCTAAACCCAGGACCAACTGAAACATCAGACGTCCAAAACCTGGACAATCTGACCCCACGACTATTCGAACGCAGGACTATCTGAACCCAGGACAACACAATTTAAAGACCAGTTAAATCCAAAGGTAGGCTACCTGATTCATATCTGGACCCAAGTCCAACAAAACCCAAGATGATGCAAAACCAGGACTACCTGACTCCGGGACAATCCAATCACAAGCCTATCTAAACCCAGGAATGTCGAATCATGAGGTGGCCTGAAACCAGGACTATACAATTCTGTGGCCGAGTGAACCCGGTGCTGCCCCACTCCCAGGCAATCTGAACCTAGGAATATCAGACCCCAAGGCCATCTGAACCCAGGAATAGCTAATCCCAAGAATCTCTAGACTTGGGTTGAGAACGCCTTATGGTTTCACATGGCACCGGATCTGATATTCCTGTGTCTATCCAATCCCGAGGCCATCTGGACCTAAGACTAACCAATCTCCAGAACATTTGAACCAAGGTCTATATAATCTCAAGGCCATCTGAACCCAAGATTACTTGAGGCGTATTAAACCCAGGAATAGCTGATCACAAAAACATTTTACTTACGAATATCTGATCCTGTGGACATCTGTAACCAGAACTATCCAATCCCAAAGCCATTTGAACAAAGAATTGTCCAATTCATGTGGGACCTGAACCTAGGACCATCCAATCCCGAGGCCATTTAACCTCAGAACTACACAATTCCCAGGATACATGAACTCAAGAATATCCAATCCCGAGGCAATTTGAACTTGGAACTATCCATTTTCGAGGTTACCTAAACCCAGGACTATCCGATTCCGAGGCCATCTAAACCCAGAACTATCAGAACTTGAGGCCAACTGAACCCAGACACAGCCGATCCCAAGGTCATTTCCCCCATGGAATATCAGATCCCGAGGCCATCTGAAATCAAACCTGTCCAATCCCAAGAACTCCAAACTACATTTGAACTCCAAACTACTCAATTCTGAGGCCATCTGAACCTAGGACTATGTGATTCCCACAACACATGAATCCAATCCCAGTGGAAAGCTTCACCTCTGGCTGTTATAAAGCAGTGACACCGAAGACTCCTTCCATCAAGTGTTCATTATTACTGTAAAGTTTTCTGTAATTGGATGTTTATTGAAGACACATTTTTTTTTACAAATCTGTTTATGTTGCAGGTCTGCAGTACACGTCCCTGTGGATGGGCCGTTACTATGGAAACGATAATGTACCAGAGTGAGTGCATTAATATAAACCTGCACTGCCGTCACAGCTGCTGTTATAGAGAATTAATCAACACCTTCTTACCGGAGAGCAGAATGAGACAGTTTAAAGAGCCTTGAAACTTATTTTCAGCTTGCCAGAGTCTTGCATTTAAATACGGAAGAGAGAAAGACTTTCAGCTAACGGATATAAACCAAGGACACGATCACAGCAGGATTAATAAAGTCGGAACTAAAGACTGGAAATTAAATCACATTACGAAAAATAAACACGAGCGTCCTTCTGTACTGTAATTTACTAAACAGTGCATACAGCCGTAATACCTGATGGATGAACAGAGGGAAATATTACAGAAGGAAGTGTCCGAGCTAATATCCTACGACACACACACACACAGGTGGGAGGTTGTGCTCATGATGTGGAACAACTTTATGAAGTAAAGCTGAATAAATGGAGTGTAATAGTACAGAGGTTGTTTAGCCTCCGTTAATACTCCTACACACACACACGATAAAACACCACGCTGAGTGAGTGAGTGAGTGTGTGTGTCAGAAAGAGAGAGAGAGAGAGACTTTTTGAATAAGAAATGGAGCGAAAATGAGTGATGCCCTTACCTGACAAGAGACTGAGCACGCTCAGTGTGGAAGAGAGGCGGAGCTAATCATTTCTCACACCTCTGTGTGTCTCTATTCATATCTCTCTTTACCTACGATAAAGAGTGCATCGCTTCCTGTCGCTCGTTCATTAACGCTGACAGCAGGGAGATTCCCCGACACACAGTGTCAGGTTCAGCTCAGTTAGAGAAAGTGGGCGGAGCCTGTAAAACGCCTCAATATATGCGTACGAGAAAGAAGAATAAGAATGAAAGGAAATAAAGAGATGTGGAGGACAAACGTGGTAAAAAAAAAAAAAAAAAAAGTGAAGAAGAGGGAGAGGAGAGATGAAAGGAAGAGATAAAAAAAAATGAGAGGGGAGAAGAGAAATGAGACATCACAACAAAAGGAGAAGAAAAGAATAGGAAAAAAGAAATGGATAGAAATGCAAAAGAATGGAAAGAACAGAAAATGGGAAAATGTGGAAGAAAAATAAAAAAATGAAACAGAAGTGAAAGAAAAGGAAAAGGTGTAAGAAAAAAAACTAAAAAAAATCAAAGATAAGAAGAACAGCAAATATTGATATGAATGAAAAGAAAATGAGAAAGGAAAGAAATATAATAAATTCATAGCAAACAGAGATTTGGAGAGAGAGATTCAGAGAGGAAAGGAAATGAAAAGTGGGATGAAAAGAGACGAAAGAATAAAAAAAGAAAAGGACAAAATAAGTGGAATTGTAGTAAAACAGGGAAATTAGAGAGAAATATTTATTAGCTTGCATTAGTCCAATTCGTCACTGTGTGCGAGTGTGTGTGCGTGTGTTGCTCATTTTGTGCTGCTAAGAGGTTTGTCTGAGACAGGAGGAGCAAGTGAGTGTGCATGTGTGTATGTGAGGGTGGCAGAGAGATGAAGAGAAAGAGAGTGGGAGAGAGTGGGGAAGAGGGAGAGAGAGAAAGGGAGGGAGGAGAGGATTTCTCTGAGGTGCGCGTTGCTGCTAGCGAGCTGGAGAACGAATCGCGGTCCGACTCGCCTGAAACAAACGCTGCAACGAGAGCGGAATACTGACACGGAGCGAAGGAAAAAGAGTGAGAGAAGAAGGGAAAGCGGAGAGAGAGGGAGAGAGAGAAGGGGAGAGAGGGGAGGGACGCTGGGGACCGAGAGCTCTGTCTGTGCTTCCTAACACACACACACACACACATTCTCTCTCCACACACACACACACACACACACACACACACACTCAAGCAAAGAGATGCAGCTGTAGACACTGTTTCTCTCTCCCTCTCTCCATCTCTCCATCCGTGTGTGGTTCTGTTTCTCCGGTCCTGATGCGGGGACCATGTGGAGCATGTTGCCGTCTCTGGCTCTCCTCACACGCCGAAGGGTAAGAGCCTCCGATATTCTACATCCATCAATCATATACATTCTCTGGCTGTGTGTGTGTGTGTGTGTGTGTGTGTGTGTGTGTGTGTATGTGTATTTATTTTCCTTCACATCCATCAGCCATATGTTTAAAAAAAAAAAAAACCTCAAGAGGTAGTGAGAGAAATGGATGGAGTAGAACAGAGAGAAGGAGGGAAAGACGAGCAATTCTGAGGTAACATCATTCCCTGTGTGTGTGTGTGTGTGTGTGTTTCCAGAGGGGGGACCCCATCACTGTAGCCTTTCTTTTGTCTCCCCATTCCTGCACAGCTGAGAGATTAGCATCTGTGTGTGTGTGTGGTGACACCTCTTGCCCCTCACTAGTCGAGCACCCGTCGTGCTCAATTTCTGCCTCCCTTACCAAAAAGAAATGAGTGAAATTGTCCCTCTGTGCTCCCTCATATCACATCATATCATGTCTCCTCTCTCTCTCTCTCTCATTATCCCTCACTCTCTCGGGTTTATCTCTCGGCAGATAAGCAGCGTTCAGGATGGGCACGACGGCCATCAGCATTGAGGAAGCCAAGGAGGAGAGGGAGGAGTCCATCCTGGCGCTGCTGGGCATCATCGGCACGTTCCTCAACCTCTTCGTCATCGTCTTCGTTTACATCTACACCACGCTCTGAGAGGGAAGGGGCGCGGCCATATAATCACGGGGGGCGGGAACCAAACAAGTAGGCGAGAGCGAGGACGATAACCATGCAGGAAGATGTGGAGGTGGACGGAGACGAGGAGGACGAACGCCACAGCGCCGATTTGAGGAGATGACAGAGGGACGGATGTGGTGGTGATGTGGGGCGGGACTTTCCAGACTGAAAAGGGGTGGGGCTTAAGAAGGGTTCAAAATGCAAAAAGAGAAACAAACAAACTAACACGTGTGTGTTTGTGTGTGCGTGTGTGTGGAAAGAAAGTGGGTGGAGCTTCCTGTTCAAGAAAAAAGGTGGACGTTAAAAACTAAATTTTCTCTCGGATATTCCAGCTCTCTCATTGGCTGGCTCTCGGGACTGGCGTCCGATTGGTCAGAAGGAATTTTCACGACTTCTTTGGACGGTCATGCGTTAAAATTCCATACGGTGTTTTTTCCTCGTTCAGCTAGCTCTTGATACTGCCGTCTTATTGGATGAAGAGACTTTCGTTTCTATGGTAACACTGATGACATGAGAAAGTGCAACATCATCATAGGAAAAAAGCCACTGAGCTAAGAAATGAAGGTCCTTTAAAAGAAAGGTTTTAATTAAGACTGGCTCTTTGATTGGCTGAGGGGATTTTCTATTTATTTTTTTTGCAGTAACACCAACGACATCAGTGTCGTTGATATTTTAGCGCAGAAGGATCCTGAGAAGAACAAACTCAAAGACTTTGGAAAGGCTTCGTAATGTTATAAAATCGCATTTCGATCCTGCTTTCTGATTGGTCGATCAGATTGATGCAGCATTATATAAGCTCTTTATAAAACTGTTTATTTACTAATCCTGAGGTCTTAACTCTTTTAAAACTGAATGGATGAATGGTGAAGTGAGCGGAGTTTAAGACAGCTACACACCTCCCTAATCTACAGTTCATCCCGGACAATAAAAAAAAAAATTAAAATAAAAAAAAACCTTCGAAGATCGTTTTCCACATTTTACTCAACACTTACAGATCTTGCAAAAACACGTACGACATCCTGCATTACAAACCAACAGCCTGATGGACAGAAGAGGGGGGAAAAATAACGAGGGATATTTTTCTATTTTGAATAAACATATAACGGAGCTGAGTGGATCAGGAGAGGAAAACGAACGGCGGATGGAGAGCTGGAGCGCTCGGAGGAACGTTTACAGACACGGTCGTGATACAGACGTGTCATGAATCCGCTCGTTCTCCAAGTGCCAGCGGAAAAGAGAGGGATGAAAGGACAGAGCGGAGCGTTCGCTCTCAGAGGTTTTCTTTAAAAGACGGTGCTTTTATACTCACATGACATTATCTAATAGATGTGCTGTGCCATGAGGGATCTGATCAATAAAATGGAGCATCTGTTCGGACGGGTGTATAGATTCTCTGAGTCTGAGGAATGAAGTGTGTGTGTGTGTGTGTGTGTGTGTGTTTTGGGTGGGATGGCGGCGATGGTTACATTTACATACACAGGACTACAGAACAGAACAAGTCCCAGGGTAGCAGTAATGACAGTCAGGTGAAGGCGGCAGATGGAAAGAGGAGGAGGAGGAGGAGGAGGAGGAGGAGGAGGAGTGTAATGACATTACAGGACGTCATGGCGTCCTCTACGAGACGCTGCAGCGTTAGTGACGCGAACTCGCCGTGCTGCTCCGTCACGCTCACGTTTCAGAATAAAATGCAAGCATTTTTTTTTCCTTTAAAAATTCAAAAGCAATAAAATGTACACAAACAATATTTCCGATAATACTGACGTGAGCACGAAGCTGCTGGTCGAGCTTTTGCCAAATACATAAGATTTTTCAACGTGTTAGGAAGCTAGTTAAAGAAAAAAAGAAACATGCAGTGCTTGTGTGTATGATTTATACAAATACTGCTTACACACACACACACACACACACACACACACAGATCTACACATGTCTCAACAGCACAAATGTTCAACTTTACATTTAAATAAAGCTCATTTCTTTGAAGCAGGAAAGCTGCTCTAAATCTCAACAGCAGCATCACATTAACATTCGATAAAATTCAGACAGATTTAATCCGATTTGAGTTTTTTTTCCCTCAGCGTCTTGCTGTACAAGACGCTCATCCTATCTGGGAGTTTGTGTGTAAGATCATGTCCGAGTGTGTGATGACATGTAGTTAGTGAGAGACCTGTGATGAGTGAACATGGCTACTCTGAGCGAGCACCAGGTAATCGGAATGTTAATAAAAGTTCGCTGTGCTCCCATTGGTGGATTGTAGACGCGAGTCTTTATGTTATTCGACCATCTCAATTCACGACTGAAGGGTTCTTCAATAAACAAACAAACAAACAAATAAAACAGATACAGGTTTAGAGAGAGAGAGGGAGGAGGCATGCTCAGGGCCACAGTGTGTATGAGATAGCACTAGAGGCCACCGCTTCTCACACACACACACACAGCACTAAATGACACACACGTGAATGATAGGGAGTGGATATTGGACAGGGGCCTTGTGTTTAATGATAGCTCTCCAGGGAGTTTTCTCTCCGTGTGTGTGTGTGTGTGTGTGTGTGTGTGTGTGTGTATGCATTATATCCTCAAGATCATAAAGGGAACAGCTTAATGAAGGGAGTGAGGGAGGGAAAGCACAGGAAGGAGAGAGAGAGAGAGAGAGAAAATGGAGCAGTTTTTTTTGTTTGTTTAAATAAACAAGTATCACTATTTATCTATTAATTGATTTATTTAAATGCATTTAAGGCTGCCTTTAATTAAACACGCATAAATTACATTCTATAAAACTAATAAGCTTGTGATAGGATGTACGTTTATTGGCTCTTCAGAGAGAGAGAGAGAGAGAGAGAGAGAGAGAGAGACTGTAATGGATGTTTGATTAAACGATAAAATAAAAGCACGTTGCATAAAGAATCCAACAGAAACCTGCACAAACACCTGGAAACACATTCACGCCTTCACACACACACACACACACACACACACACACACACACACACAGAGTGGGGGGCGGGTTTGGTATGACTCAGGTCGAGCTGGAGCGGTTTAGATGTATGAAGAGTTAATGCATAATGATGTGAAGTGGGCGGAGCTTATCTAGGCATTAAATTGTCTGCACGTTTATAAAAAAAAAAAAAAATTTTTTAAAGCTTGTTGTAGACACGCCACGTTTATTATTATTTTTATCTGAACGAGAACTCCCTGTAGTCTCTGGCGTCTGTGTGTGACATCATTACTAATTACACCCTAATGATGTCGTCAGACCAGCCGTGCAGATGAATAATAAACAACCTGGATAAACAGGCAGAGGGCAGCTCCGAAGGTGCACAGACTGTTCTCCCAGGGGTCACAGCAACACTCAGGGTCATGACCCCTTAAACAGGATCCAGTAACGACATCAATCAGCACCTCCTGCTAATTACCCCAGGGGGCGTTTACCGTCTCTCCGTCTGCCACCCTGCGCTCACAAGTCTCTGTGGCTGTGGTCTGACTGATACGGCTGCCTCTAGTGGGCGTGGCCTGACTGCTAGGATAATTTAGTGGGCGGGGCCTTTTTCTTTTTGTGAATCGAACAGTAAATGGGAATTAACTGCATACACAAAACCACACACACACACACTCACGCAATGAGAGTGTGTTCAACTGAAATTGTCAATTTGTTAAATACACTCAGCCCTTAAGGCGTGTGTTATTAAAAATTTTTTTAAAAAAGGGTTAAACCCAGAACATACAATGCTTATATCCTACAGGCACAGAAAACACATGCATGTGTACACAGGTCATGCAATTAAACTATTAAATGACTAAAAGCAGAGAAAGAAGGAGAGAAACAAGAGAAACAAAAAAAGAAGACAAATATACAGACTTGGATCATCGAGAAAGTCACAAACAGTGAAATAAAATATGAGAAAAGAGAGACCGGGGTGAAAGAGAGAGAGATGGAGAAATAGACGACTAACACGAGACACGAGCTGAGAATTAAATGTAAACATAGGGAGAGAAAAAGAGAGAACGTGTGAAATATAAAGAGACAAAAAGACTGTGTGTGTGTGTGTGTGTGTGTGTGTGTGTGTGTGTATTTATAAGACTGAGTGAAATAAACAGATGGCACTTGGGCTCCACCTGCTGGTGAATTGCAAATCAGTCAAAACACAGACATGATTTCTTACACTCACACACAGAGAGACAGCGTGCGTGTGCGTGTGCGTGTGTGTGCGTGCATGTGCGTGTGTGTACCAGAGTCGTTGCGCAGGTACGAGGACATGGCGGGGATGAGACAAGACTGACTGAGGAGCTCCTGGAGGACGGAGGGCAGAGCGGCACTGCTGTGACTCCCAGCGTCCACCAAGCCCGGGTCACCCGAACACACACACCCTGCCGGGTTAATGTAGCTCGCCAACACCTGCGCGCGCACACACACGCACACACACACACACACACACACACACACACACACACACACACACACACACAGAGACATGAAGACCACTGCTCATACACTTACATACATACATTAAAAAAACAAATGATATGCTTTCCTGGAACACACATTTACATTTGTGTGCGCGCGCGTGTGTGTGTGTGTGTGTGTGTGTGCACGTGTGCTACCTGCAGCAGACAGGTCACGTGCTCCTCCTCGAGTCTCTGCTTGTTGAGCGCCTGTTCCACGTCCCAGCCTGACGCTGTGGATCCGGTCCCGAACCCGGTTCCCTTCGCCCAGTACAGCTGCTGATCATCAGCGCTCACCACACCCTGTCCACTGGAGACCTGCGACTACACACACACACATAACTGAAAACACACAAGCTGGGAAACACACATTAGCTGTAATGTGGATTAATAAAGTAAACACTAAATGAAAGTACAGTGAGGGGGATGTGTGACTGATCACTGAGGAGAGAGAGAGAGAGTGAGAGAGAGAGTGAGAGAGAGAGAGTGATGTCGTGTCTGACCTCCGAGTGGTTGGCGCTGGACGAGGGCACGCGGGGGGCGTGGTGACTCAGAGCCGACAGGCAGGCCAGGATCAGGTGAACGGCGCCGATCTCCAGAGCCATGCGCCGCAGCAGCACGCCATCGTCTGTGGTCAGGGGCGTGGAGCTGAAGAGAGAACGCAGAACCAAGAACGGCAGCGTGGGGAGAACGTTGGCCGATGGAGACTGCAGGATATGACCTGAGAGAGAGAGAGAGAGAGAGAGACAGTTTCGTTAATTATATTTTACCTGACATGTCTCTGTGTCAATAATCTATCCACCCCACCACACACACACACACACAATCAATCATTTACACAGTATGCACACACACACACACACACACACACACACACCTGATGGACTGCCCCTGACCATGTTCTGTGGGTTCTCCACACACCACCAGCTCATCTACACACAATTAGCCCGATCGGTGCGGAGAACGCACGTGTACACCATCAATACCGCACACTGAGCTGGCACTGAGTCATGCAGCACAATCAATATGTGTGAGAGTGTGTGTGTGTGCGCGCACGCGTGCAACAGTGTGTAGGTGTATGTATGTGTGTGTTTGAAATAGAGGCAAAATATTAACACTTGCTAATCACACCATCAGTTATTAAACTGTGTGTGTGTGTGTGTGTGTGTGTGTGATATACCCAGAATATTAAGACTTGCTAATCACACCATCAGTTATTAAACTGTGTGTGTGTGTGTGTGTGAGATATAGCCAGAATATTAACACTTGCTAATCACACCATCAGTTATTAAACCGTGTGTGTGTGTGTGTGTGTGTGTGTGTGTGTGTGATATAGCCAGAATATTAACACTTGCTAATCACACCATCAGTTATTAAACTGTGTGTGTGTGTGTGTGTGTGTGTGTGTGTGTGTGTGTGTGTGTGTGTGTGTGAGATATAGCCAGAATATTAACACTTGCTAATCACACTATCAGTTATTAAACCGTGTGTGTGTGTGTGTGTGTGTGTGTGTGTGTGTGTGTGTGTGTGTGTGGTAAAACCACAGATGACCTGCTCTCCCACTCGTATGTATTTGGACCTGAAATCCATCATCATTCTGAGATTGGAAGAAATTGCGTTAGGGACAATTGAAGCGGTCCGAACACAATCCCGTGGAAGCAATCAGGAGTTTCACCTCAACCCTTAAACTCATACCCGGGGTCACACCTGACTCCAAACATCATTTCCTTTCTGCGTTATCATCATCATCCCCGGTCAGGCCCACACTTTTGTATGGTAGTTCATGAAATATCAAAATTCTAATACGTTAAGATAAGACGATTAGATTCTGTCCTGTTAGTTTGCACCATTGTGCACCTCTCGGTCTGTACAGTAAAAACGTCTAATAACCGCATTACTTCTTATAACAACACACAGCACAAACACTTCATGAACAACCCACATTCATAAACCATAATCATCCTCACGTGACTGCAGCTTTATCCTGACTTTTCGGACTATAAAATGGGATTTTATTCACTAATTACAGACTAATAAAAGTTTGCAGCGTCAGCTTTTGTTCCGTTGTTAAAGATAAATCATTCTGAATATTGCTTCAAATAAACAGCTCACAATGCTTTTGTAATCTGACATTCTACAGTAGGAACCTGAATAAAAAATTTAAGAAATTCAGGGTCAATAAAATGTTCCGAGTCGTACGTTCTGAAAGACGCTGTGCTGTTGCTGCTACTTCTCACAACTGCATTACCTTTTTTTCAGGTTTCACACTATATCAATAGATTGGTGTATATATCCTGAACTCTCTTAAAATGTACAATATTTATCTCTATATACACTGCACAAAAATACAGCGCTGCTCTTTATATAATTTTGTGGAGTTTTTTTTGTATATTTAATGTATATATACTGTCTATAAACAGTAGTAGTTGTTAGTCTTTCGGCTGCCCCCGGTAAGGAGTCACCACAGCGGACCATCCGGACCGCACATACGAGCTTGACCTGTAAATAGTTATATATTTATATATACAGTACACACACACACACACAATTGTAATGGACATCACCTGCTAGATGTTTGCTTATATCCTCTTTTTTGCACATTATAACATTACCTACACTGTAGTTAATGAATATACTCACTGGATAGACATGTTACACAATATTTTACGACTACTCTCAGGTAGAAGGTACAGGTCCATACGCGCCAGAACCATCAGACTGTCCCACAGGCTGCTGAATGATCAGTCACCCAAACCCCCCCCCCCCCCCCCCCGCTCTCTCTGCCCTCATCCCATTTATCCTTACATATCACACACCACTATTACAATAACTTGAACTGTACCCTGCATTGATGCAGAACACACACACCAGACACTCTCTTCTTATGGTTTGTGCCCGTCTCCCTTTATATCCTATTTCACATAGCCGTTATGGAAACTGCACAGCTGCACTTTATTACGTTACATGATGGGAAAGATGATATCTCGTTGCTATTTATAACAATGACAATAAATGAATATTTAATGAACTGAATGTGTGTAAACTGCATTTCGTTGCTGAGTACCTGTACTATGCAATGACAAAGTTGTACCTACCTACAGATTATGCTCCTCTAACACCACCACCAACAACAACAACTTCTCTTATTCCCCAGTAACACTTTAGAACAAAGAAATTATTTTTCATTTACAAAATTTCAATAATTTGTAACTGGATACTCCCTTTTCAAATACTTCTAGTTTTAGACTGGAACGTGAATGTTTATGTTAAATGACAGACTGTAAAAGATCTGCCCCAAACAGAGTGGAATGATCACGAATCGTTCTGTGTGCAGCTGCAGAGAGCGGCCCGTGAGGGTGATGTCATTTTTGTCAGACTTGACACACAAACTGGCAGATTTCCGAAAGTCTGTAAATAAGGAACTTGTTTATTTTCTTAGTATATTTTTTCTTCTTAGCTACTTATATTAAACTACGGTGTCACAGCTATAACATTTTAATATTATTTTGTTTATAGTGAGTAAGCCAGTTCTGAGCTTATACATTTCTTGTCATGACAACAAGTCAAGGACAGAGAGAGAGAGAAAGAGAGATAGAGAGACAGAGAGAGAGCGTGATGCAGGATTTTGTCAAATCACCAATGTGTGTAAAGAACAGGCCCAGGACAGCAACAAATAATGACACTAAGAGGAAAGATACTTGCGTACAGCAGCAGGAGGCGGTGTGGTTCACCGATTTAGGAACAATTTGTTTACACGTACCGCTGTGAATAGTACAAGTGTAGTTATTGAAAAGGTGACTTACTGCCCTCGCCGTCATCAGTGACCCCCAGCACCAGCCTGAGCAGGCACTGCGCGTGTTTCCTCTCCTTCAGCAGAACCTCGGCATATCCGGGCAGACGCAGGAACAAGCCAAAGGCAGCCAGGGAATGGGCGGGGATAGGGGAGGTGGTCTGGACGGAAGATTTGATTGGCTGTGGCTCGGCGGCGACGCTCTCGGGGGCCTCATACACCAGCTCGCCCGACTGCTCGATGGTCACCCACTCGAACTGCTCGCTGTCCTTCGGCTTCTCCTGAGAGGACGAGGCTACCACAGGAGTGCTGACCTGTGTGTACACACACAAACACACACAGTCAATTCTCAGTTATGAGTCCTCACTCTAAATATCTTCAGATGACTTGTTTTGAACATGGACTGTGAGCTCCGTGAGCCAATCAGATTCAAGAATGATGTATACCATCATGTAGACATGAGAGCGGGTGTAGATAAGGGAGCGGGTGTAAGCACATGGCGGATGTAGATAAGGGAGTGGGTGTAGGCACATGGCGGGTGTAGATAAGGGGGCAGGTGTAGGCACATGGCGGGTGTAGATAAGGGGGCAGGTGTAGGCACATGGCGGGTGTAGATAAGGGAGCGGGTGTAGGCACATGGCGGGTGTAGATAAGGGGGCAGGTGTAGGCACATGGCGGGTGTAGATAAGGGGGCAGGTGTAGGCACATGGCGGGTGTAGATAAGGGAGCGGGTGTAGGCACATGGCGGGTGTAGATAAGGGGGCAGGTGTAGGCACATGGCGGGTGTAGATAAGGGGGCAGGTGTA
>JAQMYJ010000005.1:8977654-8991366 GCA_030014305.1 Clarias laeviceps
AGGTTTTTATTAGATTTAGGGGCAATTACCCCCCCCCCCCCCCGCCCCCCACATATAGGGCCAGGCAGGTTTGAACAGCTTTTTCCCCCTCCATCTGAAATCATAATTTACAATGAAATCATCATTTAAAAACTGCATTTTGCATTTACCTGAATTATCTTTGTGCTGTATTAGAATTTGTTTGATAATCTAAATCTTTTAAGTGTGATAAATATGGAAAGAAATATTCATATAAAAAAAACAGGTACTCTATTTTCTATGTAGTGTGTGGTTCAGGGTTTGAGTGGAAAGTGCTACTGTGTGCGTGTGTGCGTACCTGAGACACGGTCCAGCACTTCAGCCAGCGTGGTGGAGATGGGCAGGTGGAGTTTGCGGAACTTGTGCCCCGCTCCGTACATGGGGTGCTGGATCACATGACTTGTGGCGTTTATCCTCCCCTTATACAGCTGCAGGAGGAGAAAACGTTAGCTTTAAATTATCCACATTTATCCTGAAAAAAAAAAAAAAAAAAAAAACTCAGTTGATTCCTGTGCCTGTCTGTCTCCATTTCTTTCTCTGCCTGTATGTCTCTCTCCATCAGCGAGTCTGTCTCTCTCTATCCATCTCATTTCCCATCCCTGCAGTTTTTTCTGCCCATTTCTTTCTCTCTGTCTCTCTTTCTCTCAGCACTTGTCTCTCCCTCATGAGCACTGTTTATTCGCCTCTTTGTCTCCATCCACATCGGTCATCTCACTCTATTTTTCTCTCTTTCTTTTTCATTTATCAATATCTCTCTCTCTCTCTCTCTCTCTCTCTCTCTCTCAGATGCGTGTATACCTACCGGACAGGGTGACTGCAGGAAGACTGTAACCTTCTCGTCCTCGAGCATGAGCTGCAAGAAGAGTCTGCGGATGAATCCGGAAATGTTCCCCGACACCGGGACGTTCCCTCTCTGTGGAGCAGACTGGAAGAGCTCACACAGAACCTGCAGGAATCCGAAACATCTCACTAAACATACCCCATACACATCATATAACAGAACAGTCACGTATTTAGGACTAGAATAGGCACATGCTAAATATTACACTGTAAATACACAACATACATTACACACGCTATAAACACTACCCGTCTGTATATTACATAGACAATTTAACTTAATAAATTGTAAAATATCACCCCATAGACCCAAAACCTAAAGCCTGTGGATTGGCATCTTAAATATTTACTAAACAATCATTTTTACTAAATGTAATATTATTTAAAAAGCCTTGCAGTACATTTTGCATTAACTGTAATTCATGTAACACGGGAGTTAAATAAAACCTTAACCTACTGCTGATGATTAACGCTTTATCAAAGAAAATAGGCATTTCTGTAAGTTTCTGAAATTAATAATGATTTTGCATTAAACACCAGTAGAGGGTGCTGAAGAGCTGAAAGATGTAAAAAAAAAAAAAACATCATGCACTCCTGTATTGGTACTGAATTTGCAAACTGACAATTGTGAACACACACATTTCATAAAAACATACACACACAAACACACACCCTTACCTGAGCCATGAGTCTCTGATTGCTGGGATGGCAGGAGATGCACTGCAGGAAAAATGCCACCGTGGCGTTCTCGATAGCTGTCCTCTGCTGCGTGCTGAGACCGTTGCCCCGCCCACCATGGGACACTAGCGAATAGGATCTCGTCCCCGTGGCGTGGTGGACATTGCCACTGTTGGCCGTGCCGCTGGCACTGGAATGGCACAGCAGGAAGAGCAGCGACGTCCAGAGCGGGTTGACGTCAGGTCCTCCCAGCCAGTCCTTCATGGCGTGGCTGTTTCCGACCTCGGTGAGGAACCGCAGAACCGGAGCGGCCAAGTCCGGCGGGAGTGATGGTGCCAAGGACGAGTGGTTGTGATGCCGGCGATCTGAGTGCCAGGCGGGCATGGGGAGGTCGGCGTGGGCTAGGAGCTGGCAGCAGAAATTAGCCAGACTGCGCACGAGCAACGAGGGAAGCCCCGAGTCGAGAAGCTGCTGGATGGCGCCGGGGGACTGAGAGGCAGAGGCTAACGTCGCTAGCTGGCACTCGTTCAGAGAAACCGGAACGGGTGGGAGGAGTTTAGAGTCATCGGTCAGAGAGGTGGCACTGTTGAGCTCGTGCTGCTTCTTTCCGTCGTCCGTCATGGCAGGAGCGCTCAACCCCATCCAGGACATGAGCAGGGAGAAGTAGCTGGGGTGGATGTGGCACATGGAGCACAGCAGGCTGTCCACTGCCTTCTTCAGCACCATGTTGCACGGCAACGCCATCGACCAGTTATACAGCAACCTGCAGGGGGGCGGAGCCAGAGCGGGAGGAGACACTCTTAACACCGATTAACAACAGACATCAAAATAATAATTACCACGTTAGAAATTTTATGCTTGTGTGTGTGTGTGTGTGTGTGTGTGTGTGTGTGTGTGTGTGTGTGTGTGTGTGTGTGTGTGTGTGTGTTTGCACATCCTCACTCGAAAAGCTCTCGGCTGAGCAGTGCTGGGAGGTCGTAGTCCACAGGAAGTTCGTAACTGTGCCACAAGATGGCCGCCACACAGTGCAGGTGTGAGGGTGAGGGCATGAGAAGGCCGTACTCGCGGGACTGAGACGCAGCTGGACCCATGATGCCTGATGGACTGTTCTGTTTCAGTGCCGCTACCCGAGACGAGTCATACACCCACTGCAACAGGGCCTGGATCCTACACACACACAAACACACAGGATATCTGAGCATTTCAAACACACAGCGTTCATTTCAGTTTCAAACAGGTGTGTGTGTGTGTGTGGGGGGTGTATTTACACATCTCACCTGTCTTTAGTACCAGGGTCCTGTGTGGTACCGAGCTGGTACAGGATGTCTATGGTGGAGTCTGAGGAGAGACCGTTCAGCCTCCCAAACAACAGTGGACTGTTCAGATCTTAAAAAAAAAAAAAAAAAAACACACACGGCACATAAAATTATTATGTAATTCTATAATGGGTTTATTTCTACACATCCGCTTAGAACGTCAACAACACGTTTTGTTTGGTTAAAATAACTGTTGTGAATTTATATAAATAAGTAAACATTTGTTTATGGAAATTTGTACAATATTGTGTGAAAAATGCTAAATATTTAACATTTAATAGTCTACTTATTTAATGAGTTCTCAGAATGAACTCTTATAAATAATTAAAGGAAAAATTTACACACACACACACACACACACCACTGTGATCTACTGTAAAATGGGAGACACTAATACAGAATAATGATCTACAAATCTGCAACGAAATAAAAAGCAGTCATCTTATTTAATTTATAAAATGACTGATTCATTCATTAAACAAATTAATGGATTTTTTTTATGTATGCACCAGGTTAATATAGGGTCTAATAATTTGATTATTAATATTTAGGAAAAAGTATCATGTGCATGCACAATAATCACAATTAAGGAATTTCTGAATTGTTCACAATTAAAGCTAAATAAAAATAGCCTAAATTATTTCATCCCTAACCCATCCCATATTCGAACGAAAAAAGAAGAAAAGAAAAAAATCCATCCATAATAAAATATTATATACATGTACAAAAAAAAAAAAAAAAAAAACAGATAAAATGTGAATATTCTCAGATTTTTATCCCCTGCAGCTGGACAGGGGACGGAGCTGATGTGAGCGGGGAGTGCTGGGGTCTTACTGGCGAGGTCGGTGCCGGAGGCGGCGCAGTTCCTCAGCAGGATGTGGATGAGTTTGAGGCCGATGCGTGTCGACTGGAGGCCGATTTTCACCAGGACAGCCTCGATGTTGGGTGAGTGCATACCGCAGTACGGTGACATGAGCAGCGCCGCACAGGTCTGCAGCAGGTTAGCAGTCTGTGCAGCCGCGCTGGCCATCGTCGTCTCCAGATCGGAGACGTGAGTCACGCAGTGGTGCAGAAGACGCAGCCAGCCGATACTGAGCACAGAGGAAAAGATCATCATCATCATTACACACGACGTCTTAGGATTAACAGGGCATGAGCTGGCCATGTGTGTGTGAGCAGTAAAATCATTTGGAGACGTTTGAAGAAGCCAGAGGTGTAACTGCAGGGATCAGTTCACCAGGAGACAGACAGGTACCTGGTTTTAGAGACCTGGTCCTCAGAGGGCAGGAAGGGGTTGTTGACGGTGGCTGACGAGGTGCTGCCGAACGCGGTGAGTCCGAGCAGTTTGATCTGCGACAGGCCGAGCGTGCTGGCGTCTCGGGGGCGGTGCAGACGAACGCATACGGCCGACGCCACCTCCGCACGCACCAGCTGGATTTTAATGTAGGTGAGGCCGCTGGTGACGAGAGGCGTGGAAAGAGGGAGCATGTTCACTCCATCCGCACTGATCTCCACTGACACTGAGGATGGACACGCTGGACAGACAACACACAGAGGGAACAAAAATTCAGTCAGGTTTATATCTAATGCAGCACTGAGCTCTGGATTCTCAAAGAGTTGATACATTTACTGTATTATTATTTTTTAAACACAAGGAGATATAATTAAAAAGTGTGTGTCTCTCTCACTGGCGAGGGAGGCGAGGTGTGGCTGGATGTGAAGCTCTTTGAGCAGCACGGCGGCGGGGAGGTGGATGGTGAGGTCACACCACGCCTCCTCGGGGAGGAAGATGTAGGACCACGCAGCGGACCGAGCACGGCGGTGAGGGGGCGTGGCCTGGAGCAGGACCTCGGCAGGCTGAGCTGTAGGACTGCTCGAGGTTATGGTGCCTGATGAGGGACACATTAAAAATACGCTGTAATTACAACGAACCCTAAAAATCACCTCGAAACATCACATTTAGCCACGACTGACAAGAACAAAAAAAAAATTTAAACAACTTTAAATATTATTTATGACTATTATGAAATAAGTCGCTGATGGATAATCAGAATACAAGACTCTAATACAAGCATGTAATTCATAATAAAAAAAAAATGTGTGTAATTTAATGCCATAAGTAATGGCACTCACTATATTCAGTTTTAATTACAATGTTCTTGAAAATCAGGATGGATACAACCCCCACGCCCCCTCCCCCAAACCAAGCATCTAAGATTCCCTCTCCTGCTCATGTGACTGACTTATAATAAACAAAGCGTGTTACCGAGAGGAGCAAAGTTGTGCAGTCCCTCTGCGTTCTCAGGCTCGGAGGCGAGGACTCGGGCCTTCAGGCTGCCGTCTGCTGCTTTCCCCGGACCAGAGTCTAAAAATTTCATGATGGTGGAGACCATACTGCGCGCTGTGTTCACGATGGCTCGTGTACTCGTCACCATGTTGTTACAGATCAGCTGTACTCCACCTACACACAGAGAGAAAGCGTCACAAAAGTCATTTGAAATAAAAAAACTATACCAGTGGTAATACTGAGAGTCGATGAGAATGGAGTGAGTGTGTGTGCGTGTGTGTGTGTACATACCCATGTCATGGAAGGCTTTAAGTGCCTCACTGGTGTCCAGAACCCTCAGGATGAACCACAGGAGCGGCTCAGAGAGCTGACAAGTGGAGAGAGAACCCTGTACAGCAAACACACAGCACTACACTCACAGCATTACACACACTCCAGACTGACACATGTCAGTCAGGACATGCACACAATGGATGATGTTTCACAGTGATCAAGATTTGGAACAAAGCCACAGTAGACCAATAAATTATGTTTAAGTGCCCTATACAATAAATAGGAGATGTGGTTTGGGACACAATCCGGCACCATTACACCCACCCAAATTATACACAGGTCCAGATAGGACAACTTGGTGTGCCCAGGTGTATTCAGGGTCAGGGAGCTCACCTGTCTACCCATGTAGCCACACGCCATGTAGGTGAGGATGGGCTGCAGCATGACCTGCACTGACGTGGCTCTCTTACTCAGCGTGGTGAGAATGGTGAACAGACCGTCGCCTACAGAGATGGCGTCCAAACCTCCGTGGAAGTTCTCATGTTTGGTCAGGTGGAGACCACTAGCACCTGAACGCAAGAGGATAGTACAGAGGATTAAAAATAAAACCAGGAAAATGCAATCGGATGTTATAAACTACGGTGTTCGATTAAAATGAATGAGTTATTTTATATTTATTGGTAAATGACATCTAGAACATTAATTACGGACAACGTTTACTCTAACAGAAATAACACGTGAGGATTTGGACAAGCCCACGATAATACTTGTGTCCGATATAGTGAGCAGGATATGTGGATTGTAACAGGCCCCCATAAGGGGACAGATAGTGTTCATGTCCTATATAGTGAGTAGGGTATGTGGATTGGGACACGCCCCACAGGGGACCAATAATGTTCATGTCCTCTTTAGTGAGTAGTGTGTGTGGATCAGGACACGCCCGCAGAGGGGACTGATGGCGTTCATGTCCTATAGTGAATATACTGTGTGTGTGTGTGTGTGTGTGTGTGTGTGTGTGTGTGTGTGGATTGGGACACGCCCCCACAGGGGACTGATAGCGTTCATATCCTATATAGTGAGAGAGTGAGTAGGGTGTGTGTGGATTGGGACGTGCCCACAGCAGACTCGGTGTGTACATACCGATGATCATGGCCATGGCGCTGCTGTTGCACTGCCCCAGAGCTGAGAGGATCTGACTCATGATCTGTTGATTGGCCAGCACCAGATCTGCCACACCCACTGCCGGACCCTGATTGGGGATGTGTCCCGAGGCCCCGCCGTCTTTGCTGCTGCTGCAGACTTTCTCCTCATCGGAGACACTGTTGGAGGGCATGCGCCCGCTGTACTCTCGGTCTCCGGACAGCGGCAGCGTGACGAGCGCGTTGACGAGCTTGAGAAGGTCGAACATCAGCTGATCACGCGTCGTCTCTCCGCACGCCGCCTTGGCGTCTCCTGGGCGAATGATGTTAGCAAAAAGGCCTCCGAAGCAGGCGCGGGCGCACACAGAGCCGTCTGAACCGCTCCGGGACACAACCTTCTCCGAGCAGGTGATGTAGTGATGGACCAGGAAGGTGATGGACTCTATGACGGCTGTGATGGTGGTGACAGACACGACCTCGAAGTTCTGCTCCAGAGTGAACTCCAGGAGCTTCACCTGAGCGTCCAGCGGGCCCTGTCCTGAATGGAACGGACCTCTGAACAGGAGGGACACCAGGGAGAGTCAGTGAGCAGTTCAGGAGATCAGCGGGAAAGTTAGAAAGTCATGATGAAAATGAACAGCGTGCTCAGAAAATAAAACAAAAAATAAACAAGTTAGGAGGGCAGGACTACGTACCGCTCGGTGGAGAGGATGTGCACTAGCTTGAGCAGGAACTCGCTGAACATCTGAGGACAGGTGGAGGACAAGTGGACCTGTAACCGGGTTAGAAACTCCTGCATGGCTTGCGTCGCAGTAGGACCCACCTGCGCAGCCAGAGCGAGACGTTTACACACTGTTATAACACACAGGAGTAGAACTCTGTGTGTGTGTGTGTGTGTGTGTGTGTGTGTGTGTGTGTGTGTGTGTGTGTGTGTGTGTGTATATCCCTCTGAGCTGTGCTGACTTGTCCCATGAGGGTTACTGCCTGACAGAAAGCGCACCAACACGTGCACCAGCGTGGGGTCCGACACCATCTGCTGAGCCGTGCTCTCGTGCACTCCTACACCACACACACACACATACAAACACACACACACATTATACAACAAATCCAACGTTTCATCGTATTCACTTCATTTGTCGCCACCTAGTCCACTTGTCCACCTAGTGCCCTAGTGTTCCACCAAGTCTGACAAAGAGCAAAAGTATTTGCACCCCTGCGTTTGAACGTGCAATCTCGTGAGCGTTACGAGAACATCCGTGCTGCAGGATTTTTTCCACACGCTCATGTTTGGACGCATCAGTGGTCTCACGGTTTCTCGCCCAGTATTTTGTCCCCCAAGATTTAAAGTATTGGCGCCCTCATGTTTAGGTGCATGCCACCATTAAAACTAATCCACTTTTTATGAAATACGACTGGTTCAAATATTTTGGTTACAGGTAGTCCTTACGAGTCCAGCGTTCTGTTCCAGGAGCAGGTTTCGTAAGTCGGATTTGTTCTTAAGTCCAACAAAGTGAGGTCTTGTACATCTTTGGTATGAAGATACGATGTAAAGATTACATCAGTCAACCCTTGACTAAATCTCACTTGACTAAGTCCACTTTCCCCACACTTCCATCATCGCTGAGGGTTTTCCGAAATTAGGATTATTTACCATCAGAACAGCCATGTTCTATAATCATGCTTCCGGACTGAAATTCATTGAAACCGGTGAGGCAGAATCATTTCTCCCGCACACCCACACATGCGCACACAATATACCAGACTTTAGACAGTTTATAAATTCACTTACCCACTGGAAATATTGTATATAATTGTAAATATTGGTATCTTGTGCACTGCAGTGTCTATTTTTTGTACAATACACGTGAGCTACCCTGTGATTTGTTTGCATCTACGAATGTTCGTAGAAATGTGGTCCGTTCATATCTGTTAAAATTCGTAACTTGAATATTCATAAGTCGGGGACTACCTGTATTTAGTAATATTCCACTTTAAGTTACAACCTGGGAACCTTCACATAAACATATCCTATGTTCAGGAGTAGAACGGTATGAAGGAAAAGCAACAAAGCATGCAAATCCTGGGATGACCGAGAGTGCTATTTTGTAGCAAAGCTCATACATAACTTTAAACTGAATAATTATTAATTATCATCATTAATTATCATCATGATCAGGAAATAAACTCACCGCTGGCCGTCATGTTGGTCATGAGAGTGAGGCTGTGTAGCACCAAACACCAGGTACGTAAAGAAGTGTTGGGATACCAGGCCAGAACGGAGAGAAAACTACTGATGGAGGCTGTGGAGGAAAATCACACACATTCACACATCATTAAAAGCTGAGTTGTTACCCAGAGTGTTTGAATTCTGCTTTCTCTATACTAGCTGTTTACTGCATATTAAACAAGCTGTTTACTGATGCAGTAACACAGAGCTGAGGGTCAGAGTTGACCTCTGACCTTGGTTAAGGGGGATTGTGGGAACTCGGCTGGAGTTGAAGAGGAAGATGTCAGAGCCACTATCTTCAGAGCTGGAGGATGAGTTGAGGGTGAGGGTGAGCCAGAGCTGGAGCAGAGACTCCAACTACACACACACACACACACACACACACACACACACACACACACACACACAAAAAAACAAAAACACGATTTTCAAGAAAGTTATTTTCAGTAACGCTTAGTGCTTTACACTTGTGTGTGTGCGTGTGTGTGTGTGCGCGCGTGTGTATATACATATGCATGTGTATAGATACCTGAACATGGTGAACCTGCAGCATGGAGAAGAGTTTATTAAAGCAGGCACTCAGCATTGGGATGGAGGAGGGCTGAACCATTGTACTGCCAGCAGGAGGGGAGCTGTGCAGCCCCCGCAGGAGGGAGTCGTCCGTCCCGTTAGCGGCCTGGGAACCTGAACAGACCAGAAATCACGTTTTACTCGATTGCTTAAATGGAAGTCAAATAATAAACACTTACATAAAATTTTACAATACTTAAAAAATAATCATAAAAAAAGGTTTAAGTTTTCAGAAAACATTCCAAACGTTTCATGGAAACAAATATACATTCTGCTTTATTTTAAATTATCAATACAATCAATACTTAAAAAAGTGTGTATGTGTGTATGAGAGAGAGAGAGAGAATACACCTGAGGGTAAGTTAGAGGTGAGAGCTTGCAAAATAGCATCAGCCTCCAGCGTGGCCATCATCTTCAGCATGAGCTCCGCCTGCTGCTCCAGTCCCACCTCCAGCCGAGCATCCAGAGCTGAGGAGAGAGAGAGAGAGAGAGAGAGAGAGAGAGAGAGAGAATATATAGCGATATCTCACCTCATGTGACCCAGCCCTCATTATCACATTGCTGAATGACATCATATCATAGATGAATGAACTCCCTTATAAAAGTGAGAATCAACAGATACTTTTGGATCGTGTCAGACTAAGGAACTCCAGATGGACCCCACAATTAAATACACTGTAACTGGCGACTAAGTGTACGTACGAGTGCAATAGGTTCAGTACCTTGTGAAACGGAGACGGAGAGGTTCTGAGAGCCTGGTTTCTCCACGGCAGCCGGAGGTTTGGACACGGGGATCCCCGCTCCCCCAATGTACGGGTTATAACTGTACGTTCCATAATCAGCTCCCCAGTAATCATACCAGGTACTGCTGATAGGCTGCACACACACACACACACACACACACACACACACACACAGAAAAAAAAAAAAAGAAAAGACCGTGAGGTGACCAGAATATCTTTTTGAAGGAAATAAAAGGTAGAAGGAACTGATGCACAGAACATCAACACGGTGCCGAGGTCCAGGTCTGATCTAGAACCGTACCAGGTCTGTTCTCTCAGTGCAAAGTTCAACATATTAAAGCAAGAGTTTAATTTCAAAGAGTGAATGACAATTATGCAATTTTTATTAGCTGTGAATAGCTGTGAAAGCAATTTAAATAACATTCTCCCTTTTAAAGAAGAAAAAAAAAAAAAAAAAAGATATACATCAATTTCCAAAATTATTGGCACCATCAGTAAAGCGGGTCAAAAACCCTGTTTTGTTTTTATTTCAACATCAAAGTCTGTAATAAGTAAATAGAGTAAGCTAATAAATCAATCAATCAACAATACACTTAATACAGCAGAAACAATACTATTCATAAAAACAATTTATGTTTTTTTTTTTTTTTTTTTTGGATTCTCTTAAAAATAAATTTACTCAACATAATATTCACAATTTTTTTTTACAGATGCCAAGAGTTTTGGAGATGAGTTTACAAACTGTACTAATAAAGTTAATAGTTTTATTTTCCATAATGTCTGAAAACATTAGGTTTAATGGTACGGCTGTAAGCTCATCCGGACCAGCACCGGCTCTGTGTTGGAGGACAGAGGGGTGGGAGGCAGGCAAAATCAAAAAGGGTAAACCAGAAACACTTGACTAACAAAACACGGATCTGGTGTATTATTAAAAGATAATAAGGAGTCTGTAAAGATGACAGAACAAGTCCTCAGAGGAACCGAGAGGAGGACAAAAAGAGCAGCAGGCATTACACTGGGGAATAGGAGTGTAAATGGTCGTATAATTAAAAAATATATATAAATAAAAAAAAACTATAAACGTAGGAGTGGAGTCATGCATACTGTACCTTAAAGACTTTGGCAGCAAGCGGATCTTTTTCCAAATCAATATCTAAAGGATCAATATCAACATCCATCAGGTCCTGTAGCAAGTCAAAGTCTATGTCTTTATCTTTATCCAAAGATGACAGTGGAGGAGCACCTTAGGGCAACGAAAAGAACTTTAATATTGCCAAGCGCACGAACACACGCACACACATACATACACATCCCTAACCAGATGCACTCCTGAATGTAACACTGATCCACAGAGGAAGACACTTATTTGCAAAGGTTGTTTAGAATTGTAACAAAACCTAAAAAACAATTTTATATCAAATCAGGATATTTATAATAGTGATACTTACAGAATCGCAATACAAATTAAAATCAGCACCTGAGTATCTTGATAATATGGTATTAGTTGATGTCTAGTGATTCCCCTCTCTATTATATATTTAATACATGTTAATCTACATTGATCAATAATAGCTACGAGCATACAATTAAGTAATAAGTATAAATATGTTCCTTATTAATTGACAATATGTGTGTGTGTTTAACATGCAAGTGTAAACACAGACTGCACCAAAAATCTAATCAACATTTTTTATATTTGAAATTACTCATGCTCAATAAACAAGTTGATAAACACAAGCAATAAAAATCCATGCAGAAATAAACAAACATACAAACCAATAAATAAATAAATACAAACAAAAAAGAAGCTGGAACTGAAAATATGAACACTGAAGAAACATCCTGTGTGTGTGTGTGTGTGTGTGTGTGTGGTTACCAACGCACTTTGGAAAGCTGACGAGCTCCCAGGAGTACCTGCGATGAGATCAGGGCCGAGTGGCTCGTCGATCGTCTCTACCAGTGTGAGCGGAGTGGGCGGAGCCAAAGAGTCATCCGAATCCAACACCGCCACCGCCGAGGAGGAGGAAGAGGAGGAAATGCCACCTTCTTCACCTACTGCACCTTCCTCCATCACATCCACACACACCGGAGACATCAACTCTCCTGAGAAGGACGGAGGAAGGGGGCGGGGGGGAGAGAGATATAGAGAGATACAGAAAAATAAAGGAAGTGAGGGAGAGAGAACTTTGTTTCTCAAACTTCATGAAAATAAGTGTTTTTTGAAAAACACACACACGTCCCTACCCGCAAGAATGTCCTGCAGCATGCAGGTGAGTGAGTATTGTGCCCAGGCTCCGCCCCAGCTGATGTCACCGCGATTGAAGTCCGTTCCAACCAACAGGAGCAGGAGTCGCTCCAGCTGCTGCTCTGACACCACCTCGCACAGGTGGATTGTGGGTCGTGTGGCGTTCGCGATCCGTGCTAGAACCTGATAGCAGGACATAATCATTAGCATTACTACGAAGTGATAAGCGTGCGAGTGGTGCGAGTGGTGCGTGTGTGTGGTTAGCGGTGTGTGTGCGCACCTTGCAGACGAACAGCAGCAGGTCAGCATGGCAGGTAAAGTCCATGGAGAGAAGGAAAAGGGCGAGTTTCTGCACCACGCAGATGCAGCGCTCGTGCGAGAGCGTGAACGGGAGCAGCTCCACCTCCGGAGTCTCCTTCACCGTGGACGAGGACGAGTCCGAGTCCAGAGAGGAGCGCGGCCATTCCGCCGTCCGACGCAGACGGATCAGATCCTTAAAGTGCTGAAACACACAAAACTCGTCTCTTAAAAGGACAGCAGACTGATACAGCGCCGAGCCGCAGACCGGTGTCTCACTCTCTCACCTTAGACGTGGCCTGTTTGAGCTTGGCCTGTTCCACCAGCAGCTTGTAGGAGGAGCCTTTGCTGCTCTGGATCTTCTCCTTCTCGATCTGCTCCACCAGAGCTTTCTGCTTCGCTTTCAGCAAATTCAGCTGCTGCACGAAAAGGGACGGAAAACACACACGCACCAGGCTCGGGCTTAGAACATGCACCATGCACCATAAAAAAAAAAACAATGAAATATAAAAAAAAGTGTTTAAATGATTGAATTTTAATTTCTTAATTAAAACTGCAGGTTACGATGATTATATTAACTGCAGCAGACGTGGTCACTGTGTAATAATTAAAGACAACTGAGACACTGCTGTAAATCCAGATGCTGATGGAATAACTGGAATAAACTGATTGATTAACACTAAGAGGGATTACAGACTTCATCGGGTTCGTGAACCAACAGCTGTTTAACCCGACTCCTGGCTGCTGTAGTAGTGAGTGTGTGTGTGTGTGTGTGTGTGTGTGTGTGTGTGTGTGTGTGTATGTATGTGTGTGTGTGCTGTTTGCGTGTCTCGTGTATCCATTTCCTGTAGTTGTAGTTTTGGATGTGTGTAGACATTTGCATGTCATATGTGCCTATGTGTGTTTGTAGTCGTGTCTGTATGTGTGTGTTTGTGTTCCTGTAGTCATGTGCATATCATGTACCCATTAGTGTAACTATAGTCATGTGAGTCGTGTGTGTGTGTGTGCCCGTCACGTGTACCCGTTTGCTTGTGTGTGCCCGTCACGTGTACCCGTTTGCTTGTGTGTGCCCGTCA
>JAQMYJ010000005.1:8996028-9015463 GCA_030014305.1 Clarias laeviceps
ACACACACACACACACACACACACACACACACACGCACACACACACACACACACACACACGCACACACACACGCACACACACACACGCACATTACAGAAACAATACCATTCACCAGCTCTACTGGTGCGTGAGTGTATGTGTGCGCGTGTGTGTACGTACCTGAGAGAATATCAGACAGGTCGATCTCATCTGACTGAACGCCAATGCTGCTGCTGTACGAGTTCTTACAGGAAGATCCGCTCACCTCCAGATCAAAGAGAACCGGGTCAAACGGCGAGCCGTACAGGCCGTACCTGTGAGAATGCGTGGACACACACAGAGACACGGACACGCACAGAGTCAGAGACGCAGAGGCACGGACACAGAAACAGGGACACGCACAGAGAGTCAGGGACACGGGGACACGCCCACAGGTGATCGTTCAGCTTCAGCAGTATCAATCACTACACGTCCACAACACACACATGTGCGATGCCAGGTGAGCCGCTGGTGTGGACACAGTGCGAGTGTGTGACGTGACGATGGGGCGAGTGAGATCTCTCACCTGGTCTGTAGCAGAGCCTCTAGTGGAGTGAGACGCTCCTGAAGCTGGCGTGATGCCGCCGTTAGGAGAGACGCACACGCCGTACTGCAGATCGCCAAGTCTTCATCTTTCACATAGTTTAACAGCACAAAGTACCAGTACACAGAACCTACACACACACACACACACACACACACACACACATAATACTTATTGAAGGAGTCTCTTCAGGACAGAGGAGTTGACATGACGAGCACGGTTTGTGTAATTTTGTATTAGTTAATTTACTAACTGTACACACTCGACTTTATCTACAAACTATTTAAAGAATAAACAAATAAAAGTGGGAACCTCCAGTAGCTGCAGCAGGTAAATAAGGCATGTTCTCCAGCAGGGCCTTTAACAGTGCCTGAGCAAAACCCTGCTGATTCACCTCACTTTTCCCATTACTGCAACACACACAAACAAAAAGGGTAGAACACCAGGCTGTGAATTTCTCATGCTGTGTGAATGCAAAGGTGTAAAGGAGTTGTGTGTACGAGAGAGCGAGCGAGCGAAAGCTCACCTTATACAAAGTGCAAGAAAGCGGGCACACTTGTGAGCGATGCTGCGTCCCGCTTGGAAAAAACACACGCGCACGATATCACCCAGACGCTTCCTGGTTTTGGCCTGAAGCCCCTCTTTCCCTTCTTTAAGGCTGCAAAAAAAATAAAAAAAACACACATCACAAACACAATGACTGCATTCATTCATTTATCTGAAATTTCCTCCTTCTGACTCACAGTGATGGGTCATCTTATCTGAATTCAAATATTATTAATATTATCTTACAACATTTATTTATTATTATTATTTTTTTTTTTTTACACAAGCATCCACCATGAGGAGGAGGAGGAAGCAGCTCTGAGGATTATACGGACATCTAGGCATAAATAATTCACATTTTGCAGTACAATAATAATAAAAAAAAAAGCAACAATTTCGGCTCATGTAAACCTCCTTAGGGCTCATGTAAACACACAACATCTGTACAATAATTGTTATAATCAACTAAACTAGGTGTTCCCGCGACTTTGTTGCGCAAGACCGTTTAAAAAAAAAAAAGAAAAATTGCAATGAACTAATATTTTTGTGCTACCGTGAAGTGCGCGGAATGAAGATGTGAGATTGCGTTTAAGTAGATTTCAATAGCACACTCATCAGAGCTTATTAAAAACAGAGCCATCTGGTGAATTTTGAGATTAACAAATTATTTTTTTCAAGATATAAGGGTGTTTTCTATTTAAATTTCGAGTTAGCATATTTTCTCTTCCTGTGGGCCGACTGCGATGGAACAAAGCCTATATGTTACCTCGGCCAAATATATACCTGTGAAAATTCAGTACTTTTTACGTGAGGCATACAAAAATGGCAAAAACCATCTTGACGTGTTCTATTATTTGTCTTGCGTGCCGCATGAATAATTTTTTTTCGAAAATATGTTCAAAATGTACAGACACGCCAACGGTACAGTTTTATTATACGTATTGAAGATATTCGATTTCGTGTTTTTACCACTGGCATGTGTTTTTCAGTGGCTGAGTAAAACCCTGTGGTCTTTATAAACCAGGTTTATAGCGAGACCGTAGTGACACCATACCAGCCCAGTGTGTGTATGAGTGAGTGTAAGGTGAAAAACAAACGGTACCTGCAGGGTCCGTTAGTGTAAACCCCGGCCAGCCAGCAGAGCACGTCCAGGATGAGGCTCTGACCGTGTTCTGAGGGCGAGTTCTCCTCACTGCGCTCACACAGCGCCGACAGCAGCCTCTCCTGCAGATCCGGGAACTGCAGCATCGCACACCGCTGGACTCTGTAACACATCACAAGCATTGATCAGCTGAGTGAGCAATTCACATGGAAACTTATTAGGCAAGCGAGTAAAAACATGCTTAGGACCGCTCACACCGACGAGTAGCTCAGAGAAATCCAGCACAGTTAACTGACCTTTCTTTGGGTACGGATGTCTTCTTAAACCTCCGGATAGTGACAGAGACCTCCAGCAGCAGGTCACAGCCCCGCAAGTTATCTGGCTTTTTAGAGGCCACCTGAGGATCTGATTTGGACGTGGAGGCCTTTTCCTAAGAACAGGTTTACAATTAGAGTTATACATACGGTCTATTTAAATCAAATATACAGACGTGTGCAGTAATGTATGTGCGTGTTTAAACCTTGGACGCCTGGGCTTTCTGGAGTAGGGAGGAGAGCGAGTGTGTTTTGTTGCTGCATTGTGGTTTGGCGGGAGTCATGCGCACAATTCGGCGTGGACTCTCCTCTGGTCCCTTCTCACACACAGCTTTTATATGGACCAGGAATGATCGGTACTTTCCTCCTGCCATGCCTACATACAGTGAGACACAACCAAAAGAAAAAGACAAACATGAACAAAATAAATATTGAACATCAAGACGCAACAGGACACAATTAGAAAGAATAAGACAGTGAGAAAGTGAACAAGATAAAACAGGAGAGAACAAAACATGATAAAAGAGAATGAGACCAAGTGAGACAAAGTCAATGAAACGATGACATACAATGAACCTGAACGAGACATAAGTGAGACACAATTAGAGAGAATGAAACACAGTAGCACATCATAAAATGAACGAGACCAAACTGGACACGGCAAGACAATCAAACTAAACAAGACAAAACAGGACACGGTGGGACACGACAAAAAAAAAAAAAAAAAAGAAGAAAGTCTGAGATGTCAAAGTGAAGAAAGAACATAAGAAAACAAGACACGGTGAGAAATGAAGTTAATGGGACACAGTGAGACACAGTAAGAGAGAACGAGACAAAAGGAACCTTTAATTGGTTTAAAGTGTGTGTACCTTTAACCAGTTTGGGGCTGGTGAGGCTCAGCATCCCCGCGTGACCTGAAAGGTCGAGTCCACTGGCCAACCACACGGGGCCGCACAGGATGTCCTCTTTATGGTCCTCCAGGAATGGACAGAGTCTGGATCCTACACCACACCAGGAGGAAACAACATGATTAGACTATCACACACACGTTACCTGAAAAGTAAACTATTATAAACAGTCATGTTTAAACTGCTATCGCTTCCAAGCTTCACTCATTTTATAGCTCGGTGCAAAAATAAATGAATGAAAGTTGAGGTGAGCACAAGGCCAAGGTAGAGAGAGAGAGAGGTTGTGTGTGTGAGTGAGTGAGTGTGTCCTGTACCCCCAGTCTCCTCGATGTCCATGAACTGGATGTCGTCGGTGAAGTCGTGCAGTAGAGACTGTCCGTTTCTCTCGCCGTTGGTCTGCAGTGAGTGAGACAGGGGGAACGCGATCTGGCGGTCTACTGCTGACTCTGAGAGGGGAGGGGCAAACAGGGGTTTATAATATTATCATTATAAACACTTGAAAATCGATTTATTTCAACATGTGAGATATATACTGTATATAGATAGATAACATATATTCAGAGAGAATATCAGACAGTCTTCACTGTATAACTAACATTTAAACATAATCTCAAAATAATCTTTTAATAATTTATTATTAATTATTGGAAGAATAATCTCTGGAAAATCTGTGGTTAATTCAGGATCATTAATTTAAGAACGATCTCAAGATAATTTTAAGAAATTCTCTTAATAAAGTCTGGTTAATTCAAGATAATCTGTGGTTCAGAACAATATGAAAAATTCTCTAGGACAATATTTTTAAGAATAATCTCATGAAAATTTGTGGTTAATTCAGGATCATTAATTTAAAAAATAATCTTAGGTAAAGAATAATCTCAGAGGAATCTGGAAAATTATCCTGGATATTAATTTTAAGAATAATCTCAGAAAGAATCTGTGGTTTATTCAGGATCATTAATTTAAGAATTATCACAATAATTTGTGGTTAAGAATAATCTGGATAACTTTTCAGGAAAATAAAGGATAATCTTGTGACAATCTGGATAATTATTTTAAGAATAATTCAAGGATAATCTATGGTGGTTAATTTAGGAGCATTAATTTAAAAATTCTCTCAGAATAATCTGTGGTTAAGAATAATGAATAGATTTAAGGATAATCTTATGACAATCTAGATAATTATCTTAAGGATAATCTATGATGATTAATTTAGGAATAACCCCAGGATAATCTACAGTCGCGCATCTTATCCTCACCGCTGCCCTTTCCGAGGCCAGGTGCTTTATTCTTCAGCAGCGTGACCTGGATCTGAGGAATGCTGGTGATACTGGCGTTGAGCACAAACTTGAAGTCCACGTGTCCTACCATGCAGGCTTTGGGCAGGACCAGCTCGAACACGTGCTCGTCCCAGCTGGTGCTGAAATCAAGGCAAGGACAGTCAGGGTTAACCAGAGGGGGGGTGGGTTCAGAATGATGGACTGGATTAATACACACGTGAGCGTACCTGTCACTCTGCAGTTTCCAGGTGCGCGTGTGTTGTGCGGCGTCTCCGTGATGTTGCTGGTGCAGGTGCTGAGGATGACGTCTCTGTTGCTGCTCCTGCTGCACCTCCACCCAGCAGGGCGGCACTGTGGCCGAGAAGCGCGGCGTTAGCGTCTCGAAGCGTGTCAGCTCCACCAGCGAGGACAATGTCTCCACGCTCAGGGGCTGCTCCACCAGGAGGTCAACTCCTACACACACACACACACACACACACTGCTGTATTCTGACATGACTATGTGCATGACTAGTTACCGCTCCCAGTAGATCATGGGTGTGTGAAGGTGATGTACCTGTGATGCCGGGGCTCGATGGGTTAGACGAGGGTTTCGCTCCCTCCAGTAGCTGCTCGACCCCTTTAGGAACGGGGCCATCGACAAAAATGTCGGCGTCATCAATATCGTCGCACACACCTCCAATTTGAAGGAAATGAAGCTCTCCACCTTACACAGCAAAAAAGTTTTTTTTAACTTGCTTACAAGTACGCCATTTCAAAAATGTCTAATTACTGTAATGGTTTACATCAAGTACTGGAGAAATTAAGGAGAAATTGCTGGAATTATGAGATGTACAACATATTGTAAGAAAAGTGTTGAAAAGGGTGAACCTTCAACTTCTTGTAAAAAATAAAAAAATAAAAAAATTATGAATGGAGATCACTTAAACGCGTGGTGAAGTAGCACATTAATAGTATTAAATCATATATCATATAAATATTAAATCATATTTAATAGTAAAATTAAGAGCTTTTGCATCCACACACAATGTGACAAGAAGTCACAGGATTGGGACGAGCAAACTTATCCCTTTTTTTCTAAGAAAACCACTTTTTAGTGAGACTAACTAAAAAGGAAAAAAAGACTTAAGTTTGCTACAGAGCGTAAAGACTGGACTTTGGGGAATGGAAAAAGGTCATGTGGTCTGACGAGTTGACTGACTGACCCTATTCCAGAGCGATGGAGGCATCAGGGTAAGAAGACAAGCTCATGAAGAGATGCAGCCATCATCTCATCAACGTTATGTGGCAATAAAATGAAGTCAGCTGAAGACCTGAATGTACTGAATGATCAGGGTATCACATGTATGGATATTTGGACGGATGATTTTCTTCCCCGATGGCACAGGTGTATTCCAAGACTCTTTCCAGATATGAGGAATCAGTATAAGGAATCACTTTAACACGTGAATTGGACACCACATCGTGCGTCAGCATTAAAGCTAAGGAGGGCCAATGAAATATTGGAGGGTGTGACTTTTTTTTTTTTTTTTTTGGTTAGACAGGGTATGAAGAAAAAAAAAGTATATTTACTTTCTTTTTTTTTTTCCCTTAACACTACTCTCTAAAACAACAGTTGTGTTCATCGCCCTTTCAACTACCCAAGCAAGTTTTATTGAATTTTTTAATAAGTTGATTAAATTCTAAAATTGAAAAATAAATGAATAATAATGAAAAAGCAAAAAGATTTTTTTTTTTAAATCCTTAGAAGAAAAAAAAAAAAAAGACTATGAAGACAAAGGGCTGATGTCATAGTGCTTGGGCCCTAATAAATTAAATTATTAAACAAAACATTAAACTAATTTAACTTCATGCCACATATAATTTAAAATAAAGAAACAAAATAAAATTTTTTTATAGAAAGATAGATAAAGTTTTTTTTTTAAATGCATGCTGCTATTCGACCCAATTTATTTTACTGCTGATTTTTTTGGTCCTCGTGTGCGTGTGTGTAAATCAGTAAGTGTGTTTATACCACATCTGATAAACTCCATAAAAGGTGAAGCCCACAGTGCGCGGAAATGACAACACGATAACTCAACGATTAAAGATAAGAAACATAAGAACTTATTAAGAATGTTTAACGTAACTGGAAACTGGTAACCTTTTGGTTTAATGTAAACAAGCACACGTGATACCGCTACTTCTGTAACGCTCTCATATAATAAAAATGCGAGAAATCCAATGCATTTCCCCTTGATAGTGTTTACCTCTAGTGCAAGCACACAGGCGATCCGTGCCGGAACAGTAAGTGACTGAGACGAAGGGATCCACTTCGTCCATCCCTTCTTTCTTAGATGGTTCCACTTTGGCCAGCACCTCCAGAGTGGACAAGTCCAGGATCATCACGTATCCCGCTTGTGTCGTGACCACCAAGTGGCCCAGTCCGGTCACATCAGACCGCTTTTCCTTTCCTGATCCCGCTGGAGCCGGAATTCCTATCCCGGCACCGTTTTTCACCCCCATCGGGGTGGACTCCTCTGACGTCTCCTCAGCGTCGTCCTCCCTCGCATCCAGCACGTCTGGTGGAAGCAGGAGCAGCGACGTGATGGCGTCTCTCGGATCTCTGATCTGTTGGACCTTCACGGGTTCCTCCTCGAGAGTGACGATGCGCGTCGAGTAGTTCAGCTTGTAGAGTGCCAAATATCCACCTCCTCCGCTGCCCCCTAGTGGCCTGGATGAGTGTGGCTGCTCGAGCTGTTCTATAGGAGGCAGGATGAGCGGTGTTTGGCTCTGTGAGGTGCTGGCGTGCCCCTGATGTCCGTTAGCCATCGTTTGGCCTTTCCGACTTCGACAAAGAGCTGAATGCAGGCGGTTTAGCGTGTTCAGTGCCTCCACTTGGTTAATAGCGCTGAGTGATTCAACAGAGAAGGGCTGCAGGACAACGAGCAGATGGGCACCGTCGCTGCAGGGTGTGATGGAGTCCACATAAAGGTTCTCGTCCTCTAGGGACTTGGGGAGGCGGAGGCATTGCACCAACGTACCCGGTCTCGGCAAGTTCCACTTGTCGCCGTCTAACGTGACCGCCGCGTCTGCAAACTGCTGAATGTATGTGACGGGTGGGTCCTGGAGCAGAAGCTGCTCGTGTGTATCGAACTCCATCTCAATGATCTGAGGAACGGTGAAGCCCTCCTCGTGCAGCCCTTTCCCCATCAGATTGTTCATTTGCGAGAAAACTTTCCCAGGAGACTTCTCGTCCGCCTCTTTGATGCTGTAGAGCAGCAGGACAGGGAGCGTCCGTCTCACCAGCGTCCCCGGAGAACCCAGATCAGAGGGAAAGGTGCAAGTTTCTATCTCCATTGGGCCTTGATCGGGTGAAAGACCGTCAGGAACCGGAGTAGGCGTCCTTAGGGGGTTTTCCAGTGGGCGATGGGATTGGGGCGGGGCCATGATGGGGGAACTAGCGGCTGAACGGTAGCTCAGTAAACCTCCGGCCAGCAAGCATGGGAAGGGAATGTTGTGCTGCTCGACGGATTTGTCCTTGATTGGTTTGTCCACTTTAGAGGGACCGAGAGTGTGAGGAGGGTTCGCTCCCAGTTCCTCCAGGTCTTTAACGGTGTCCTCCAGAACACTGGCCACCACCTCCCACTGGAGCTTCTCAGGCTGCTGGAGAACGCTTAGGGCCGTCACACCCACACTCACCTCCATGCTCTCCTTCGCTCCCAGCGGCCCTGAAAATACACACAGACACAAACACTTAGCCTGGAACTGTACGTGTAGCCCCGACTTACGAACATTCGAGTTAAGAATTTTGGAACTCGTACATAAGTCGGGGACTTCCTGTATAGGGCTTCACACTTACACATAACATATAAAATAATTTTGCAGTTTTGAGAAATAAAAAGTATTATGTAAATAATGTTAATTATGAAAGGAGTAATAGAAGCAATGCATTACATAAGTCACTCACAGTAACGTGCAGGACTAATGAATTTATCAGTACCTGTGACGGACTCCGATCTGGACTGTTCTTCACTGTCCGAGTCCTCCAGCTGATCATCACTGCGTGAAAGAAAAAGAAATTTGGCATTACGTAACTACACACAAGTGGAAAATAAAGCTGAGAGAAAAAGTCCGGCATATAAATCAACCTTTATTTTATTTTAGAATGTCTTCATTACATTGTTCCAAACCACCTGAGAGTTGGATTAACTTAGGACGAATGGAGTTATCGGAGATAACACGAGAAGTGTTTTATCTTTCATCCACTTGGGTTTAATGTGATTAAATCAGAGTCAGGGAATCATAATGCATAATCAAAACGCATGTACTAGCTAACTTCTGTTTAAAGTAAACATGAGAACAGGGGGTAGGGGGGATAAATAAAGACAATGCCAGAAAACGTTACCTACATTGTCTATTCGATGGATGGGGATAGATTAGATTAGATTCAACTTTGTCATTGTCCAAAGTGCATGTACAGAGCCAATGAAATGCAGTTAGCATCTAACCAGAAGTGCATAAGTGGCCAATTTACAAGATCAACAGAAGATGCATTAGGTCATAGAGTTATGGTATATAGAGTAATGTGCAATATAACTGTGCAACATTGTGCAGTGAATCTGCTATAGTAAACATAAGGTGCATTATATACATGTCTATGTCTGGTGTGGTTTTATTAAGGTATTAATATAACACATTTCACAATTGGAGTGTTTGTAGGATGGATGTTAAATTAACTGTGGCAACACAGTTTTTATCTTAACTGGACATTAGACCACTACTCCAACTTTATTACTTTAACTCTGTTTCATCTACTGTGTAAAAGAGTGCCAGAGAATGCAGAAAAGGGTAAAGGTGTATAGAAAAGTGTAGATGAGTTTAGACTAGAGTCTAAAAGTGCAATAGACTGTACAACTGTGTAAGAGAGTATAAAAGTAGAAACATGTAGAGGGATGTAGAAGAGAAGTGGAGAACTGTGTAGACAAGTGTAGAGGAATGTAAATGTGTGTAGAGTGTAGAAGCGCTTCACCTGTCGCCCTCCAGTTTGGGGATGTCCGAGCAGCTGGAAGTGTCCTCTAACCAGGCCAGTGTGGGTCTGCGAGACTCAGAACCAGACACACTCTGCTGTTCACTCCCTGACAGGATCAACTGTCTGAGGATGGCCGGGTCATATGGGTTCACCTCAAACTTTAAATGCACCTAGACACACACACACAAGCAGTCATTATTAAAATTAAGATTTTCAGAGAGCTCTCTGATGTATTTTGTGGTTCTAGTTGCTGGTTCAGCGGGTCAGTGTGATGATGATATACGAGATCAGCAGCTAATCTCATGAAGTTCATAAAATTGCAGAGTGGAAAAACTTCCTCAGGAGTGTAAAGCTCAGCCGTCGTCCACAGCGCGAATGAAGATTGGGTTTGATTTAAATCAGACCTTCTTGTAGTGAAGCCTTCACAAATATTAATAAGTAATACTTAATTTAACATTTAACACTGTTCAGCTCTTTTATATCCCGCCCCCCCTCAGTGCTGTAAAGATAATAAAAGTGATGGTCAATATGAAATTCTGTTTATTTTTATTTTATATTTATATGTGGCAGATTTCTTAATTAAAATAATTACTTTTATTTTTTTTTATCTTTTAGGTGTTTATTATTAGAAATTCCATCAATAATCACAAAAATAAATTCAACTGAAACCTTATTTCAATTAAATATTTTTCAAAGGTATTAATTCACGACCAAATAACATTAATGTTGTTCTGTAAATAATGAAATATATAAATTTGAAAACGTTATTTAACCAAATTAGTCAGTCATGTACATAAGAATTTTAAAATAATTTTTTAAAAACACAAAATAGCTGTATTTTTTTAAATGCATTTAAGGTAAAAAGGTTTTTAATTATATCTGTAAAATTACATCAGTAAAACTGAATTATATTTAAAAAGCAAAAAACAAATTAGTGTAAGAGAGTAAATATTTTAAATACCCACACCCCCCCAAAAATGTAATTATTATATTAAGTTATTGAATGAGACATGTATATGATTTAAGATTACAGATGATGTTTAATGTGACTCAGGCTGGACTTTTCCATTAACTGCTGAACACGTGTCACATTACTAATGAGGATCATGCGTTATGTAGCGATGTAAAGAGTCGTGTCGGACACCGGAGACGTCTCCACTCTACCTTCATGAGCTTGGATACGTCCCAGACGCAGATTTTGCCTCTCTTTGTGGCGGTGGCTAAAAAGTGCGGGCAGCTGCCGAAGCCGTAGCAGGAGATCTTGTCGGAGCAGTCGGAGCTGGGGAACTGGGCGGGGCTAGTAGCCAGTGTGACGGACAGAGGAACGTTCTGCGTGTGCTCTCCCTTGACGAAGGGGCAGTTGGGTGAGTGGCGCTCGTGCTCGGACCTGAGAACACACAGGGGTTTAGAACGCTAAAGTGCCTTTTAAGTACTGTTAGCATGTTAGCATGTCTGTGTGTCCAAACCCCACCATGGCTCATCAGTAGGCTCCCAGCAGACCAGACACACACTGCAGGTGAAGCACATGGCTCGGTCGTCTCCTGTAGACGCAGGCTGTTCAAAAGGAGAAAAGGGGGGGGGGGGGGGGGGGGGCGAGCTCCATTAAATCTTCTGCGGCAATTATATGCAGTACAATGTTAAACCTGTGTTAAACTGACAAATTAGAATCTCTCAAAACCAAAAAAAAAAAAAGTGTTCTATAAATAAAATAATTTTTTTTTTATAAAATACTACCGTCTCCCCCCCCCCGTTTTAACTGTTGTCCTTTTAAACCCATTAGCCCATTTCCCCACCCCAAGTGTATCCCCTAAGGGCACCCAGTCTGTACTTTCAGCTAGAAACAGACACTGGGGTTACAAACGTTGCCAAATGAAAGCTAAAAATTTAATACTATCATATTGTATTTAAAATACTTGGATAAGCGTTCCACGACATTGTTATTTCATGTTTTTACACTCTCATTACACAAATACGAGTGTTGTTGCGAGTAAAACTGAAGAACATCACTGAGGTCCTTGGACAGGAAGTATACACAATGTTTGTTGGTTGTCCACATCTGACTTTACTAAAATATTAATAAATGAGGCCCAACTGTGAGGTGAAACACCAAACGTCTACAAACTCGAACACAACAAGTCGAGATTGAACAGGAACGGCAGTGAGCATGGATCCTGCGGCGAGGAAGCACTCCTTTAAACCTTCAGAACAAAGCCGGCCATTCTCCTCGTGCTCGCCAGCCTCGTCGGCATGACAACACCACACATGATCTAAAGGAGTGCCGTCGTCTCCGTGGTAACCGCCCCGACCCTGGGCTCTTTGGCATGCACGGTGTCGCCGCGTGAAAAATGAGAAAATGTGGTGCCGTCTCACGAGACTGGGGATTCCCACCGGTAAACTCTAAACCGAAACCAAAAGCAGCTCCGCCCTGCCGTACAGGAGCGTCCAGCAGGACTGTATTACAAAGCACTTTACTGCTGGTGTAAAATATTTACCATCCACACCTTCCCTACACACCCGAGATGAAGCAGATGTTCAGAGTGCAAAAGGTACCTGGTGGTAGAATCCGGCCTGGGCCATGGGGTCCGGCTGAGCCCATCTGTAACCGGCGTGAGGCCACGACGTGAACGTCTCTCTCCTGTTCGCCTCGCTGTACATCAAAGACCTGGAGAGAATAAAAATAAATAAATAAATTACACGTTTATTTGAGAATTCGCGATCTGTGTACTTTACTAAAACATACAAAACTGTGTTCAAGAGATGACCTGTATTCCCTCATCTCTTTTAACACACCATTGAGTTCTGGATTCTGATCAGGTGGTGTTGATTAATTCCCTAGAACAGCAGCTCTGACAGTCATGCAGCTGCAAATCACAGGTTGTCACTGGAACTAACACATCTCATGGATCTAATGCTCTTGTCTCAATGTTCATTAAATCAAATTTATCGTGTAATATTAAATTGCATCCTTTACAATATCCTGAAAGCTCATATGGAATTTTGTGAGATGGCGTGTGCTAAACCTGGGGCCAATTAAACCCTCTCTGGGGTGCTTATGCCCCACCCCATTTACATGACGCATACACAGCTGGTCTTTATGACACTGTCGGGGGTGTGGCTTTTCTTCAGATCTGATCACTGACCTGTCCACAGAGCGACCCGGGCCGACCCCGAGCTCTGGCCTGGCGCTGGGTAAGAGGTAGGAGAGTCTGTCCATGACTGAGGAGGCCACAGACAGAGCAGCGATGTTCTGGTTCAGCTTCTTCAGCTCGTTCACTATGGCACTTGCCACCAGCTTCAACACATGGTGGGGTAGATGGAACGTCACCGTCGCCCACTGGCAGAGAGAGAGAGAGAGAGAGAGAGATGAACCATGAATGCAAAGTTTGTAAATAACGGTCAAAAATCCATTAGGGAAAATTTTTTATAAATAAAAGCAGGAGCCCACAATGTGACCATTAGTGTATACAGTATGTGTGTAATGTGTGTATACCTGAAATTACTTCTCATCTAACTGTTGTGGTTGGTATCATTACATTTTATGAGACAGACAGACAAACGAGATAAGGGACATACATAGACCTTGTACACAAATCAAATTCAAATATACAACCACACATACAAACCACACACGGTATGATAAACAGTGAAATACTTAAACAACTGTTCACGACCTAAAAAGGAAAGATGAGATGGAATAAGAAGATAGAAAGATAGATATTTCTGCACCCACTGTAATGCGTGTGTTATTTTAGTCAAAACATGTTTACACAAAATACACTTTAAGTGAGAGACCGACAGAGAGAGAAAGAGACCGACAGGTAGAGAGAAAGAGAGAGACGTTTTGTACACACTGTAATGTGCGTTATTTTAGTCTAAACATGTTCACACGATACACTTTCACGTCAAAAGAAGTGTAGTCAAGTGTGACCAGATCAAACATTAGTGTCAATGTACTGCATGATGAAGTAGAAGTGAAAATTAAGTGATGACTTGAAAATACTGATACACTGCACACACAAAATTTGCTGACACAGAAAACTGTGTTCTTTTTTTCTCCTTTCTCCTAGGAGAGAGAATATATGCTGCACTGGACCCAAAAGCAAAGTTAAAGCAGATGGTCGTATCGGAACCGAGCTGAAGGAAGATGAACCATTCATCCAGAAGCGGCAGCACAGCCACACCCACACACACGAGCACTCAGCCGCAGAGAGTTGTTTAGAATTCTCGCACCATGACAGACCACGCCCTACGGCTGTAAAGGCCCCATTCAGGACCGGTTTAACGTGTACCTCACTAGGATGGAACCAGCTATTATGGCCAGAGGAGAAGTCGTCCTCTCTGCACACAAAAGATGCCCAAATAAACAAACACTCGCAGTACGCACAATGCATTGCCAGAAAGTGTACCAATGAGACAGTTGATCAGGTGGGAGGAGCACTACTCAGAACTCTACCCTTAAGAAACCCGAGTTTCTGATGCCACCCTCAGGAGCACCATGAAGAAGACAGACGATGTGCCGTCTGTAGAGGAGCTTGGCAAAACCATGAGCTACTCCGCCTCTGCAGGGAGGAGCGGGCGGTCCTACAAAGCATGCGTGATGCACCCCAAGAACAACGGCGACGAAATGGCCCACAACGACTTGCTCCTGTTCTATGCATTTGCTTCATCCACTGATTGTGTGCATCTGCACACCAGGTGAGGCAGGAATCTCTACTCAAAGTTTAACCCCTTGTGTCCCACATTGAGGATGCCCTACAGAGATGGACTTGCTGTTGCCTTCAAGCAGTTTAGTCTCACTATAAGCTTGAAGGAACCAAAGTCAGCGCACAAGATGTAAGAAGGAAATATCACACAGGAAGCTGTGAACAACTTCCCTTCCCTTCCCTTACCTTATCTTACCCAGGGAAGACATTCAGCAACACCCCTGCTCAAGGCACAGTGAACTTGATTCACGACTTCAAACTCCATAACGGCTACAAGAACCGAGTCTACCAGGCCTGTGCTCTCAGGACCTTAGTCTACTGAGCATTTCTCACTCCAATCCAAGGACCTTTACAGGAGACAGTAGGATCCATAGGTGGCAGTGATGCAACTTACAGAATTCTAACCAAAGTAGTTGAGTGTTACTTAGAGGGAACAGGTGGAGAAGCTGTTGTGGAAGTGTGGAAGTGCTGGATCAAAGCAGACAAAGAGTTTGAGATACAGAGAAAGACAAGATCAGGGAAGGAAGCATTAAATATATATATTTTTTAAGGAAGGCTGAACTGGAAAATCAGTTTTAAGAGGCCAGGAAGATGAGCGAGTATGAGACCTACAATAGACAGTAATGCAACCTACTACTGGATTACAACCGACGCTAAACAACAAAGAAGAAGAAGAAGGATATCTCCAGACAGCTGAGAGACACAGGCCTAGTGCTGAGATCACATCTTAACAACTCTCCCTCATTCTCATCTTCTCTATGGTCCATCAATAAGCTTATACAGGGCAAGTGAGAAACGGCCCACGGACGGTATATTGGACCTTTATGAGACTGAAGAAGCTACCTGGATGTGTAGAGGATCTTTTCTATTCAACCTAATAGAAAGAACTCCAGCTGACTGTGAACCTTCTTCAACACGGTCACACGTGTCACACGGTCGACGAGAGCGTCGCTGAAGCAGACACAAGCAGGGGCCTGCTCACAGCAGAGAAGAGGGACCGGAACAAGAGAGCTGCAGAAACCTTTGCTTTTTAGTGCATTTGCACAGAGGGACTGCCCCTCACATATCAGTCTGCACAAACACTCCCGGAGCAAATCGAGCATGGTCTCAAGACCGAGGAACCACATTTAACCACCTTGAACAATTTTGAACTCATGTCCATTTGTATAAATATGAAGAAATTACATTAAAGCAGATTTTTTTTTTTGTGGATTTTACTGCATTTAAACATCACTCTGTACACACAACAGATTATCAGAGCTGTTCAATTAAATACAGGCAGAGAAAACAGTAGGAAGTAAACAAGTGTATTTTATAGAATAAATAAACAACTCACTACAATACAAACTGCCTGGTCAAAAAAAAAAAAAAAAAAAAAAAGGGTAAATTTATTGGGCGCATCAAGAAAAGAAAACAACTAAGGAGAACGGTCAACTATCTGGAAAAATCTATAGTAAAAACAACAGTCGGGCCTCCGAGTGTGTTACGCCGCCCCCAACAGTGTGTGAGCAAGCAATTCAAAATGTGGAGGCCCCTAGTGACGCGGAAGAATGGGACACGACTAAAATTAGGGAGAAAATCAAGAGGGGGAAAAAAACAAAACAATAGTGAAAGTAAGATCATTTCCATACACACACAATGTGATTAGAACTCAGGGGATTGGGACTAAACAGCTGCGTGGCCATAAGAAACCCACTTGTTATCAGGAAAAAAAAGGCTCCAGGCTGCTAGAGAGCACAAAGATTGGACTTTGATGGAGGCATCAGGGTAAGAAGGGAAGCGCATGAAGCGATGCAACTTTCATTCATAGTGCCCACTGAACAAGCCTCTGGAGTGTTATGATCTGGGGTTGCTTCCGTTTGTCAGGTCTAGACTTGGCAATGTTATATAGTAAAAATAATAATAATAATAATAATAATAATAATAAAGTCAGCTGACGACCTGAATGTACTGAACGACCAGATTATCACATCAATGGAGTTTTTTTCCCCCTGATGGTCCACTTATATTCCAGGACTCAGATTGTGAAAGAGTGCTTCTGGGAGCATGAGGAATCGGTGATGTAAATAGATCTAAAGATGACTGAATGAAATGTTAGTGTGTATGACTGTTTTTGTGCTGATGGTAAAGATCAGACCTTGGCCACTTTGTGATTGGCTGCGGTCTCGTGTGAGGTATTTTTCAGGCCTTCTTTCAGCTGTGTGAGGAAGAGGTCGTAACCCTCAGTGTTCGAAATGTCCACCTTCTCCAGACACGCGTACAGCATCTGCTGAGCCTGAGAAAGACAGACAGATAGACAGACAAGCAGTTAAGAATTCCATTTCTCTCTCTTTTTTTATTTTATTTAGCTCTGTTCTGAGAATTAAACTAATAACTTTAAATAAACTAAATAGTTTGAAATAGCTAAATTATCTTTAAACTAACTCAACAGTTTATATACTCAAAAGTATATAACTGATACAATCACAAAGGAAATTTACTTAAGTTGAATTTCAGTAAAAAATATATTTTACAGCCATTTTATTTATTTAAATTTTATTTTGTACAAACAGAACCAATAATTCTGGACCTGGTCATATGGGTTTTCAGTTACACCCCATGTAGAAGTATTTAACATTGGACTCTTTAACCTATCGGCCTTTCTGTTTGTGATTAGACACCACTTCTGGGCTCGGTGTTGTAGTTGTGGCGTGTGTTGTGCAAGTTCTGTGGAAACTAAATGTCATTTTAAAAACAATCCTTCTGTTTTTAGTCATTTTGCTTATATTTTTGCATACTTTTGCATATTTTTCTATAACACGAATACTGGGTCTTGAGACCTTACAAAAATGGTGACGATCAGAATCCACAGTTTACCCAGAATTCACAGCTCTAACCTTCAGAGAAACAGAGAGGGAGTGACGAACGCATCGCATCACATCACCTCTGGATACTACACGCACGTCCCAACCTGTCTGTCTGCATTCTACTGCAGCTTGGTCATGTGACTTATGTGTCCTTTTCCCAGCTGATTCAATTTACATCATTGCAAACACCTTCACAAATCAGCATCGTCACATCACAAGCTTGATAATGTTTATAACCATACACCACTATAAATACTGACTAACAGAACAGGACTAATTTTTTCCCCAAATCTGCATTTTAAATGCTTATTGTGTCTGATAATTTTTATATTTTCACCATTTCAACAGGAAAATTTGCTTTTGGATGAAATAAAGCAGTTAAAACGACACAACAGCATATTTTAATCAGCTGTCTAACACCAACATTAGCCCAGGGATATAATTTTGATATGGTCTCTACACGTCATTACTTTGCCTCAACATCCTGTGGTGTTTACTCTAATTATATATTATATTACCAGACGTGCTAATCTTTACCAGTTCAGAATAGGAGTGCTGCACTTAATCAGGAATAGACCGACCAGCACGTGAATCTGGAGTGATTGACAGCTGTGTAGGTGATTTGAGGTGTTGGCAGACATTTCCAAGATGCCACGCCCCCCTAGCTCTAATCTCTCACAGTAAAATCATTACATAAAATCAATCAGCATCTACGAAAAACCATATAAACCGCTGAAATCCTGTATTAACCCCATATAATACCCAACAAACCCAACATTTTGTTATAGATGATTAAAATATACAAATAATTCTTTCTGATTTTGGATTAAAAGAAAAAAAAAAAAGCTGAATTCAAACAGATAATGATGCAGTATTAATAACTGATTAATATCAAATTATTTAGTCTACTTTGATTTGTTATTACCAGTCACATGTTTATTTTTTTTACAAAGTGTGTTGAAAAATCGCTCCACCGAAGCCTGTGTTCGCCTGTGATGTTCGGCAAAATTATTTGCAGCTTGCCCACCTCTGTGACCGGGAGCTCCAGCTGGACCATGTCCTCCGGTTTGGACACAGGAGCCTGCAGAGCCGTGTCCAAGAGCAGAATTCCATTCAGGTCCTTCCTGCATCCCACTGCGTAATCATCTACAAACAGAACCTTATCCACCGCCGGGAAGTACTGACACCTCACACGGCCTCCGGGCTTCGCTGTGGAGCGCGCACACACACACACACACACATATATATATATATAAAAAAAACAGTCAGCAACTTACAAGTACTGTGACAATCGAGTAGAAACTAGAGTGCACTTGTATACAGAGATTTACGGTAACTTCCCAGCTATGGCTCTGCTCTTAACTTCGGAGTGTGAGAAAATAGAGAGCGGGAGTGAACCACTCACCACATACACTGTATCAGTATTATATTCCCGAGTTCATGAAGGCTGAAAGAAATGAGGCAGGGGGTCTGTGACACTCTCACCATAATGCTTCCTTCTAACTAGCTTAGCTTTTTAATCTACTAAATAAGCAGTTAGATTCCCACTCACTGCCACCTAGTGTGTAAGAAAAGGTAGAACTCAAATTAGGGTTGGGTGATAAAACGATAACGATATGTATCGCGATAGACACGTGATCGATACATAAAAAATGTGTACCATAAAACGTTCGATAATTTTTATTCTTTGTCGAAAGAAAACCAAGGTTGCAAAGCTAGTTTGGTTGCTGCCATGTGCACTCGCTCCGCGACCGGCACTAGGACCCAGAAGTAGTACGGTCGCGATTCAGGAAGCATAAAAGGAGACAAGATGGTGCTTCACATCGCTCAGTCATTGAGTCTGCCCATGCCGTTTCCGACGCTTTGCTGGATCTTATGTGAGTACTCACCATTTTGGATCCAATTCCTGATTGAGTGTGTGTTGCTAGAACGCAGGTTTAATTGTGTAAACGCTTGCTCTCGGCGTGAGAGTTATTCCAATAACTCGCGTGGTTATCCTGCCTGTTCGCGCTATTTCCGCGTTTGAGTTTACCGTCCACGCTACAAGGGCTAACTGCTAGTCTTCTGGGTTTCCCCCGGTTGCCCATGACAGTTGCATTAACAAAGGCACTCGCTCTCTGGTAACCTAGCAACGTAGGGAGTGATACGCTAACAGCCAATCAT
>JAQMYJ010000005.1:9023325-9035035 GCA_030014305.1 Clarias laeviceps
AGGCCACGTCTCCGTCACTGAGACACATAGAGAGGCCACGTCTCCGTCACTGAGACACATAGAGAGGCCACGTCTCCGTCACTGAGACACATAGAGAGGCCACGTCTCCATCACTGAGACACACAGAGTGGCCACACCTCCGTCAATAAGACACACACATAGGCCACGCCTTCTGCACTGAGACATACAGATGCCACGTCTCCTTCACTGAGACACACGGACTGGCCACGTCTCCGTCACTGAGACACATAGAGAGGCCACGTCTCCGTCACTGAGACACACAGAGTGGCCACATCTCCGTCACTGAGACACACAGAGTGGCCACACCTCCGTCAATAAGACACACACATAGGCCACGCCTTCTGCACTGAGACACACAGAGGCCACGCCTTCTTCACTGAGACGTACAGATGCCACGCCTTCTGCACTGAGACACACAGAGAGGCCACACCTCCTTCACAGAAATATAATAATTTATCATATTTAAACATGTATAACTTGTAAATAAAGTTAGATTAAAGTCATTAAAGTAGATTTATTAAAACAAATTTTACAGCTTACTAGCCTAATACTAAGGATTTCTTGATTAAATGAAAATCTAAATTATTGTATCCTATTAATATGATGTCGTCCTCGATAATAATAATAATAAATAAATACATTTTCGGGCTCCATTTTTTTTTTCACGTTCCAGTGAGAGACACTGACTATGAATTTTCCATCCCCTTTTCCAGTGAAGTGAAGACCCATTGTTCCCTACCCCCTTCGCACTTCCTTTGAACTCAGCAGTTTCGTTCCCTGCAATTTGAAATCACACTTAACATGATTAATAAACTAGTGTATATTAATCTAGTACTTCGTAGGGTACTTCAGGCCAATCGGAACTCACCAACACACACATACACAGAGGCCACGCCTCCTTCACAGAGACACAGAGGCCTCGCCTGATGAATCTGCTGTTCTGAGAAGGACTCAGAACAGCAGATTCTCATTCTGTTTAATAAATAATGGCTCCCCATTGTGAAGAATAACTAATTCATTTCAATACACTTTTTTTTTTTTTGCCAAAAAAAAAAAAAAAATCTATTTTGACAATTAAAACACCAAATAAACTGATTAGACATAAATGTGTTTTAATCTTAATAATAATAATAATAATAATAATGAGCTGTACATGAACATCACAATGTCGTGGATTATTTAAACAAAAATCCTGCCACCTGTTTTTTGTAAACTGTTAAATAGAAAGTCATTGTTTATAGAGTTATTTTACAAATCACTTCTTTTGGCTATGTTTATAGTCCGATTAAAATGAACCCCAGCTTTATAAAACTGCTTCTAAAAAGCAAACACTTCTCCTCTTCATACAAAAAAAAAAAAAAAATCAGCAAAGACAAATTTTAACTGTAAATTAAACTTAACCTTTTTACTGTACAGAAAAACTTCCAGAAACCCCGATACATCACAGAAATTAAGGATTCTGCCTGTTTGTAATTAAGGACAGGGATAACTGTCTGTGCTCCCGAGTAGCTAGCGGCGTAACGAGCAGAGCCCAGGCCGAGTCTGAGCAATCGATATTAGCTAAAGTGGATCTGGTACGTTACATACAGTTACTGTGTACACCGAAAAGGATGAAAATAATAATAATAATGAAAATCTATGCTCCATCGTCTGCATCATGTGACTCAAGGCCGTCCTGTGGCGTCCGTCTGAGTCAGTGTCCGAGCAAAGGGCTGATGAGGGGCTCGTCGGCCAATCAGACGCCGGTGTACAGCGACAGGAAGTAGATGTACAACAGGAAGATGGGGTAAATGAGAAGTGGTTTCTTCGTCTTGAACTCATCGCTGACAAGCAGTGATGCGGCGCTGTACGCCGCCCAGAACACACCGCACAGCTGCAGCAACAAACAAACGAGCAAAAATAATGAATTAATAATTAATTAAAACACCTAGTTTTTAACAACACAATCAAGACACACAAAAGTATGGATTAATTACAACGATGAAACACAAATACAAAATAAATGTAACAATAATTATGCAATAAATTTGAACTGTCTGAGCTTTGCTATAGTCACAAACATTTGTTAATTAAAATATATATAAATATTAATAACAATAACTAGGGCATAATAACTGTTTCTCTTTTCTTTCTCTGTCCAGAACACTTTTCTGTCATGGGAAAATGAACACTGACACTGGAGAGTCCTTCTATAAAAGATAAGCACGAGGTGTTCAAGTGAAACCGGGACAGTAAAACATTTGACTGGTGCAAACATTTTAAAGAATGGCATACGTCAGTCCCTGCCGAGGTGGCACGGAGCTCACTGCAGCTGTTCCTGTGAAAATTCAGCAAGTGGAAAACCTGATCCTTGAAAATCGTTGAATAAATTGTCTCCAACTTGTGGAGGAGACACATCTCCAGCGCCACTTGTGCATTACGGGAGCTCAGCCGGGAGTTATTGCCACATCCCCTGTAAAGTCCTGACCTCGCTCCAAGCCGTTTCCACATATTTGGGCTGTTAAAGGAGTTAGCCCAATTAGGAGGAGGAGACCTGAAGCAATCAGTCTGATCATGGCTACGGCGTTCTGAGGAAACTTTCTACCTTGATGGTTTTCAAGCACTGGTGAAACGGTGGGATAAACGAAAATCAGTGTAGAAGGTGATCATATAGAGACATAAAAGGAGTTTTTACTCTCAGAACTGCGTTCTTTTATTCACACAATCAAAAGTCCCACTTTGGACTTGAAAGCCTTGAGCTACATGTGATCCACTAATGAATGCGCGTCAAAACTGAAAATAAAAACTGTGAATGACCTTAACGAGTGTAGAGACGATTTCAAACGCTCCAGTGAACAGCAGTAAGGGCGCGATGACGATGAGCGGGAGCAGCGAGTACCCAATCACACCCAGAACCTGACCATAAGAAACCTGCAACACGACAAACATCAGCATTAGAACAGAAGACACACACACCCCGACACGCTCAGAGCTTTATTACCTCTCCTCCGAGCACTCTGGCCAGCAGGAAGATCGTCAATGATCCAAAGATCCAAATGGTGATGATCCAGGACACGACCTGAATGAGGAAAAACACTGTCACTTTATCTGAGCTGAGGGGCGTTAACACCTGCTGTGGTGTGAGAGGTATAAAACACACAGTGACGTCATTATAAAGAAATAATCAAAAACTTCAGGGTGGAAACCGTAACTCTGCTCCATCTCATCACCCTGTAACGCACGCTTTATTCAACTCAAGCTCGTTTATTCTGAATTTCCAACTAGAAAAAAAACAAAAAGAACGCTCCTCATGTCTGGAATTAAAGAGTCAGGAAGGCGTTGTGGACTCCAACATGTCCGCTCACACCATGCTTTCACTCCCAGCTGGTTCAATCTCTGACACTCAGAAAGGAAACACATCATATAAACTCTCGCTCACCGACATCATCAGGCTAGCTTGTTGCTAAGACAACACACACTTCCACTCCATCATTTTCCACTTTATAGCTTAAAGAAAACAACAGAGCCATGATGAAGTTTTTTACTATGACACACACACACACACACACACACAGAGTGTTTATTACTCAGATGAGTTTAGATGACTTTTTTTTAAATAAAAGGTTATAAACTCTCATGAACACACCCATACACACCCACTAACCTTTTAATAACAGACTATAAACAATAAACACTTCCCACATGATGGAATGAGACGTTTCTTCTTCTTCTTTTGTTCAAACTGTATTACTGCCCCCTGATGGCCTGGTGTTGGGAATTTTAAAAGTGCTGTGTGTGTGTGTTTGTGCATCAGTCAGTGTGGATAATAACTCCTCCCTGTGTATGATGTATGCCCCTGCACTCACACTGAGAGCAGAACTTTCTGAGCGGGACTCACACGGAACTGTCCGTAGATGGAGATCATGGAGAAGAGCAGCACGACAGCCAGCGGGCCCCAGAAGTCTGGGTTATCTTTGACCACCTGTCTGTTAAAGCCCAGGGACGGCATGGGCATCAACACACACCGGATCTTATAGTAGATGTCCTTCAGGTCAATGTCCAGCTCCTCCCTGTGACATGGAGAGAGAGAGAGTAAACTGGTTGCTATGGTATCCCAAAATTAGTACAGTGGAACCTTGGATTACGAGCATAATTTGTTCCAGAAGCGGGCTCGTATATTCCAAAACACTCATAAATCAAAGCAAATTTTCCCATAGGAAATAATGGAAACTCATTCATTCCACAGCCCAAAAAAAATAAATACATAAAAATAATTAATACAAAATATAAAATAAAAATAATTAACCTGCACTTTACCTTAAAAAAAAAAGAAAAAGTAAAAATAAATTCTGACAGATAAGTGTTTCCGTTTATGGGCGCAGGCGCTGTGCATGTGTGTTTATGTATATGTGTGAATCTAAAGTAAGACGAACCAGCCCCTCCCATCACCCCCTTCTCATCTTACACAGTAAACCTTTCTCCTCTCTTATTTGAAATTCAGACAAACACACACACATTAACGGAAAAACTGTTTTGTCGGAAAATTAGCAAGGAACATCGTTAATGACACTCGCGTGAGCGCATACTAACGAAATCACTGCTGTAAAATAAAACAAACAAACGAACCTGCACTTTACCTTTGAAAAGAATCGCGACAGATACCCGATTATCCACAATTCCACATCGCAAGAGAGAGAAAAAACATTGGCTTAGTTGTGATCACGTAACGCTCGGCGTCAAAACAAGAAGCGCATGCGTGATACATGATACTCGGTACTCGTAAACCAAGACTTGTTTGTTTCCCAAGTAAAAATTTATTCAAAATCTTTGCTCATCTTACGGAACACTTGCAAACCGCGTTACTCGCAATCGGAGGTTTCACTGTACACTGGTTGCGATGGTATTCTACAGTTAATGAACTGTTGCTACAAAATCCCAGGGTTATTAAACTGTTTGCTATCGTATTCCACAGGTTCTTTGGCTATTTATATGCTTAGTGAACTGGTTGCTACAATTTCCCATGGTTAGTAAACTGGTTGCTATGGCTTTACATAAGCAGTAAACTGGTTGCTATGGTATCATGTGATTAGTAAACTGGTTGCTACTGTAACCCATGGTTATGAAACTGGTTGCTATTGTATTCCACAGTTAGTGAACTGGTTCTTTGGTTATTTATATGATTAGTAAACCAGTTGCTATGATATCCCACGGTTACTAAACTGGTTATTTGGCTATTTATATGATTAGTAAACTGGTTGCTACGGTTAACCATGGTTAGTAAACTCGTTGCTACGGTATCCCATTGTTAGTAAACTGGTTGTTATGACTTTGCATAATGAGTAAACCAGTTGCTATGGTATCCCACAGTTAGTAAACTGGCTGCTATCGTATTCCACAGTTAATAAACTGGTTGTGTGGCTATTTACTGTATATGGTTAGTAAACTGGTTGCTATGGTATCCCTTGGTTAGTAAACTGGTTGCTATGGCTTTATGTATATGGTTAGGAAACTTGCTGCTGTGGTGTTTCATGTGTTTATTATGCAGATGTTGTGTTTAGCATTTCTATGGGATGATTTTTTTTTTTCCTGATGTGTCCTTTTTGTGAATCATGTAAATTTCATTTACTATTAAAAAGGAGCTCCACTCCAAACTTCAGGGTAGGAGCAATGTGAATTTAAAAAGGTTGAGTATACTGTGGAAAGTATTATAGAAAATAAAGAAAGAATACAAGAAAGAAAGTATTTGATAAAAGAGGAGTAATATGAAAGGAATATGAGGGAGATGAAGACCAGAAGGTGGCGGTAATGCAACTTACTGGATGCCAACTGCTGTGACTCCTGAGACATTTAAAAAATGTCTTTGTATACAAACATCTACACTGAATGGCAAAAAGTATGTGTTTCCTGTAGCATTACAATTCCCATTCACTGGAACTAAGAGGAACTAACCAAACCATTATCCAGCATGACAACGCTCCTGTGAGATCCACAAAGCCAGCTCCATGAAGACATGCTGTGTTAACAGTGTGCTGGAGTGGAAGAATTCAAATGTGCTGCACAGAGATGTGACTGAACTCAACCCCACTGAACTATCAGCTTTGGGATGTACTGGAGCCTCCTCGACATCACAACATCAGCGTCTGAGATCACTAATGCTCCTGTTGAGTGTGTGAATCCACACAGCCACACTGCAACATCTAATGTACAGGATTTACAGTTGAATGAAGAGTGTTATTGAGGATAATCATAGGGTTTAGTGTTAATGAGACTCACAGTAAAGGTTTGGTCTCCTCTGCCTCATCCTCCTCCACCTCCAGCAGCCACCCGTAACCTCTCTGCCGCAGGAAGTTAGCGGCGTAGGCGTCCCGGCTCTGATCGCCGCCCATGTTTAGCTTAATGTCCGGGGCATCGATCGTTCCACTCAGCTCTACAGAGAGAGAGAGAGAGAGAGAGACAGACAGAAAATCTTCAATGCTTACATAGAGATAACATTTTGTAACATCTTTTTTGTTTTTAAGTCACCAGTGCTTGGACTCCTGCTTACCATCATCCATCAAGTTTCTAAACATCTCATTCCAGATGTATTCCTGCTCCACAGTTATTCTGTGTTTTATACCACAATAATGTGTAACACGTTTTTTTTAATTCTGTTATAATTTAAAAGTTATAGTTACAGTAAAGCCTGTACAGTGTTAAAGTTGCTTTATAGCAGCAAGTCGTTCCCTCACCAACCTCTCTTCCTCTTTCTGTTGAAGTTAATAAAATAAAAAAAATTAAAAAATTTTAAAAAGCAGAAACTGCTTTATCATGACGAGGTCAAAAACTGATTTCTCTCTGATACTGGAGACTCCTTCCTTAAACGTTATATAAACATCTCACCTTGGAGAAAACATATTACACCATATATCATATTATAAATTAGATGTGGGGGATTGTTTATTTATTTATATATATATTTTTAGAAGAATAGTAGAATAACATTAAAAAGACGACATCAGTATAATGCTGCACTCCTATCAGAGCTGCTGTTTTAGAGAACTAATCAACACTTTAGGAATACTTGCATGTAAAATGGTGTGGCGTCAGATATTTTTTTTTATTTGTTCTATAATGTTCAGATGTGTAATGTGGAACATTAACCCCACTGTCTCGTCTCAGTCATTAATATTGGCCCGTTACCTACTGCAGTGCTGAGTGTAAAGCTGTTTGTTTTGGTCGAGAGTGTAATGGAGTTTACCTTCAGCCCCAGTGGAGGAGACGAAGGTAAAGTCTCCGCTGCTCGGAGAAAACTGCATTCCGTCCCCGCGGCTCGGTCAGTGGATGAGAACTCGGGTAGGTAAATTGTGAGGAACGGCAGAGCCCTGAGGAAACAATCCACCGAGGAGAAGAACTCAGATCATTGCCACGTTAGTGCGGTGTTGATACGGCGGAGCTGCGAAGCGTCAACTCCCAGCGACAACAGGAAGCAGGAAGCTAGATCCCGGAAGTGGAGCGGAAACAGCTGAACAAGGTGACACGTCACATCCGGGTTGCGTTTTTCGCATAATAATGTATAAAGAACTATATACAGTGTCTTTTTTTTCGTTGCTCAAATGTATTTAAATATTTCACACATTATGTACATAGATATATATAGATAAATACATTGGTTTATTTATTTTACTAAACTAAATTTATGTTTAACATTTATATATTATATAATTGAAAGTATTTTTAATTAATTTTTTTAAATATATTTAATATTGTAAAAAAAAGTCTATTTTGTTTTAATGTATCTTAAAATTAATAAACTGGTTATGTTTTTTAAAACGTATTTTTTACAATATTATTTAGTTTTTTATAATGGAAATTATATTATAAATTTTGGCACATTCTTTACTTGTACAATATCTATCATACATATGAACGATTACAAAACCAGATTCAATTTATGTGCGTTAATATATATATATTATATATACCTTGTTATATGGTTTATATACACACACGCAGAAGCGCTGCTTCCTGCTGCACTGTGATTGGCAGAGAGGAAAAGCTTGACCAATGGGAATGCGTTTTCCCGTGACGTCACATTTTGCCGCTAAACTCGAGCGCGCGGAGAGCCTGCTGTGTGGCTGCTGTTGTGTGTTTGGGGCTGTGTTGGTTATTTTTGGCGGTTTATTTTTGTATTTTGTAAAGATATCTTCTTATATTTTACGGCTTTACATACTGGAACGACGCGACAACTTGCCGAGATTAATGCTTTATGAGATTCGGTATTTTTAAAGGATCATCTTCGTTCTGAGAAGTGATGTTAACGTTGCGGTAACGGTCATATTTAGTTTTTTTTTTTAGCTAGCTAAGATTAACTGCGCGCGCACAGGCTTTTAAACTGAATAACAACGTGGAGAGTAGAGTGAGGTGTTAAGATGGGGATTCAGGGCCTGCTGCAGTTTATAAAGGAGGCTTCAGAGCCGGTTCATGTGCAGAAATACCGCGGGCTCACTGTTGCTGTGGACACCTACTGCTGGCTACACAGAGGAGCCTTCTCCTGCGCCGACAGACTGGCCAAGGGAGAACCCACCGACCAGTAAGAGAACCTTTACCATAGCTTACAGACTAAAGGAGAACCCACCGACCAGTAAGAGAACCATTGCCATAGCTTATAGACTAAAGGAGAACCCACCGACCAGTAAGAGAACCTTTACCATAGCTTATAGACTAAAGGAGAACCCACCGACCAGTAAGAGAACCATTACCATAGCTTAGAGACTAAAGGAGAACCCACCGACCAGTAAGAGAACTATATACAGAACCCACCGACCAGTAAGAGAACCTTTACCATAGCTTACAGACTAAAGGAGAACCCACCGACCATGAAGAGAACCATTACCATATCTTAGAGAAGCTCCTAACCAGTAATGAGAACCATAACACTATGCAGTTACATGAGTGTTGTAAGTTATTTCAGCTGTATAATTGTCCTCATGTATTATTTGTTTAATGCTCACATCATCAGCACATCTTAGACACACTGTATAAGTTTTGTGTTTTTTTAGGAATTAAAATCAATATATGGTGGAATTTATTCTCAGTGTTCTGATTGGTCAAGCTAACTCCTAAGCTCCACCCCTTTCCTGTCAAATTAAAGCAGGACGCAGTAGACTGTTTGAGAGTAGAAGTGGGACAGCTTGTATTTAGCTGTGTCCTTTGCTGTATTCCAAGTTATCCACCAGTCAGAGAGCTTGGTGCATGAATGACACACATCTGTCTTGTGTGTGTGTGTGTGTGTGTGTTTACAGGTATGTGTTGTACTGTATGAAGATGGTGGACATGCTCCTGTCCTACGGCATTAAACCGGTGCTGGTGTTTGACGGACGGAACCTTCCATCGAAAGAGGAAGTTGAGAAAGCTAGACGAGAGTGAGTGTGTGAGAGAAAAGCTCACTATACAGAGCTCTAGGTAAACAAAGCCCTTAACTGGAGTCTGTGTGTCTGTGTGGCCAGGCGCCGTCAGGCCAACCTTCAGAAAGGCAAACAGCTGCTGCGTGAAGGGAAACTGGCAGAGGCTCGAGACTGTTTCACGCGCTGTGTTAACGTCACACCCGCTATGGCACACCAAGTCATCAAGGTACCAGTTTTATCACACACTAACACACACACACACACACACACCCATCATAATAAACTCAATAAATCATCCTAATCTGTTATCTGATTTGCCCTTTTGGAACATAATACCAAACCTTCCATCTATTAGCCTGTGCATCTGCACGGATGGGGGATAGACAGATAGATTGATGGACGTCCTTTTGTCTTTCTTCATGTCCATCTGTTGCCCTAAATTTAAGTTTTTCCATCTGTCTGCATTCCCATATCTGTACACCAATCCATCCATGTCGCTTTCTACCCCACCTACTGTGTGTGTGTGTGTGTGTGTGTGTGTGTGTGTGTGTGTGTGTGTGTAGGCAGCGAGAGGGCGTGGTGTGGACTGTCTGGTGGCTCCATATGAAGCCGACGCTCAGTTGGCGTTTCTGAACAAATCGGGAATCGCTCAGGCTGTCATCACAGAGGACTCGGACCTGCTCGCATTCGGATGTAAAACGGTGAATACACGCCTTAACACACCTAGACACCTCTCACTGGGAAACTGAGTGACACTCAGGATACACTGCTGCTCAGACCTGTAATAGAATATATAAGAGGCAAATCAGAGACCAGGCCAGACACAACGGAGGCCACACCTCCTTCACTCAGAGAGAGTGTTTTCGTTCACTGTAAGACATCGTGATCATAGATGATCGTGACTAAAGTTTGTTTTTTACGGGTGGACCTGTAGGTGATACTGAAGATGGATAAACAGGGGAACGGTCTGGAGATATCGCAGTGTCACCTGGGCCGCTGCCGCTCACTGGGAGATGTTTTCACAGAAGAGAAGTTTCGCTACATGTGCATCCTGTCAGGGTGCGATTACCTCCCGTCACTCTACGGCATCGGGCTGGGGAAAGCGTGCAAGCTGCTCAAGATGGCCAACAATCCTGACATCCTCATGGTATCGTATCAGCACCGAGATACATCAGCATCATCATTTCATCAATAGAGAGCTATATTAATAATGTACTCTCTGTTTATACACCCGTGTTGTCTTGTCCAGGTGATCAGAAAGATCGGTCAGTACCTGAAGATGAACATCACCGTACCTGACGAGTACATCGACGGCTTCGTGAAGGCCAACAACACGTTCCTCTATCAGCTCGTCTTCGACCCCATCAACAGAAAAGTAGTACCTCTTAACCCTTACCCAGAAAACCTCGACCTCAGCACGCTCAGCTACGCTGGAGTGTATCCTTACACACTGAGAAATGTTTCATATCATATACTGTGTGATGAGGCAGGGTCATGTGTTTCAATAACTTTAAATTGTTAATTAACATTTATATTTATGTATGAAGTGACATGTCTGGACCAAGCTATATTCAGTGTAATTTAAGCTAAATTTAACTGAATAAGACTCGAAAATGTGTCTTCTTGGAAATATTCCTTAATCAGCACGTGTTTAGTAATGTCGGCGACAAGCAAGGACTGCAGATGGCTCTGGGTAATGTGGACATTAACACCATGAAGAAGATTGATGATTTTAATCCTGATGCTCCTGTAACACAAGTAAAGTTCATCACATATTACTTTCCCAGTTGATTCATTTTAATCACTAGTTAATTTAGTATTCTTTGTGTTTACTGGTGTTTCATTTGATCATTTCAGCATTTGTTGTTGGTAAGGAATTGTTTCTGAGGTAACAAAAATCGAGGGGTGTTCTAGCCAAAGCCAGACTTTTAATAGTGCAGAATAGCAAAACACAGTTATGAGAATAAAAAAAAAACTCCCTCTATTTCTCTACATACAGTAATCCCCTGCTACATTAATACACTTATCCTAGCATTTCACTAGTGGTTGGATACCATCAAGGTAGCAAGTTTTCGGTACGCCTGAGCCATGATCGTAATGCCTGCTTCTTGTCTGAAACACTGGTCTCCCAGGAACTCCTTTAAATTCAAATTTTTATTTGTCACATACACAGTCATACACAGTACGATATGCAGTGAAATGCTTATACGACCACCAGTGACCTTAAATATTTTAAAAACAATTAACAAGAAATAAATGGTGGACTAAAATAAGAGTAAGTTTAGCTGAAACATAAAATAAAACAAAATATGAAAAAAATAAAATAA
>JAQMYJ010000005.1:9035135-9047210 GCA_030014305.1 Clarias laeviceps
AGGCTGAGACATGTCCACCCATCCTTACTGCCTGTGGTCTGCCAGTTAGGAAATTAGAGATCCACTGGCACAGAGATAAGCTGAGTCCCTGGTGCTCCAGCTTGGTGGTGAGTGTGAAGGGAATTATGGTATTAAATGCTGAGCCGTAGTCGATGAAGAGCACAAACATGCGGAAATGAAAATTAATGGCTTGGAGCATGGTCATGACTGTACGGTAGATGTGGCAGTAACTCCCAGCTGAGTTCCTGTAGTAATGTGCAGGTGGTGTTGGTGGAGGATTGTGTGTACAGTTCCACAGGCAGACGCGTCTCTTTCGCAAGTTGGGTTGCGTTGATTTTTAAGGATCATGTGTTGCACTGACTGAATGTTCACAGGAACAAACGTAGTGAGCTCTGAGCCACCTCAGCCGGGATCATCATTTACAGACGTACAGACTTCTTTATAAAGTTTGCACCATTCAAATGTTTTATTGCGGCTGAGAGTCTCATCACCGTACTGTGCTTGAAGTTGTCTGTAAATGACACTTGCTTTTTTTTACGCTCTCAATTTGTTGAATATACTACAGTCCTGTATAAGTACAGACTACATAGAGGAAATGATTTATGGATAGATTACAGGTTGAGTCCCAAGGGTCTAACAGTGTAGTGTAGAGAACAGCAGGGTAATAGATGTGGGGGAGGAGCTGCTCCTGAACCTGATGGTTCTGGTGCAAATGTCTCTTTCCAGATGGAAGGAGGACAAACCGTTTGTAACTCAGGTGGGAGGAGTCCCTGATGATGCTACATGCTCTGTGCAGATATATACTGTGGTGAAAGTGCTCAGTGGCTGGAACCATATTTTTATTTGAGTTGTTTTAAACCCTCAGTTTCTCCCCCTTCAGCCTGTAAAAGCCCCTCGGAGTCGAGGCTGGAGCGACACTACACCAGTCACAACCTCAGCCCGGGGCAGTATCTGGAGCAGAAGGTATGTCCCAGGCAGTGTCCAGACCCAGACTACATCGTCCCCTCAGAGACCGCCTCAAACCAGAGGAAAGGAGACCCTCGTGTCACTGCGTGGCCTCAAACTGCCCACCAGAGAACCACAGGTCAAGAGACCACGACAAGGTGATCACACACAGACAAACACACACAGGTTTATACACAGGTCAGGATAAAATATTTAAAGCAAATGTTAAACTCCTTCTTGCCTTCCATCAGACTCCACTGTCTCAGACGAGGACGTGTTAGAGCAGTACTCATCAGGAACCAAGAAAGCACGCACGGTAACCATGGAAATGGAGCACAGCACTCCCAAAGAGGTGAAACATCCCCAAAAAGAGCATCCCCGACCCCGGAACAGATTTGCCACACTGCTGCAGTGGAGGAACCAATCAGAGGAGGGCGATGGAGAGCAGGGAACACGCAGCAGGTATGCCATGCCCTTGGTTTCCCTTCCCCATGCTCTTTTATATTTATTTATTATTATTATTATTTAAACCCATTATAAACTTATAAACATAATGAAACTCTTGAAAGTGCTAATTAATCTATCACTAATAATTACTTAATATCTATAAATAGAAGAAAGCTCAAAAGGCTACAAAAAGATAAAAAAAATATTAGACACATTTTGATAAGTTTAAAATTATACATCTGTGTCCACGGCAATGCATTTTATCACAACTTTTTTAGGTTTCTATCATTTAAATTTTGTTTCTGAATAGTTAGACTTCCTGTGTTGAAATTGACAAAAAATATATATAACTTTGGACAAAACTTAATATTATTGAACTGCTGTTAAAGTATTAAATAAAAGACAAATAAATAAACATATAGAGTATAAATAAAATAGTTCAGATATTACATTGAGTAATGCCAGTTCATTACTATTATTTATAATAATATATAATAATAATAAAGAAAAATAATAATGTTTCTCTGCATGCTCCATGTGGCTTTTGTTAGAGCAAGAAATCATTACTTTTTTCTTTTACATTCTAGTATAAGTTGTATGAATATGTTAGATAAAAGTAATAATAAAAAAAAAAAAAGTAGTATGCAGTTTTGCAGAAGCTTTAGCCCGGTGTTTGCTCTCTTTGGGTTTCTCCTGCAGATTTTTTGCGAGCTCCGAACTCACTGTAGTTGAACCTAACGAATCAAAGCAAGAATCGGACACCTCTGAGAAATCAGACCCCGTCCCCTCACCAGCAGGAGAACCACTCGGGACAGAGACGGAGATGCCACCGCAGTGCGCCAGCCTGAGCGCCTTCAGCTGGTCCAGCAGGTCTGCAGAATGCTCCAGACCCGGATCCTCGACATCAGACCGACCCAGAACTCCCAGCATGCCTTCGGGCTTCTCAGGCCTGCAGCAGTTCCAGAGGAAGAAGGAAAATCTCAGCTGGGGACAGACAGAATCTCCTCAGGGCTGTGCACCCAGCTCTCCTACAGAGGGCACTGCTGACAGCGAAACACCTCCTGGTTCTCCTCCGTCTCAGGACAGTGCGTACTTTTCTCAGCCCAGCAGTGGCCACTCCGGCACCGAGGACTCAACCTTCGGCTCTCAGAGCGCCGCGGCCTCGCCTGAAACGGTCAGGAAACAGATTACTGCACCAAATACTGGAGTAACATCCAGAAGAAAACTCACTCATTCACACGTTGGCCACATGTTATTCACTAGTAATCTATTTATAGTTGCATTTAATTCCATATTTAACATTCAATAACATCATTTTGGAGAATTTATTAATTTGCATATCAAAAGGTAGGAATCATGATAGTGTGCGTAAATATGTTTTTTATATTCCGTTAAATAAAAAGAAATTTCAGGCTCTACAGATTAAAACCTTTGTACAGTATATACTGTATATATTTGAATTGATTACTATTAATTACTAAATCTCAGTTTAGTTTTGACATTTTAATTCACCTTCAAAGTCGTACTTTTAAAAAAAAAAAAACAATTTTTTTTTTTACAGAATAATTTGATTTATTTTTAATGCTTTTAAAGAAGCACATTTGGTTTAATCAGCATTACCAAAATAATTGTCAGTTATAAATCATTATTACTAAATATATTTTCTAATTTGAAAAAGACAATTACTGCAAAGAAATAAAAATAATAATGTTATGTTTCATTTCTGTGAAATAATGAAAATAATTAAATTGCTAGTTTAATGATTAATTTTTAATATTGCACTACCTTAAATCTGGGATTTATTTTCAGTCATTATTAAAAGCAATTTATTTGAAATGATTTATTATGAAATAAAATTACTTAGTTATTTTTATAAATTAGAATTTAATATTACAAGCTTCTTCCGATAAGATGTTATGTAAGATTTTAGAAAAACGAAGGCTACGGTGTTGTAAACTATATTTACAAGAGAAAATCATCAATTACACAGGTTAACAGGTTTCATTAAGAGACGAGAACTTAAAATAATCTGCTGATGGTGTGTTTAGGAGAAGGATCCGTGGAGGGATTCGGGATGTTCAGCGGCCCTCAGTCATGTGTCTGTGAAGGAGGAGGTCAGATCAACACCCATAAGGATGAAGGTAAGCAGACCAGTTACACCAGACGAGTTTAGAAAGACTTTGTACATCCTCACGCTCCACTCTCAGTGTTCATCTTTTACTTTCTGTCTCCCAAACCCACCCCCAGGTGTCCGGTTTGCTCCGCCCCCATCCAAGCGGCCAGGAAAAGGGTGGGAAGATCTGCCCTTCTGCCCCAGCCAGGCCGAGTGGATTGAGGAAGAAGGCTCAGGGGAAGAAAATGCCCGTCACTAATGAGAACAGCCTGGGACTGCAGGCCACCATCAGTGGGCTGTGGAAGAATTTCAGCTTTAACAAGTGTGTAAGAGTTAACAATGTTAATCCTCTCACAGCTTCCTCACATCTGGTACTCTGATGTGCTCTCTTCCTGCTCAGGCTAACCAGCTAATGCAGAAATTCATTTCACTCACCAGTCAGAACCTTCAAAAATCAATTCTTCTAAAAAGACGTTCCAGAGTTCCCGCTCAGATAAACTCTGACGCTGCTGTTTGTATGGCTACTTAGCCAGCTAGTTTTATAATATGTTAATAGGATCTTTATCAGTTATTTCTATGTATACAATGTAAGTTATACAATAGTTAGTTCGAGCTGAGTAATCTGATTGGACAAGAGAGGCTTTCCACGAGTGTTGATGTAGAGCATAATGGCCCTGTGATGTGACTGTGACTATATTGATCACTCTGCGACCCATGGGTGAAAGTAAGTTCGTACGGTCTGCAAAACCCACATTTAAAACCAGTCACGGACATGCATTTAGCAAGAAAACGCATCTGATTACGTTATGTCTTCTTCAACAATGCGCTGTCTCCTTAGTAATTGCCTGAGCCATGCCACATAATTTCCAAATCAATTTAGAAGCAATTACTTTAATGATTACTTTTTATTGATATTGCGCCACCTTAAATCTGGGAGGATTTGTTTTCACCACCTCTATGATTTATTCTTCCCACCTTTTGGCTACATAGTACCGTTAAGAATTTAAAACAACGTTCACTCCTGTTAATTACACTAACTGTCGCAAAATAACTGGTTAAATAAAGAAACAAATCATAATCTGTTGATGATAAATGGTCTTTGTGGAACTATTATATAAAAGCAATATTACACTCCAAATCGTGCTGTTGTACTGAATATCAGGATGGCGGTGATTATCGTCAGTACTCTGTCTCCCCCGACTACGACTGCATCACAGCCATGATGATATTCAGTACAATAGCATGAGCTTGAGTGTGATATCACTTAAATGAAGCTGCTCAGAGGAGTAATCAGTAAAACTGACTGGATTTACACTGTACCACTAAACCTGCACAGCTGTTGCACACCTTTTCACCACACTTGCACTTTTCCATGTCAGAGTGTAAAGTTCAGTACACACTGCAGAGTAGTTTTGCTACTAACATGTGCTAAAGTAAAGTAACGCACACGCAACTGAAAAGTAAAATCGTAAAATAGAGTCTGTTGCTTATTATAATGGTGCACAATAAATTGCATAAAAATCAGAATATCGACCTGTGCAATTATAAGATGTGATTTGTGTTGTAAGTTGAGCCACGCTTTAACTTAAAACAATTTATCTAACGGACTTAACTGCATGAACTCTGATTATTAATGGAGCTGGATTGTGTTTTCTCTTTGCAAATTTTTTTTTAATTTCTTTCGTGTGTGTTGCAGGGACAGCTCGAAGTTACACCCGTGTAAGAAAGGAAAGCCCATGTCTCCAGTGAGGGACAACGTGCAGGACACTGTGTTAGTGTAGATCTACAGCTGCTGAACTCTTCTCTATGCAGCGATTAACATGTTAAACATACTGTGTATGTTCATTATCACTTTCTTTTGTTTTACAGTTTAATAATGAAATAAATCATCTATACTTTCCTGTGTCTGTCTCGATCTTCTTTAATGTGATTTAGTGGGCGTGGCCTACCTGGGCATGGTAGGAACTCAATGTCACTTTACACAAGGGTTTGTTTTTTTTTTTGGCTCACCCTAACATATCGGGTTTAAAGCACGTTTAACAGACATCGAATCTGCATTCCTTATGGATGAACAGGGCATGTTTCTGAGTTTCATTCAGCCCACAGGTCAGGAATGAGGTCATGTAGCCAAAAAATGCAAAATCAGCTGATAAAAATGCTAACTGACTGGTGTTAGGAGCCCAAATTACTGCCTTGGCTAAAAAGAATGCTAGCAATGCCAACTAGTAGGGCTACATAATCCGGAATGGGGTGCATGATCGTTTCATCAATTTTTTTTTTTTTTTTTTTTTTTTGGGTCAACAAAATTACAATAGGCTAAGCAGGAATGATTTCTAAGTATCAGTAAAATATAATCACAGATTGGAGGGCAGTCCTTTTAGTTAGCATTAAAATGTAAACTATGGAACACTGATTTAGCACAAATCCATGCTAGCGGTCATGTCTGTTTATTTATCACTATAAAAACATGAACACCACTAACAATTGTGAAGCTAAATACTTAAAATATTTTTGTTTTATTTAATTTTTACTTTCTTTTTTCCTGGAAACTGACTAACAAGTAACAAAGCCTAGACTGGATAATATTTTTGTGGATTTATCTCCTAAAGTCTTTCCCACAGCCACTAAAGAAAGCCGCCAAAAGCGAGCAACTTTCTTCAGTGTAAAGTTATGCTAGCTGTCAGTTCTTTTTACAGATGCAAATATGTCACTTGGATAAATATTTCTAGCCTTCTCAGTTAGCATGAATTCATTCTAGCAGATAGATTTCCTGTAGGTCCTTTATTCATTTTTTGTCCTATGATTCTTTGAACATTATATAGCTTGTTTGTGCACATTGAAGGGATTTTAAAAGCTGTGTAAAGTCATACTTTGTGTGTGTGAAACCGAATCATTGTTCAGAGTAAATGTGATCAGTGATTATCTGTTCACATGCTCATGATCGTTTTCCTAAATCGGTAGAAACGTGGCTGCTGAGAGATTCTCCGAGTGCCTTCATCTCACATAACCACAAAAATGAGTGACTCCATTAACACAAGAATGTCGACTGGGGAAAGCAACAAGCAAAAAAAAAGTTCAAGTTCAGCAGCAGCTCGCATGTGAATAAATCAAATAACTCATTAACACTTCTGTTAACACATCAACACAAAGTCATTTAGCAACTAGAAGGTGGTGAAACTTTAGCGTTCAACAAAATTCCTTACTTTCATTCATACAAAAATGTGTCAAAGACACATTTCCTCCCATCACTAGGGAGATAACAGGAAAAAAAAGATAAAAGAAGTTGTAAGAGGAACAAAAAAATGAGTCAAAAATTATCTCATCTCATCGCATCATATATACCGCTTTATCCTGTATTCAGGGTCGCAGGGGGCCTGGAGCCTATCCCAAGAGGCTTAGGACACGAGGCGGGGTACAACCTGGACAGGGTGCCAATCCATCGCAGGGGTCAAAATTAATTATCTGGCTTTAGAATTTATTTAAATTAACTTTTAGAAGAAAACAAATGCATAATTTTTTGACATAATCTCTTTGCTTTCCAACACAATTTGTCCATCTGTCAGCAAAGCTTTCACATTCCCTCATTAAAAATGTTTATGTCCTGCTGTCTTCCCTCCTTCATCAGAGGTGAGTCTTCGTCCTCGCAGGGCTGCTTTCAGGTCTGATGGTGCGAGATCAGGACTATAGAGAGGATGCTTTAACATCCTCAAAACATTTTTGTAAAAAATCGTGTCGACAGTGTGGGCAGAAGCATAGCAGTCCTCTGCGTTTAATCCAAAGTTTAGGCTTCAGCACTTCAATAAGCATCTCACTGTAATGAGCACTGTTGATTGTTTAACCTTTCTTCTGATCATGCTCCAATACTGGCCTTTGAGAATCCCAGAACACCATAAGCATCAATTGATTTTGATCGGCGATTGCAGATGTTTTCATTCCATACTTTGCTGTTTACTCTCAGACTCGGAGTGATAAATCCATGTCTCGTCACCAGTAATGAAATTTTCATCTTCCTTAGAGTATCGCTCCAAATTTTGTTTGCAGAAATCCAAACATGTCTGCTCTTCTTTCGTGGAAATCACAGTGGGGCGTCAATTTTTGCTTGTACCACAGTTACAAATCAACTGATATAACATGTTCACATGGCTCAGTGTGTTAAGGCTCTTGAGCAGTTGGGCTCTTGAGCAAGGCCCTTAACCCTGTCTGCTCCAGGAGCGCCGTATAATGGCTGTCCCCAGCCTACTTACAAGAAGCTGGGATATGTGAACAATAAAGAATTTCACTGTGCAGTATACAGTATATATGTATATGTGACACCTACACAGCAGTGACTGCTTGAACGGAAAGCGCCAACGAGACACTTAGCCCAACAGATGTTTCAATGTACCCAGAGTGTGGATAAGTTCTGACTTACCCTCGTAATTAGCAAATCTAAATAAAATCAGGAAGTGTTTTTTATGAGTTAAAGTTCTGGAAATAAGGCTTATTTGAGGCTTTGAAATGAAAAGATACTTTAATACTCAATACTTAAGGACAAATAACCTACGATTTGCATGATGAATTATAAGAATTCAATTCAATTCAATTCAATTTTATTTGTTTAGCGCTTTTAACAATTGTCATTGTCGCAAAGCAGCTTTACACAATCAAAAGAATTATTTAAGTTTGTATTTTAACTGATCAGGGCATAATCGGTAAAAACATTTCCTATACCCAAGGAAGTGGTCATTGACACTATTACACTGTCCAGCTTTAGCTCGGACTGTTAACAGTGCTGACACTGGAGACTCCTTCCACCATCTAAACACTCTGAAGAAAACATCACCATATGTCCCTGTGAACGAGCGTTACTATGGAAACAGTTGCGTATCAGAACGAGGGCGTTAATATATACCTGCGCCACGATCAGAGCTGCTGTTATAGAGAATTAATCAATACCTTTATGATGGTTAACATACAGAAAAACGGGGTTTGCGTTCCTGCTGTTGTGTGTTTGTTGCGTTGCACATGCTGTAAGCTTCGTTAATATTTTAACAACCTGAAGCAATGTGTTTTGATGGTGCAAATGTGCAGTTTGTTGTATATGTTTGTGTGATAGCGTCTCCTCACGCTAGCGTTGGCTAATTTTTGTTCTTAAAAGCAGGATTAAGTAGATCTTTACCAGAGGGATGGTGTTGTAAACACAATGCACCACACTGTAACTAAATATTGATGGTTCAGCACCATCGGAATGTGTGTGTTTGTAAGGAGTCTCGGTATCACAATGTGGTGCGGTAACATTCCACAGAAATGTGTGATGGTTTTTGCGTTCCAGCGTTTGTGCAGCACCAAGCCCTGTTCCACATGGAGACACATCGTAACCCCTGGTTTATTTGACCTGGTATAAGGTGGAGAGGAACACAATCGGTGTGTGTAAGTAGGTGTAACGGTTGTGTTAAACTAGTCCTAAGTGTTGTGCATGACCTGAAGTGTGTATAGAACAGTTACTGTACAAAGGTTTAGTGCTGTGAGGACACTGTTGCTAGGCAACCATGTATTATGGACTCTGAGGTTAAGCTATGGATTAATCCTTGTATAACTAAGCGTAAAAAAATTATTTGTTGTTTGTTGCGTAACGCGTAACGCGTTGCATTAGCTTCATCTTTTTTAGAACCCATTCTTTTCTCGACAGAACGTTCTGAAGTCATGCCCTGACGGGAGGAGTGGAAGATAAGTGATAAGTGTAAGATCTGTCCACCACAGGAAGCACGGCTTCGTCAGTCCCAGGCGCCGTAGCGGCCGTTAACCCGACCTCGCGCTAAACAGCGGAACGTTTATTCGTCATTTTGTTTCTGTAATAAATACGTTTTACATTCCTAAAATACTCATTCTTTCTCCCACCATCTCTTTATCTGTCTCTCACACACACTTTACATTATCTACAACCGGACAAGCAACATCGCACAATGTTCGTGTGGAATCTGAAACATTTTTATGATCTACCACCCGACTTGAGTTAAACACAAACATTTTAAACGCAAGCTGTTTAAACGCTTCACAGCTATAATTCTTCATTGTTTGTTCTTAAATCTTTATAAGTTAAACCACCTCTAGGATTATATTATGGTATGACTGCACATATTATGTTTTCAAAAGTATGTGGACCCCGACTGTCAGATCCACATGTTCTTGTTATACTGTATATCTCATTCCTGATCTGCTCTTATAATGCGTCATCATCATAAGGATAAGGGTTTGATATTAGTTCCTCTTAGTTCCAGTGAAGGGGAACTGTAACGCTACAGAACACAGAGACGTTCTATACAGCTGTGTGCTTCAAAGATTGGGGAGGAAACATATATGGGTGCACATATTTTTACCCTATTTTTGAAATTCTTTTGGAAGTTATCATGAGCTTTAAAATAGAGATCTAAATTCACACAGACAGGAAAGGTGAGTGTATAACTTTTGATATGGAACTTTGGTTTTTCTTTGTCAGATCTGAAGTTTTAACTGCTTTATTCAGAAGTTTATAAGCCATAACATTAAAACCACCTAGGGCTTGAGTTCCCCATTGTGCCCCTCATGGTGTGGCTCTGCAGGGCCTCTGGAGGGTGCTGTAGTGTCTGGCAACAGGATGGTGACAGGAGATATTTGGGTGCGGTGAGTTGCTGGGTGGGGCCTTTGTGAATCGGACTTGTTTGTCCAGGCAATCCCAATGGGGTCTGGGGAGTTTGGAGGCCGTTTTGGGAGCCTTGGGTTCTTCACTTGCTCGACCTGTGCGGATGGGCTGGACTTTGGACCGTTGGGTGCCTGTGATCCTGTCACCAGGTTACTGGGGTATAAGTGGTGATCAGCGTTGTCCAGTTCACCTGGAGGTGGTGTTAATGTTATGGCTGATCGGTGGAAAGTTTAATGAAGGGGTATTTGTTACTAAAATGAAAAGGGTAGTGATTTTCGTATGATAGAGGTATTTCTGCTGTGGATTTTAATATTTAGGAAATGAGAATGTGGAGCTGTAAGAGAAACGTGTATAAACACTGTTAATTAACGTCTAACATTTGCAGTGTTCAGGAAGTGTGCAAAAAAAAATTGTGCAAAAAAGCTGTTGGTTTGCCCTGCTGCAGCTTCACATCAGATTTCATAAAGTGTGCGTGTGTGTGTGTGTGTGTGTGTGTGAGAGAGAGATTGAGAGTGAGAGAGAGCAAGTCGGGACCTGATGGCCAGACATCAGACCTGAAACACAAGATCAATTATAGAGGAAAGAGCCGTGGCTTTGATTCTGACATCGCAGCTGGAGGCTAAAGCTCTGCACTGACTGCAGACATGCAGGAACAGATCCATCACCTATACACACACACACACACACACACACACACACACACACACACACACACACACACACACACAGACATATTGTTGTTATTATTCATTAGGACATGAGCTCTTTGTCTATGAGGTGGTGTTTATGATGGTGTTTGTCGAAGCACAGCTTTAGTGACTTTTGTCTGAACTTGAGGAGACGAGACAGACATGAGACTCACCTCAAAACTGCTGATACACATCTGTTGGTGTACGCAGGGCTGAGAGCGGGACAGCAGGACGGCCGTGGAAGGATTTTTTTAGGAAACACTAACACATGATTTTTAACCCTGAGGTCATTTTTTTCATAAGTGAACACATCTCTCTCTGCAGAGAACTTGAACACACTTAAAGACTGCAGACAAAATAAACTTTACTTCATAAAGAGCATCGGTCCTCATGCTCCCCTGCAGAGAGTTCTGTTTCAGAGCAAACATGTATTCATCTTAAACTCATAAGACCAACGTTTCGGTTTAAATTTAGAATATTTCTAAACGTCAACATTTTAGGTTTTTGTACTCACCAAATCTTCACTCCACATGCTAAACTTTGAAATTTTATGTCCTTGAGCTACAATTCATCATTTTAATTTGTGCAGTTAAATTTCCTGAATTTGAGCTGGATCTTAAATGATATTCTCATAAATCAGATGATCCTGTTGTTAATTATGGCGATGAATTTGTACTCATTAGACTTTTGGACTCAACAAATAATTACTGATTAGTGAAATTTGAGCTAATTAATTTAGATTTAAAATACAATTTAAGAGTACAGCTGTGGCCAAAAGTTTTTAATGACACAAATATAATTCTTTATATTTGTAAAGTCAGCTGGTTCAGTGTTTTTTTTTTTAGATCTTTTTGTCAAATGTCACTATGGGATACTGAAGTATAATTGCAAGGATTTCATAATTGTCAAAGGCTTTTTATTGACAATTACATTAAGTTTATGCAAAGAGTCAATATTTGCAGTGATGACCAATGTTGGGTGTAACGCGTTAGAGAACTTGGATTACTTTTTTGATGTAACGAGTAATCTAACGCCATTTAAGTTCTCAGATATTTAGTTACTTTTTCAAAAATGTAATCCGTTATTCAGACAATTTATATAATCCGTGAGCCAGGAAGCAGTCATTCCCAATCCGTTATTGTGTGTGTGTGTGTGTGTGTGTCCTACACGCCCGGGGGGGGGGGGGGGGGGGGGGGGGGGGGGGGCGGGGGGGGGGGGGGGGG
>JAQMYJ010000005.1:9047220-9080130 GCA_030014305.1 Clarias laeviceps
TCTTTCTGTTATACCCCAAACCACAGCGCCTATACACACACACACACACACACACATTGTTGTTATTACTCATTAGGACATGAGCTCTTTGTCTATGAGGTGGTGTTTATGATGGTGTTTGGCGAAGCACAGCTTTAGTGACTTTTGTCTGAACTTGGGCAGACGAGGCAGACATGAGACTCACCTCAAACCTGCTGATACACATCTGTTGGTGTACGCAGGGCTGAGAGCAGGACAGCAGGACGGCCGTGGAAGGATCTAAGGATTTAGATGGAAACCTAATCACAGCACCAAAACTCGCGGTGAATCATGATGAACTGTACTTACGGCCACCGCGCGAAACTGCGTAGGTGAGATAGGGGTATTAGTAGTTAACAGTTTATGGGCCAAACTTCGCTGAGTGATGATGGTAGAACAATTATAAAGGTCTTGACTAAAACAACATGAGGAATGAGGAATCACAAAGGAGTTTTCATTTTCTGCAATGGAAAAGTATTTGAACTACTTACTTTTATCAGAAAGTAACGCTGTAATGTAATTACTGTGATTACTTTATAAATAATGTGATTACTTTTTAAAGACTTGTACTTTCAAAGAACTCTGTAATGTAATTAGCTACTTTAAAAAGTAACGTCCCCCAACACTCTTCTTTTTCAAGACCTCTGTAGTTCACCCTGACGTGCTGTCATGCTTGGAGTTTGTCAGAATTTGTGGGTTTTTGTTTGTCCAGCCGATTCTGAGGCCATGGACATTTCCTGGCCATGGACTCCAAATTTTCAGGTTTTGTTCCCTGAGCCGCTTAGTTAGCATTTTTGTCTTATGACAAGGTGCTCCATCAAGCTGGAGAAGGCATTGTTCATCAGCAAATTTGTTCTTGGATTGGTGGTAAAAGTTGCTCTCAGATGATGTTTCTTGGATGGCTGTGTTCTTAGGCAAAATTGTGAGTGAGTCCACTCCCTTGGCTGAGAAGCAACCCGACACATGAATGGTCCCAGAATGCTTCACTGTTGGCATGACACAGGACTGATGGTAGTGCTCACCTTTTCTTCTCCGGACAAGCTTTTTTCAGATGGCCCAAAAAATCGGAAAGGGCATTCATCAGAGAGAAAGACTTAATTCCAGTCCAATCCCTGTGGCTTTTGCAGAATATCAGTCTGTCCCTGATGTTTTTCCTGGAGAGAATTGGCTTCTCTGCTGCCTTTCTTTAAATGTATGAAGATGAGCTACCATTTGTGTCATGCGCAAAACTTTTGGCCATAGCTGTATTTATTTTGTTAAAATCATCCTAATCTGTAAAACTAAGTTTTTAAGTGCTGGTGTAATCAGTGAGAACCATGTCATAGTAACAGCTGCTGTATGTTAAATTAATAAAATGTTTGTTTTATGACATAATAAAATGTCTTCCAGTCTGTCTCAGTCCTCAGTCCATGCCAGCGGTGAGGTAGAGAAGCTTCAGGAAATTCTACAAGTTTATCTCATCAGAGGCGTCTCTGACGGTGAGGAGACTCTCCGTGTTATAGTGTTCTTTTCCCTGATGCTAATTATTGATGTAATTAACCATGACAGGTGATTACAGGAACGAACACGTTACACAGAGGTTAATGATCTTAGCTACGTCTCTTTGTTATTGTTTCTTCCCCTTTCAGCCGGTGTGACTAAGTGCTTTAAAATGAGGATGGTCTGAGACACTCCTAAACGTTCTGAAGTACGGGATCAATGTAAACTATGCTGAGGGAGAACCGAGCCGTGGAACGTGTTTGTAAGAGGAACAGTGCTTGTTAGATGACATTTGGTCTAATGAAAGTCAGGTAAAAAGTGTGAATGTTGGAGAAGGATGGTGTGTGTGTGTGTGTGTGTGTGTGAGACCGCTTAGGATGAACAGAGAGATATGAGAATGAGAGCGATACCGTCAGCCTCCTCCCTGACTGCTGCTATTCATATGCGATCAGGACGAGACTCCAACGCCCTGAGCACATGCAGGACAAACCCGACCGTACACAACGCCCAGCCCGCGGAAACACACTCCTCTGAACATGTCATCATTCCACCTTGCTTCTCACTTTCTCTCTCACTGAACACCATAATCAGGAGCACACACACCTCTTTAATTACTTATAAAATCTTTTTTTTTTTTTTTTTTTAAAGGATCACTTGACTGACGCACACAAAAAGAAGTCAAAGTTCACACAGATTCACAGATCTGCACTTTTATTTTACTTCAATAATACTGGACAGAACCAAAAACAATATCTTCCAAAATATCCTAAATAGATCTATTTAACATATCCGAATTACTCTGAAGTTGGTTTCTACGGTTCAATTAATACATGTTTCCTCTTTTTCATATTCTCCAGAACTATGGAGTCGATTATCACAGCTATGCACATGTTCCCCAAACCCACCACATTACTCCAATCCCGAACTCCCTGCACTGTTTAGAATTGAATTGAAGACGCTGCCCAAAGTATATTAGAGATGTTTGCAGAGTTAAAGCCTGGTACGGGTCTCAGATCTGCAGAACTGGTCAGCTAGTGGTGTCCTGAGTCTGAACTAAACATGATGGAAGTGCTTTAAGCCCGTACGCCACCAACTGTGGCCAAATAAGATAAACACTGTTCTTTTTTCTACTGCTTTTAATTAAACTATTTTTTTATTCATTCTATTAATTAGTTATGAATTTTTTTCTATTAAATTTGTTGAATTTCTCTATTATTTTAAGTATTATTCTTTCTCTTAAAAAAAAAAAGAAAAGAAAAAAGCTTTCACAGGCAGTACAGTATTGTTGTAGTTAGTACTGTGGCCTTGCAGCTCCAGGGCTGAGGGTCCATGTGTGTGTGTGCATGTGCATGTGTACTTGTTCATGCCCTGTGATGTGTGCACCCACCTCATGCCCTGAGTCCCCCGGGTTAGACCCCGGAATGATGGCGTGAGAACTTTGAATTGTACAATATAGATAAATATCTTCACGTTTCATACATTGCACCTGAAACCAGCCTGAAGTTAAAAATGTTAGGTAAAAGTGATGTTATGAACAGTTATGTGCCGGATTTAATAATCTACTTTGAAATAAGCTACTAATAATCTACTTGCTCAATGTAAACAAACACCGGCGCCAATAGATATTAATTGATTTAAAAATAATTGATGTCTATATGTGTTTATATATTTTTACCACTGAAATAACAGCGCTGAAGTGGTACAAGTGAATTTTATTGTGCTGAAGTCGTTTTAATCTTTATCCGATCTACTTTTTCGATTTTCTCATTTGTGATCCACTCTCCGATTCCTGAACTGGGAGTGTATTTAACTGTCGACGAAAGAAGTGTAAACAAGGTGTAAGATACTCAACCTTACAAAATTGTAGTTCTTTGTATTAATGATTTAGGCAGAGAATTCTGCTGTACAGAAAGACATATACGTCGGCTTCAACCTGGAAAAACAATATCACTGGTTACATTACATCGCTGCTTTTCCAAATCAATCACACTAGACTTCTGTAGGTGTGTAGGTGTGTGTGTGTGTGTGTTTCAGTCACCTTTGCTGACTTGTTTTACTCGTCTACCAGATTTCCCAGTTGCTTAGCAACGATTAATATTTTACCAGTTAAACATTGTGTTTTTAGCAGGCTAAAGGCTATTAAGGCTAATCATCTAAATCAAAAACCTTAGAACCGTGTCCCTATCTGAGAAGGTTCCAAGCTAAGAACCCTTACTACAAAGTTCATCAGGATCTAGAACTCATCCAAGAGCATGAATTAACCTGTAAGAAACCTTCGTTCTAGTTCTGAAGAGGAAAAGAGGTTTATACGTAGAAGTTGAAAAAATTTACACTAAACAAACTCTTAGAATGAAAGGGTTCTTTAAGGCTTTACTGGACTGAACTAAATGTTCCTGACTTCCAGGGAGTCTTCTATGTGGAACCATTCCTCCCAAACACGTGGGGTTTAAGTGTGTTCCAGGGTGCTTTGTATTTTTTTATCTCTAACTATATTTCTGTCACAGTGTTGCGTGTTAGTTCTGGGTTCACTGGATAAAAGTGGTCCTGTGTGGACATGTGTGTGATAAGAGAACACGCGGGAGAGCCGAAGAACTCTTAAGCGTTCTACATTTCTGTGTGTGTGATTCGAGGAAATCTTACAAAGTGTCTCTCCTAGTCGCTCAGGTTTCGGTGTGTGTGTGTGTGTGTGTGTGTGTGTGTGTGTGTGCGTGTGTCTGTATGCTGCAGAACCTGTTTGGTTGCTAAGTGTTTATCATCAGCAGCTCTATGAGTGACCGAGCGAGTGAAGGAAAGGATCAGATCCAGTCGGACTTTAGGCGAGTGAACATCTGACAAGTGGAAGCTTCTTACAGCATCAGCAGGTTAGTCTCTCTTTCTCTCTCTCTCTCTCTCTCCCATCTTTAGCTATAATACTAAAAACACAATGTGCACCGCACCATGTGTACACACTACACACTTTTAATGGGTGTTTCTTTCTAAGCATGTCTTCATTATTCACATAAAACATAAAGCTTGGATCAGTAGAACAGTATCTTATTCCTCTCGACTGTTTATCATGACCCATGTGTTTTTTAATCAGTCTGACTTTGATTATAAGAAAGACATGAAGACATAAATGTATTCCTCTTCTTCTTCTTCTTCTTCTTCTTGACACTCTGATATATTTCCACGCAACTGAAGCTGTGATTCACATTATTAAGCTGTGATTCATAGAAAGTGTGTTTTTTCACAAGAGGTTTTTTAAAAAATCCATCATGATGTCTAGTTAAAGAGAGAACTATAAGAAGTGACGTGCAGATAAGTTCCTCAGGGGAAATTTCCTGTATGAAAAAGAGGAATCTGAGAGGTTTATTTTCACAGAGAACAGCTCTCTCCATATGCCATGAACAAACATCCAGTCGCTGAGAAATTACATTAATTCAACGCTAAGAAATGTGAAATGTCTTTAATTATGACTGCAACTGTAGATTAAACAGAAAGTTTGTATGTGTGTGTGGGAGGAAGGTCGGGGGTTTAGGGGTCACCACCGTCAGGGAAGGGTGTAAGCTCAAATCTCAGGGAGTGTCCCAGAGCGAAACCCTGAGCCGAGGCACATCATCTGCAGCATCTAAAGATACAAATCTTCATGGCAGAAATCTTACAGTAAAAACACACAGTGTTACATTAACACTGTTACACTTAGACTCTGTTACTTTAAACATCCTACTTTTAGAAAAAGTGTTGCTCTAAAAAAAATACAACATTGTTTTTTTTTAAGGAACTTTTTCAACGTAACATTCTTTCTAAAAGTACTGGAAAATGTTATATTCAGAAAAAACGTCAAAAACAAAACTTTAATCGTTAAACAATGACAAGCATCATTCTACAGTCTTGTGATGAAAAAATATTGAAGTAATCAATGTTTGTCTAATTAACAATTCTTTAATTATGCTCGCTTGTACAGAATGTAAATAATGATAATCATCACAGCGTGCATCAGTCTGTTGTTGCGACTGGAAAACACACACAAAGGTTTATTAATGAAATTATTTGTATAGGACTTCAGTTTGAAGGAATTTATCTAGTCACATGATCATATCCAGTCCTTTATACGCTCATCCACCACGCCCTATTAATAAGATGTAAGTAGGCTCATGGATATTACTAGTGTCAATGAAATTGATGAGAAGACGTGGTGTGTGTGTGTGTGTGTGTGTGTTTGTGTAAGCTATGCAGCAGGGTCAGGTAAGCCAGCCGTCAGTCATCTGAACCAACAGGTTTTACACCTTTTACCCCAAACCCCAAACCATATACTTCACATTCCAATGACATGAGCTGGTGTTTCGCACCACGCACCACACACACACACACACACACACACCTACACAATACGGTAGATAATGAGTGTTTTAAAAGTGAGAAGCTCAGGGTGTAATGGGTGTTTGTGGTCCTGCGCAGGAAAGCGCAGCTTTATTTATAACGCAGAGACGGATTTCTTCCGAAATACTTTTAACATCTCACAAGATTCACTAATTAAGCAATCGGAAGTTGGTGAGTTCAAATCCGAGTGACTCATCAACTGTTAGTGTGATGAGTGTTCATGTTTAACGCCTGGATAAACCTGCACGTGTAAATAAATCAACATTTCTTATGAAGTTGATTTAAACTGCCTCAGGTCCAGGGTAGACCAAAATCCTACAGCTCAATCAGAAAACACCGCCAGGGCCTGAGAGTCTTTATTAGACAAACTACATTACATCCCGTAACATCCCGTAATGCACTGCTATTTTAATAAGGAACAAAACAAACACAAAACAAAGGCCAGATTAACTGCGTGCAGAATGTGGAACTATAAAAAGGTCTAAATGATCAGGTTTGGAACAAACATCTAAGTATAACTCTATAATTATACACACTTTAGATTAATGCATTTCAGTGAAACATAAAGGTTGTTCAGTTAACAGCTGTTGAAATATATGTTAAAATTAATTGATCATTAAAAAATATAAACTGTGATCGATTTTGCACTTGACCATGTGCAACTCACCAGGTTTTTTTTAGGTTCTAGATACATTATTTACATTTCAACATGTTTTACAACAAATTTTCATTGTTATTATGATTATTATTACTATTATATTAATTATAATTATAATCATTATTAGTAATAATAAAAACAACAATATCAATAATATTATTATTATTATTATTATTGTTATTATTAATAATAATATTCTTATTATTATATGCAGCAATAACAAATTAAGTGTAGCATAAAGTCTTCCATAAAAACACAACTTTTCTTTATGAAACAATGGATGATCTTTAAAGATACTTTACTACCCTTCTTGCTGAAGTACAACAAAGGCTTATTTAACATGTACAAGTAATTAAACATGTAATTAGCATTTATACAATTAGCTTCATTAATTAAGCACCTATACAGAGCAAAACTGCTTTCAGAATACAGGATGTCCCTCAGCTGAATGAGCTAAAGTCCAAGCCTTGAAAACCCTTTAAATGGCACTTAGAAATTCAAAAACATTTGTTACTTTGTGTTAAAAAAATATATATATATATCATTTTTATGTTGCATATCAAGGTCAATGAAGTTAGCATATACAGAAAGGTTCTTCACCTGTATATTTGAATATTTTGAAGTCAAACGTATATTTATTAAAACACACACATACAGATAGAATTAAAGGGGTAGAGAAAATATTTTTAACAAATATTGTATATGTTTTTTATTGAGGTACTAATACTGCCCCTTAAAATATTCATTGGATTTATAGGGAAATAAATACATTAATAGAAATTGACCCCTAAACTATGATACTAAAATTTCTAGATACACAGACTGAGCTCATACTGAAACACATTGTTTTGCTTTCCATCAGCATCATTTATCTACAAGTTAAATACAGATACTAAGCTCCACACTGATTCTTGTCATACTTGCGAAGCTTCTGTTAATTTTCATCACTCGGACAGTAAAACATACGTTTTTACTTTAATAGCATATTAGTGTTTATTGCAAAAGAACTAAATATTTAATTCAGTTAAATATAATTAGCACTTTTAACAATGGAATGTCACAAAGTAGCTTTGTGCACACACACACACACACACATTTTATACATAAATGTACAGAATGTGTAAAAGATCAACAATTTAACTTTAAAAGAAATCTTTGTCACATGCCTCACGCAGGCTTCTTCATCATTTAAAGGGATGTAACAGGCTAAAAAGTCGCACATGCATGTAAATATTTACCATTATTTATTTTTTTCAATAACTGGTTGTGCAACATTGCATAACATAATGTTTCCCTGCACTTGAATGAAAGAATGCTAAGAATTTAAGTGCGACTAAACCTGTTTCACACATGACAGCAAGGACAGAGAGAAATGGCAAAGAGCAGAATAATAATACGTCATACTATAAATTTAATGTCTTGATTTTTTAATTAAAGTTGATCTTCTTTCATCCTCTCCTATTTTGTCTCAACAGATTACAGGACCTTTTTCTCTATGATATGCAGCTGTAGAGATAATTAAGAGATGATGGTAAGTTTCTGTCACCATATGAGGACTTTGCTTCATGTCAGCTGACTCAATGCATATATGTTACTTTGCCCATGTGTGACTTTAAATATTTATAAATAATCTGATATTCTATTAATGATCACTTTCAGAATGGAGAAATAGGGACCTCAAAGCTCTCAGTTGGTGATATGATAAACACTGGAATCAAAGAACCTGCAGTCAACCTAATGCAAGGTAATGACTGTGCTTTGGGTTTATCGTAAAAACCAATATGAAATGTTGATTATAGCAAAAGGTACGAAAAAGACTTAATTGATGGTAAAATGATTTTCGACCACTCTTCCATAGATGAGAAGATTGTCGCAGCCACAATTCACTTGGATCACCTCAGTAAAGATGAAGTCCAGAAGTTACTCAACATCATTCATCCTTATGATGAGAACCTTGAAATTAAGACCAAAACCGATGCACATGCTGGAGTGGTAAGCAACATTGTAATCTATACCCTCCAAATATACTGTACTAAAGTAAATAATAATACAATAAGGTATAATGAATTATTGACCTCTCTGTCATTTCCTTTCCATAGAGACTGGGTGATTTGTTTTTGAAGGGTGAAACTCCAAAACTTCAAGCCCCATCAGCTGACATCCATGGATTGAATGGGAGTTATAGTCTCCCAGGTGTCAAAGGTGACCTTGCAGCTCCATCGGTGAATGGAGAAGTTCCACATGTGTATCTAAAGGGTTCCAAACCTGAGGTGACAGTTGGGGACAAAGGCAAGTTCAGGATGCCAGCCATTGGTATGACAGGGCCGAAACTTAAAGGTGCTAATCTAGACGGCAGCATCTCTTCTCCAACACTGAACTCTCCACACGTTGCCGCGGATCTTAAGACACCAGAACTATGCTCTGAACCTCCAAAGTTTAAGATGCCAAACTTTCAGGGTAGTTCTCCTGATTTAGATGTGAATTTGCCAAATGCTGAACTGAAAGGTCCAAGTCTAAATACACAACTCCCAGATGTTGACATTGATGCACCCTCTGGCAAAATCAAATTGCCCAAGGCAAACTGGGGTATCTCAAAACCTCAAGTAAATACAGCAGAAGCTGACCTGTCTGTTCCAAATTTTAAAGCTGGCATCAAGACCCCTGGTGTAGATGTGAATTTACCTGAAGCTAAGATCAGCAGTCCTGAAGTTGGCATTGATACCCCAAATCTTTCCACAGACAGCCCATCTGCTAAATTTAAATGGCCCAAATTCAAGAAACCCAAGGGAAAGGTGAAAGGGCAGTTGGGGGACATTGATGCAGATGTGAATACTCCAGAACTCAATTTGTCAGCCCCTAAACTGAATGCAGACATCAATACACCAAATGTTGATATTAATGTCCCAGATGTTGATCTTAATGCTCCAAAAGTAAATATTGATGCTCCATCTGGAAAATTAAAGTTTCCCACTCTCAAGCAACCAAAGCTTAACTTGAATAAACCAAAGGTGGAAGGGCCCAATTTTGATGCAGACATTAAGACACCAGATATGGATGTAGATATGAATCTCCCCAAAGCTAAACTTGAAGGGCCAAACATAGATGCCAAAGTACCAAATGTCAAACTCTCTGCACCAAAAGTAGAAGGTAATATCGATACACCAGACCTAGACATCAAAACTCCAAATGTAAACCTAAAATCTCCCAAAGTTAATGCTGAAGCAACACCCATTAAATTCAAGCTACCAAAGCTGCGGAAAATAAATGCCTCTGGTGCGAAAGTCAAAGGACCAGACATAGATGCTGATCTTAATGTCCCAGATGTTGATGTTAATGGAGATGTTAACCTGAAAACTCCCAAAGTTGATGTCCCATCTGTAAAGGGAAAGAAGCCACATATTAAGCTACCTAAATTTAGTCTCACTGGCCCAAGAGTAAAATCACCAAAAGTTGATGCAAATTTGCAAACACCCAATGTAGATTTAAACCTACCATCCGGAGAACTCAAAGGGCCTAAGCTGGACTTAAAAGCACCAAAGATTGATGGTTCCTTAGCTGTTCCAGATGTTGATTTGCCCAAAGCTGAGCTGAAAAATCCAAATCTTAACCTTCATGCAAAATCACCAGATCTCAACCTCTCTGCTCCAGATGTAGATCTGAACCTACCAAAAGGAGAAATCAAAGGCCCTGATGTGGATTTACATACCCCAGATGCCAACATTCATGCACCAACTGTAAAATTTAAGAAGCCAAACCTCAAGCTGCCCAAATTCAACCTCACTGGACCAAAGGTCAAGGGACCAAATCTTGATGCAGAACTAAATGGCCCAAACATAGACATGGATCTACCTAAAGCAGATCTCAAAGGACCTGATCTTAACCTGAGGGCACCAAATGTTGACCTTTCTAGTCCAGATGTAGACCTGAGCTTGCCAAAGGGAGGTCTTCAAGGCCCTAACATAGATCTGAAGGTCCCAGATGCCAACATTGATGCACCTTCTGTAAAATTAAATAAGCCAAACCTCAAGCTGCCCAAATTCAACCTCTCTGGACCAAAGGTCAAAGGACCAAATCTTGATGCCGAACTAAATGCCCCCAACATAGACATGAATTTACCTAAAGCAGATCTCAATGGACCTGATCTTAACTTGAGGGCACCAAATCTTGACCTTTCTAGCCCAGATGTAGACCTAAGCTTGCCAAAGGGAAGTCTTCAAAGCCCAAATATAGATATGAAGGTCCCAGATGCCAACATTGATGCACCTTCTGTTAAATTCAAGAAACCAAACCTCAAACTGCCCAAATTCAACCTCTCTGGACCAAAGATCAAGGGACCAAATCTTGATACTGAACTAAATGCCCCAAACATAGACATGGATCTACCTAAAGCAGATCTCAAAGGACCTGATCTTAACCTAAGGGCACCAAATGTTGACCTTTCTAGCCCAGATGTAGACCTGAGCTTGCCAAAGGGAAGTCTTCAAGGCCCTAATATAGATATGAAGGTCCCAGATGCCAACATTGATGCACCTTCTGTAAAATTACAGAAGCCAAACCTCAAGCTGCCCAAATTCAACCTCTCTGGACAAAAGGTCAAGGGACCAAATCTGGATGCAGAACTAAATGCCCCAAACATAGACATGGATCTACCTAAAGCAGATCTCAAAGGACCCGATCTTAACCTAAGGGCACCAAATGTTGACCTTTCTAGCCACGATGTAGACCTGAACTTGCCAAAGGGAAGCCTTCAAGGCCATGATTTGGATTTGAAGGTCCCAAATGCTAACATTGATGCACCTTCTATAAAATTTAAGAAACCACATCTCAAAACTCCCAATTTAAACCTCTCTGGACCAAAGCTTAATGAGCCTAACCTGAATCCCAGTGGAGATCTGGATGTTGATCTAAACCTACCAAGGGCTAAAATCAGTGCACCTGATGTTGATATGAAATTACCCAAAGCTGATATTAAGGGTCCTGATGTAGAAGTTATGACTCCAGACAAAGAGGCCCCATCTGGAAAGTTTAAATTGTTCACTCTCAAAAAATCTAGTACCAAAATAAAGACACCTGATGTTGATATCAATCCATCAGTCAAAAATCCAGACCTCAGCCTGGTAGCTCCAAGCATTGATGCAGATGTTAAAGTTCCAGATGCCAGTGTGAAATTACCTACAGCTGATCTCAAAGGTCCCAGTGTTGATGTAGATGCTCCTAAAGCAAAGCTCAAATTTCCAACACTGAAAAAATTTAATCTTTCTGGTCCAAAAGGAAAATCCTATGAATTTGATGAACCTGACCTGAGCTTGTCAGCCCCCAAAGTTGAGAGCCCTACTGTCGATATGAGTTTACCCAAAGTAGCTGTTAATGTCGAACCTCTAGATGTCAGTACTGATGCAGATGTAAAACTTCCCAAAAATCTGCCCGTGTTCAAGACACACCGACTTCCCAACAGCAGATTTGATGATCTCGCACAAGAAGCTACTGAAGCCCTTGACATGAACAACAGCCCCTTTAAAACAGAACCACAGGCTGGGACCTTCTCAGTTCCCACCATCCCAAGGGTGAAAGCTGCATGGAAAACATCCTCGGGAACTCTCAATTCCAACGGACCTTCACAATCCATAGATGTCAGAGAAAGACTACGACTTTTTACAACTCGTTCCTCACACGATCTCCCTGCGCCTTCTGTTGACGGTTCAGTGAGCACTGAACTTCCAGACAGTCCTGCAAAAGTGAAACGAGGAACATTTAAAATTACGAATCCTGACTCGGAGAAGGACTATCCGATAGTGAACACAACCCGCAAAGATGATAAACTTTCCTTCAGTCTTAACAACATGCTTGGTTTGAGCACAGATTCAGATACAGAGAATTAGCTTCAAGTCTTAAAAATCACCCATCTATAATTATAAAATAATTATTTTATTACATTTCTTTTGCTTACATTACCATAATGCTGGTCCTAAATTCAGTTTATTACTAGACATAAATATAAGGGAAAATCTTTATGACCAGAACCAAGAATTTTGTAGAATTATGTAAAAAATTAAGAAAAAAAATTACATGGGTGAAGTTTAATATATTGTCATATATAAAACCTATAATTATTTTGTATAGTGTTATTTTGTATGTTATTCATGATAATAATAACAAGAATTCTTATAAAAACATTAAAAAATGTTTTTTGAGTATAAAACATTATGTGCAATGTAAGCTAATATAATAATGAATATTTGAGATCATTTAATGCATATATGCTTAATATTTTTATTTATCTAATGGGAAAAAAACATTTGTTTAAAATACTGTTAGAACTTTATATTTGTAACAATCTTCTTTTACTGTAAAATATTTTTTTTCAATAAATTCATAATTTTACTGTATTAATGTTTCGTTCTTCTTTGGATTTTAGCAAATAATTTTATTAGCTTTCCAATCACAACCCATGACATAATATTATATCAACACATTTATTTTTAAAACATGAACCATATTCATACATAAACCCACACACACACACACACACACACAATGTGGCCCACTTGTACAACAGTTATGGTATATGTCTATGAAAACCTGGGTGGCTCATAGTAAGAATTTCTGAACTTTAAAATTAATACAACAAACAAACAACCAAACAAACATGGATAAGTGCAATTCACATTGCAGAAATAAAACAGTTTAAAGAAAACTATTAAATCAAAAGTAATGGATTTGCAGTGAAAGTTTCCTCAACACACTGACCACTTGTATCATTTCTGAAGCCTTGTTTCCCATCAGAAACCTGTTTAAATAACATGTTTAAAAAATAAAAGATTACACATTAAAGTATAATCAAACTATTTATAATAATCATGAAATTCTCCACAATATTAACTAAAGTTTCTTGTCAACAGCCTAAACATTAGAGTAACACCCCTTTTGACCCCCCAGAAGAAACCCAATATTAAAAATAATTAAAAGCATTACCAGTGATATAAAATTATTGTGACCTATAAGTGGCATCACTACTTTATTGTAGGACATTTTCCAAAATTTTAAGCACAAAGTTAAAGATGATTATCCTCTAAAGGTCTGTGACAAGAATACGGTGTGTTTCCTGTGTGCATGTTCATATTAATGAGTAACAAAGCAGCAGATGAAAGAGGAGCAGAGATTTACTGAATTCTACGTAAAGTTGGTGTGTCGTGGTGAAGTCTAAACAATTATCTGGAACAATTCCTCGGACCATTCGTTACAAAAGAACATGCAGTCTAACCTTCCTCACAGCTTTAGTTCATGCCTGCATTCAGTTCCCTTTTATTGTTTCATACACAAACTGGAAGAACACATTATGGTTTCATCTTCTCCTGTCATGTATGACCTTTCATTAAATACGCAGAGAGACAATAGGAAGAAATATAAAGCGTGGAAGGATGGTCCAATCATTTAAATGTTTGGTACGATAAAGGAGTGCTTTGTTAATTTAATCTTGGTCTGAAGCATGTGATGTAAAACACAGAAACATTTGTGTTTAACTTGTTAGCTTCAGCATTTGCATAGTTACTACTGTTCCTCAGGTAACAGTGCAAGTGATTTGTCGCTTGCTAGCGTGAACAAAGGCGTGTTTAGCAGAACATACGGTGAGTTCTGTATAGAAGGCACCATGAGGACAACTGTGAACCAAGGCAATAGTGTCATATTTCCCATAATTTCATTCAGCAGACTTTCTATGAAAGGTCCCAGACTGCAGGGCTTTTCAGTACAAAATACCATAAAGTGTGAGGATCCATAAAGAATCTTTTTCTCTCTTTTAATATTTGGTGAATCGTAGTAACTAAAGGAACCAAAACTATGTATATGGCATGCCAAAATCCATAAAGAGGAAAATGGTCATGCAACAAAAAGTTAACCATCTGAGGTTCTATGCCGAACTCAGGAACAATCCACTATCTTAAAAAGAAGGCTTATAAGCTGAGCAGAACTCTAACTGTTAGTGAACCCTTTACAGGCCAAGGAACCACAGAGAAACCTCTGTTTATAAAATAGTGCATGCAGCATTCTGCATAGAACCCAAAAGTATTATTTAATTTTTCCCTGTAACTGAGTGACATAGATCTATAAACCCTTTATTCAGGAACCTGTGCAGAGCTCAACAAGAATTCGCTTCCTCATCAGTGTTGAGTACACATGGAAAGCGCAGAACCCCTGAGGATCCCTTATTTCTAACAAAGAATCTCAGGATTGCAATGCCTCAGCATTCAAATAAAACATTTTCATTCTGTATAATTGATGAATTTATGCTGTCAATTAATGCTTGGTCACTGCATTACCCAGCATACACTGTGTGAACATATCAAGTCACCTAAAGGGGTTCCTCATTGGTGAGGATTCAGTGCTCTGTAAATACTGTATCTATTTCAGTTGGAGTCAGTATGTGTGTTTTTATTCATTTTTGCAACATGCCCCTTAATTAACTGAATCACCACAGACACAGGGGTTAATTTGCTGTAATGTCCAGTTAAAACAATTCAAACCTATTCACTGTGTGTTTTCAGGCTTGACACAATTTATAAGCTTTCAAAAGGAAGTATAAAATCAGGCACCATCATACAGCTACAGAAAGGCCAAAAAGTAAAGTAAAAAGTAAAAACAGCAGAATCCAGGACCAGTCCTGCAGCAGTGAACCACTCTGATGCCACCACCCTCATGTCCCTCTTTTAATGTCTGTTTTGCTAATGTACTCGCTTCCAACGTGAGGGCCAGTCATTTTCCACCCACTGCTGTAGGAGCCGCAATACATCTATACGTTGGTAAAACTGGCAGAGCTTGGTGAGCTCCGTCACCGGTTTCTGGCTGTAGCGGAACAGGAACTCCTGAGTTGGACTGTGTGAGGTGGAGCCGTGTGTCCGCTGCTCGAGCATCATCAGCTCGTCGTAGCTCATGCCCCAGCGGCTGGCAAAGTTCTTCCAGTTCTTGACGGTGTAGTGCGCAGGGTCGAGTTTCAACCGCAGAGTGTAGAGTAGATCCTCATCGTCCAGCAGGTCACTGATTTTAGGAGGTGGAACAGAGTACAGGCACTTCTCACAGGAACTCGACAAACACTGGAGATCTGGCGTGAACTCTGAGGAGGAGAAGTCAGGATGGTTAGTATGTTAAAAATCATTTAATAATATTAATTATAATAAAAATAATAAATACAAGTAAATAAACATACTACATCTACCTGGAGTAATGGATCCCGGACAGATTAGTGCACTTGCATCATTTTCAACAGGCTGTCACACAAGAAAATAATGTCAGTTTAATGTTTTAAAACAAAACTCACCATCATCAGTTCAGGATGTCCAACATTTAAGAACATCATATACATACACTCTTACAGATGCTATAGTAGACATCTTATCAGATCTTATTGAATTGCTTGACTTGCTTATGAATGGACTTTAACCTGAAACAATTAATTAACCAGAGAACCCTTTAGAAAAACATTTATTTCTCTCAGACACTAAGCTTATTGTTGAAGCTGCATGGGATGCAGCACGACCTCAAAGCTCTGAAGCACACATGCTGTTCTTAATCACCTCAATAGTCTTGTAAAATGTTAGGAAACTGCACAAATTGTCTCTTTGAATGCTCACTGAGAATGTTCCATCTTACAATTTTTGTGCCTTTTTTTAAAGAAGCGTTTTAAATTTCCGTTAAAAAAATTGCAGCAGTGTAAACCTGAGCAAAAACTGGAACAAAAACTCTATTTGGTTCTAAAAACATCTGAGAACTTAACACAGTTCTGAGGAAGACCTTAATCAGAGGACATTTATGCAATGTGAAACAGAGATTCAGAGATACATTTTACAACAATGTTGTAAAACGTCTTTTTAATTTTGCTCCAAAGCCAAGAGTTTCTCCTTCAGAACCCCCTTATTCTAGAAGAATATTTACATCTAAATCTATTTTTATTTTAAAATTTCATTACTAATTTTAAGGCGTAAATTTGGGAATAGTGGTTAGTGCTTTGGCCTCGCATGTCAGGGTTCGATTCCCATCTTGAGTCTGTAGTTTGCATGCTCTCCCCATGTTTGGTGGGTTTCCTCCCACAGTCCGAAGACATACAGGTTAGGTTAATTAGATTGGCACCCTGTCCAGGGTGTACCTCACCTCATGCCTTGTTTCCTGGGATAGGCTCCAGGCCCCACAACTCTGCATACAGGATAAGCGCTATAGAAGATGAATGAATACAAATTTTAAGCAAAACTATATAATTACTAAATGTATCCCGGTTTATTTATCGCCAGAGAAAAAATCATCTGGTTTCTGTGGAGTTTCTAAAAAAATAACCAAAACTTTTGGTTATTTTTGACAGAAATGGTCATTTTCTGTCAAAATTCTGTTAAGATCACATTTAGAAAAAAACCAAAACAAACCCCCAAAAAATGTTCTTTAGAAGAACTACTGCCACGCCCCATAGATGTTCTTTAACAGGAGTTTTCCACACTTCACTCAAACAGGCCTCCATGCTCTGGGTGAGATTTTTGTAAGCAGCTGCCCCCTCACACCTGAACTGATTAGATCACCTGACACAAATTAATCTCGTTACTGTTCTATTTATAACCATCAATCTGTTTAAAAGGTAAAAAAAATTACAAAAAAAATTGTCAAAGGAGTAAACTGTGAAGTTTCCGCCCTGCACAAGGAAACCAGTGACATGTACACACACGTACACTCATAACACTCAGAGAAAGTAATTGCAGAGTGGGTTTTGGCACGTCTGAAAATAAACTTCCTGCAGGAAATAAAGTGGAGTAAATGGTGTGTGATCACACAGCTCTGGTGAGGAGGAGGAAACTTCACTGCAGTCGTACTGGGATAGACACACAAAACGTGTGTGTGTGTATGTGTGCATGTGTGTGACAGAGACTGAGAAAATTATTATATTTAAATATTAAAATTTAATTAATATAATTCATAAAACAATGTAATTAAAAAATCTACAGATTTCCTTCAACATAAAACATCTATAAACATCTATCTAAAAATCAATCAATCAATCTATCTATTGTTGTATATTGGAATTTGCTGGTAAGTATTAAAGGTAAACAACGTACATAACAAAACTGTTCAAGGACCCAAATCTTTGAAAAAAAAAAGAAAAGTTCTCTTTGCTAATAGTTTTTGCTGTAAATGTTAATACACTTTAAGGCTAAGATATCCTATGTTTGTACAGATTCACACTACTGTAAGACAAGTCTGTGGTATATGATATGCATCGTTATAAACAGATTTGCAAAATAAACCATAAACAAAACAGTTGTGATACATTTCAAAATTTTACAATTAAAAATGTGAAAAAAATCAGCTGTACAACAATAAAACATCTAATCAGCCACTGTGAGAATACGTAAGTGTGATTTCACAGCACCTTCCCAACAGTTAATGCAATTTTTACCTAGTAAAGAACAACATGCGTCATGTTTTCATCCTGTTAGAATTATTATAATCTATTGAAGGAAGCAGTTCCTCACCTGCTGTATTCTGTCTGTGGGAGGCGTGAGGAATCCTGGAGGCACTGAACAAAGCTGGAGAGTCACGTTGTCTACAAAATCCAGGACAAACAATATCACTCACAAACTAAACAAACTACTCATATTAATGCTAATGACAGTCCTACAGTCAATTTGGGAACGGCAATTAGCCTAATCTGCATGTCTTTGAACTGTGGGAGGAAACCAGAGCACCCGGTTTGCATGTTGTCCCCAGCAATTACGGGGAGAACATGCAAACTCCATTCACACAAATAAGAGGCAGAAATCGACCCCAGACTCTGTTGGTGCAAGGTGACAGTGCTAACCACTAAGCCATCATGCTGCCATCATGTTAACAATTCTGCGTAATTTTGATTAGATTTTATTACATACATTACTTTCAGAAAATTAGTGCTAGACTTCCAATTTTAGTTTGTACATGTATCTGTTCATCCCCCAATCATCTTTAGATCCCCCATGAAAAGAGGGACTGGAAAGAATAATTAATAGAGCAATCTGTCGCACCGTCCATAACCCCACACTGCCCCCTCCACTCCAAGTGGTATTTTGTTGCTCAATAGGTGATGAGTGTAAAGATTAACAACAGAAAGGATGGGGATCTAAGCGGTACAGGGAGGAGCTACCGTGTGTCAACAACAGTCGTCTACATGTCTAAGACAGGTTCCAGATCCCAAAGCGGGCCTTTAGAGCTTTTTATTTAAAATCATCAGGCATAAAAAAGGCTTAAAGCGGCCTCTTTTTTACCTGTTTGGTATAACTCCCCAAATTTCTTTTATTAATAGCTGTAAATCAATATTGTAATTTTGATTAAATAATTTCATGCTAAATACTGCAGATGAATCTGCAATAATTTGCAATAATTTGAATATCTAAGACATAAAAAATAGCACAATATTTCACAGCTATTAAAATTAAATCTTTTTAACCCAATAAAATATTTTTTTTCTTTTCTTCTTTTTTCTTTCTTTTTATTTGTTTGAATGCCATGAAAAAGTATTTGCCCTTTCCTAATTATTTTGCAGATTTGTCACACTGAAATGATTGAGATAATCAAACAAATTTTAATATGACACGAAGATCCCAAGTAAATACAAAATAGTTTTTTAATTATGATTTCATATAGTAAGGGAACAAAGCCATCCATTAATATTTCCATAATATCCATTTCACTGTATTGTCATTTTTATTGTATAGCTTCATCATCAAAATTAATTGAATAAATTTTACATGAAATAGTTTATTAATTGGAAGAATCCCCAAAATATTTTTTATAAATTATAAAAAATATATATATATAATAAATTATAATATATGTTTTTATATTTTTTTATTATAATCTTATAATTTTATTATATATATTTTATTTTATAACAATCTTTAAAATGTTTTACAGGTTGTTTGTATACCCACACTGGCAGAATCCTCTGAAAAACATAACTGATCGAAATCACTTATGTGAAATTGAAAGACTTTGCAAAAGAGCATGTAAGCTTTTATGCTAATCTTAAAATGTTGCTTGCTTTATGAGGAAGCATAATCACCAACAATCCAATTAGCTGTAAATATTCATCTTCTAATAATGTAATAATGTAGGAAAATAACCTCAGAGACATAGCTAATATTGGAGATTAATCATAAAGCACTACAAACTATATTTGTGTACATTTTAAAGAGATTATACTAGAATAAAGCTAGCTAGCTATTTTCAAACTTAGCCAGCTAATGTTTAATAATGTACCTAAAGAAGTTTACTGTAGCAATCCAGACTGCTAACTAGATAAACCTAACCACAGTTTCCACCAGCAGAACGACTAAAGACTCAATGCTGCTAAGATGCCCAGGTTGTTAACTGGTGATTTGATAATATTTGTAATTAGCTAAATGTCACTGAACTCAGTACACTTTACCTACACTGGCTATAGTCTTAATTCAAGATAGCTATTTTTTTTTATAGCTAACAGCATATATAAAGCAGTGTGCCCAGCATTGGTTCAACAAAGTACAACTTCTGCTGAGACAAAAACAACAACACAGCTTTAGCAGCAATAGCTAAGCTAGCCAGCTCCCTAAACCTAGCATAAGGTTTAACACATACTGTTGCAGTTTAATTAGATTTGTATTTAATTTAGCCTGTTTATTCTTTAACAAGTAGCTATAAGATTTTAGTACCTAGGCATTTTTATCTTCATGTTAGTTATATTAATTTTCTGCTAGCCATGTTAAGTATTATTATGAGCTCTGACTGAGGCACAGATGTAAGAAGAGGTTGTGGGTTAAATGGTGTAAACTCCTGCGTTACCATGTGGATCAGTCACTTGAACGGGGTAGTTGGACTTCAGTGAGCGAGACTGAAAGAAAGAAAAGAAAAAAAGCATCACACTTTACTTCAGAGAACCTCTCTCTATACACACACACACACACACACACACACACCTGACAGTGACTCTGTATCTCTCTTATCCCTCTTTTTTCCCCTGAGTAGAGGCGTATTTGAACAGATAAGAGGCTAGCAAGAAGAGCAAACACTTTCAGGCTAATGAGGCGAGGACAAGCTGAAACACATCTCCATTCCAGCACAGCACAAAGACCTGACTCACCGCCTCGACTCACTGCCTACTTCACTCATGACCGTTATACCATTCTACTGAAGGTGCTGATTAATTCTCTATAATAGCAGCCCTGACAGTAGCGCAGGTTAATATTAATGATCAGACTCGAATGCTTTATTGTTTCCATTGCAACAGCTAATTCACAGGGATGTGTACAGTGGACGGAGTGCTCATTTTACCACCGCACAATTAAATTCAATTAAATTTTATTTGTATCGCGCTTTTTTTTTTTTTTTTTGGATTTTTGTCCCGATTTTCTCCCTAATTTAGTCGTGTCCAATTCCTCCCCGTCACTAGGGGGCTCCCACATTAAGGCTACTACCACTAAGTCTGGAGGGCCAAAGACTATCACGTGTTTCCTCCGAACCACGTGACGCCAGCCAACTGCATCTTTTTGAACTGCTCGCTCACACACCATTGGGGGGCGGCATAACACACTTGGAGGGCAGCACTATCCGCTACTTCCGCTTGGGCGAACTCACAGACGCCCCTGATTCGCTGTAAAGCCATGATTAATGTGGAAGCACTAAGTACCTCTCATCCCTCCCCTCTGAGTGAGCTCGGCCAATCAGCTCTTACCCGGTTACAGCATCACCCGGGAATCGAACTAGTGATCTCCGGATGATAGGGCAAGCACTTTACCACTGCACCACTCGGAGGCCTCAATAATAATTTTTTTTAAAAACAAAACATCAATAAAGATACAGCGATTGCCCAGTGAACAGAATCAAGCGTTTTTCATCTTGACTGACCACGAGAGAAGACAGCATCAGCGATATCTGATTCTGCCCCAGTAAAACCGGCACACATGAGCTCCAGAGTGGCACAAGAGAAAAGCATTCCCTCTTTTATTTAGAGATCAGCAATCCAGGCAGAGTCTAGGGAGCAAACTGGCCGCGCTCTCATTAGGCGAGGTGGTGTATTCGCACTCTTATGAATAACGCTTCCCGCTGAGGATTTTCCACTACCCCTAATGGTGCGTGAGCAGCTGTTCACAAAGGATCATCATATGACAAAGAGGAATCACACGATAGCCTTTGTCCACTCGTGTTGGTGGCTGCAGCCACATTTTTTGTTGGATTCTATTCATGCAAAAAGCTTGTTACTATAATCTGGATCAGTTCTGAAGAGTTTATTGTCCATGATTTATCAGTACTCACTCTAGAGACTGCTTCCTTACATACAGTATATTATACAAACATGTACAGATGTACGCATACATTACATACAACGTGTCAGAGCAAGTGCATTAATATAAACCTTTAATCTCTGAGCTGCTTTTATAGAAAATTAATCAACACCTCCTGATCAATTAAAGCGCAGTTGTAAATTTAGGTAAAATTATTTAGTGAAGACATGTTATCAAAGACAGAATCAAGAAGAAAAGGCAGCCACTTTCAGTGTTGTTTTAAAAGCAGCTGGTGACAGATTAATCATAAAATAAGATTAAGTGAGATTTAATGTACATTTATTTCATATTTTACTTCATTTACATATCTTTTCTAAATGTTTGGATTGTTTCATATGCAAAAATATGATTGTAGTGTTGGAAACTGGTAATATTAGTAATATTTTGGGTGGCTATAATAGATTATCTGCATTTACATTATTTCCTATGGGAAAATGTGTTTTGCAGTACAAATTTTTACAAAAGCTGATTTATTATTAAATATATCTGAACTTCGTACCGTGTCGGTAATGAAGCTGCTGGGATCGACATCTTCAACCGGCTCAGAGGAGATCCTCCCTGTTAACGACAAAGGGGTGTAGTGTTTACAGTGTAGCACACACACACACACACACACACACACACACACACACACACACACACACACACACAGAACTTCAGAGACACATGTTTCAGTTCAGCTCCATCCTGCATCCTTTGTGAGAAACAGTATATTCATAAGCAGCTTTCTTCCTGATCTCACTCACACACCTGGATGATAACACTCACTGTGTCTCTGACTCTAGCTGAACACTCATGTTAGATCCCATTCCTCAGGTCACATCTCTTAGAGTTCAGCTGTGTATGGGATTTAGCTTGTGTGCAGTTTCTGTGCACATCCTCCACATTTAGGCTTCCTCTCAGATGGTTCCTCACACGGTTCCACCATGTTCTCTTCTCCAGTCGGTGGATTAACGACTCAAAATGTCCACAAAGGGGTAAAATATGATGAAGGTCTGTCACCACACTACAGAGTGTAGTGTTTCAGGGACAGACTTCTCATCCACCACCTCCACGTCATGGATTAAGAACAGTACAAAAACCTGAGTCTTATTGTAAACTCTCATGCTGTACAAGAAGCTTCAGATCATGATGCGATATTCCCCTGGAGGGGAGGGTTCTCTGTGCTCAGAACATGTTTATGTATAAACTGCTCCATGTATCATGCTGCGCTCTGTAACATTTTCTTTTCATCAAAAACATTGATAAGAAGGAAAAAGGTTTATTAATAATGTTTAGAAGTGAGAGAAATGTGAGTCAGCACTGAGTGGACTGATTGGACACAGGAGATATCCCAGTTTATAATCTGTAACATCAGCATCAGGAACAAATCCTCATTGACATTTTTGACATGATGTCAAAATTCAGTGAACATTTTGAGTGCATTCTGATCGGCCTGAGGTTCCCTGTGAAGCACTGGGTATTCAGCCGTGGTAAGTACGATTCCTAACGGCAGGAAGCAAAAGGTTCAGTCCAAACACAACTGTGAACGATGTAGGGAAGAAGTAAACAATGTGTCTTCACGTTGCCTGAAGTGGACATGAAAAAATTTTCCATCAATCATAGCGCCACGCTGGAGTGCGAGAAAATGGAGCTTGAAAAGGGATTTATATATCCATTGTACTTTATATATTGTATATTATAAAGGATGGAAATATTAAAACAGAAAGCAAAACAGAAATCCTGGTCTTTGGGTCTAGTGGAGTTCTGTAAGGAACTTGGGGATATTGTTGGACAATGACTTGGATGTTGGATGAGCAAATAGATTTTGTATTCAAGGTTGCCTTTTTCCAGCTGAGGATGTTGTCCAAGGTAAACCCATTCCTAAATAAGAAAGACCTTGAAAGGGTCATCCATGCTTTTATTCTGTGTCGAATTAACTATTGCAATGCCCTCTATGTCGGTATTAGCCAGGCTTCTCTTGTGCGACTACAGACGGTGCAAAGCTCTGCTGCACGACTCATATCGAGGACTCGGAAATATGAACACACAACTCCGGTCCTCTGTTCACTTCACTGACATCTGCGCTGATGATGTTGCAGGGTGTTCCAGATGATGGAATTTTGTTGAGGGAAGTTCTCTTCACCAAGGAGGAAGTAGGAAGCACCCTTTGAAGTACACTGGAAGGTAACACGGCCTTCCTCTTGTTCTTTTTCTGCTTCTGGAAGCATGAGGCTCAATGTCTTCATCTGACTCCATCTGTCCGAGATTCTCCTTGGCCTGATATAGCAGGAGTGAGCTATCAAATGTTTGTAGGATTCATATGGTTTTATCTTTGAGACCTTTATATGAACTGACCAAATTTTAGAATCGACCCAAACAGGGTCAGGTTCACACAAGGTCAAATGTCAGTAAGTCAACAGTTTCCTTCACGTTTAAAGTAAGAGTATTTCTGACGTACACATTACTGAGAAATAGCAGTAAACTTGTCGCTGGTGGAAACGTTTCTGTCCAGTTATGCTGGTTTGTACATTTTGTACACCTGAGTGGTTGGTTCTTTCCTGGAACTGGGCTCTGATTTGTTCTTTTTTACTCCCGAGCAGGATTCCTTGGGCTCTGCGGAGGCTCGGTGGCTGGGAGCGTAAGGCAGAAAAGTAAACGACTTGTACAGACGCAGAAAAACACAGCGCTGCTTGTTGTAGAACATCTCGCTAACCCGCTGACAGAATGCCTGTAGATTATACCAGCTGCTATGAACCTTGTGCAGATGAAACGGCGTCAGAGGACGGAGATCACTGCACCGCAGCCGAATCCTAACGCGTAAAATAAACCCTGTTCAGTTCTATTGTACGGACATGCAAATAATCATAATGAATAAACGGATATGCAAATTAGCCAAGAATAGCATCTGGTGAATAAGTGTGCTTTAGCTATGCTTCCCTGAAAAGAGTTTATACTACACTAGAGACAGGAAACACACACAAAACGTGTCTTTTCTCTGAAATGAGAGAGACAGACTGGTCTTTTTTTTTTTTTTTTTTTTTGAGAAAGCCTCTCAGATGAATCTTGCCTCCTGAAATCAGGCCGTCATTGTTTCTCGGAGGCAAAGGGAATGCAGGCGGCGTGTGGCAGCATGTTCAGGATGAACTTGAGGAGATGAAATGAAAACCACATCATAATATACGACTGCAGGGCTGCCCGTGTGTGTATGAGCACACACACACACACACACACACACACATACAGACACACGGCCACCCATACACACCCAGGTACAGGAAAGATAAAGAAAAATGTGCCCATTAATAACAGAACATGTTGAGAACAACGTAAATGTGAGCCGATTCTGTAGCTGTTCTGCGTGTGTAAATTATTAACCCTTTGGTCCAGCGTACACACAGACCTGTTTCAATAGTTTCAAGACATGCATTAAACACGAATAATCATAAAAATAGAACAATTTCTTTTTAAATATGACCCAGTTATAATTTCGAGTTTAGAAAATTATTATACTTATATACTATTTTATAATAATAGTTTAATAATGTAATAAAAATTATTATTATAATGATTTAACTTTTTCACTTTATGATGCACAAACAAAATCTTACTCTTCTTCAGACCTGGAGCTCAGAACACTTTCAGTTCTTCTTGTTGATATTTTAAATTATATATGTATGTTGCTGTTCCACTATAATCCTGTAGGTGGTGCTCAAAACTATTCACACAGCACACTGTCCCATGTGGTAGGAGTAAATTATTTTCTAAATTTGTTTACAACTGTTACAAAATCTGAAAAAAAATATATATATATTGAATCGGGATATTTATAAAATCGTGACACTGGCAAAATCGCAATACGGATCGAATCGGCACCTACGGTCGTGATAATATCCTGTCAGCTGGTCCTTAGTGATTCCTAGCCCTAGAGTTAGCTTTATTCCTGCATCACATTCACACATATTTACTCAGATTCTTTCGGGCGGAATTTATAATCACATGCATGTATAAAAAAGTCCAGTCAATTATCATGTGACTGAGAAACCTGCAAAGGAGCGTAACCTCCGCTGTCCTGAAGATGTGGGAAAACGTACAGTTACAGCTTTGCACAGCGTTCACACTGGAGACGTTTCTGGAGAAAATGTCAGCATATCAAACGTTACACAGACTGTAGTGCTATAGTATCGATTTCGTATTACAGAATGAATGCAGCGTGATTTGCTGCTGCACTGCTGTCAGAGCTGCAGCTCTTGAAAATGAATCACCAGCTCCTGATGGGAGAATTCAGCCTAGCTGTGGTGTAAAGATTTACAGCAGGTATAGAATTTTTGTGTTCCTTTCCGTCACTGAGCTTGTGCGTTATTGATGTTTCTCTATTCTACAAATCAAAGTGCCGTTTTTGACCGTTTTCGGTTAATGAATACATAGTAATAGATTCTACTACTTGTTAATGAGCTCCAAACATTCCACACTGACAGTGACAGAAACCCAGGGCTCCCTGTGATTCCAGGGTCAGATGAGGAGGTGGGAAAAGGGGCGGGGCTTCCAGCATATTTGGTCATATTGGCTCATGTGCTGTGCTGGTGTATTTCAAAATGAGATGTTTTCCACTGAGCCTCTACACTATGTTGTGAAGATTACACCACTAGGGAAAACATTGCAGTGTAGCGTGTCACCTGTTAGTTTATTATAATACATATACTGTACCCGCTTCACACATGTAGAGATTGAAAAGTGTTAAAGAGCTGGTGTGGAAGGTTATGATAACTGTAAGCAGAATTTGCACTTAGTATACACACAGACACACGCAGGGCACTTCTCCCTCTCAGTTTCCTATTTTATAAACCCTATAAAGAAAATGACTTGTGATACACCGCAAGGTCCGGACCTGCACTTACACACACAAATTACCTGCAGCAGGTTTATAATTCCTGAAACGTGATAAAACTCTGCGGTTCATGAGTTTCTACTCACTGATTATACTGTACAGTGTATAATTCTTATACAACTACACTGCAGTGTGTTTCTGATTGCACACTCACACACCAGGACAGGAATAACAGATGCAGAGAGGAAAATAATCCACGCTGATTATTTTCCTCTAAGAGCACAACCCTAAGTGTTTTATTCCTCTTACACCTCTGAAACTAAATCAAAAATAATGTAATATTTATTAAAGAACAACAAATGCTACTTTTATCCGTTTAAAGCTACATGGGATCTGGTGGAACATCTGCGAAACAAGTCGCTGCTTGTCGATCATTAGCTTGTCATGTTAGCAAGAAACTCCTCTGTCCTGGGAACGTTGTACAAGTTGTACAGTCTACAGCTTTATGAATGTTCCGCATAGAACCTTTTAGTTAGAACAATACAGAACCCTATAACTAAGTGTTGCTTGGAAAAAGATCAGAGAGAGAGAGATCCATTACAATGTCTGGAGCTATATGACAGTGTGTGTCAAAGAAAGTATCGAGTAGAACGTTGATTAGGGAGGAAAGCTTAATTCTTTGACATTGGAGAAAGAATCCTAGAATAATGCAGGACCCTACAAAAAGAGATCTCTACTGTAAACAAAACCCTGAGAGGATCTGTAAAGGTAAAGCGTCTCTTAGTGGTGTTCCTCAGTGTCGAAATGATTTTCTTTTGAGTTCTAAAGACATGAAGAGGCGAATACTTCAGGTTTCAGATTTCAGGTTTCACCCAGACCTCATAATAATGATTCTGTATTTGGTCTAGAAATACTTCAGAGGGTGTGTGTGTGTGAGTGGGGGTGGAGGGGGGTGTGTTTTAGATTTATTCTGTATTTTACTGTAATGTGCAAATCTGTCTCAATAGTGCACTCAACCTCTAATCAACAGATTAAAAATGTGTGAAGTTGTTGATTTGGTGAAGCTTACTTTAATGGAGGAGACTTTTAATTAGCGTAACAAATGTTTAATAAACAGAGGAACTTTCAGAGGAGAAGGTTGATGAGAGAATTGTGAGAGAGTGTTTATAGCTGATAAAAGGTTTCCCTGAACATAAAATGTAACTATAAAAAATAAACCATCTGAAAGCGCCGGTAAAGCGGATCTCTGAGAGATCAACGGCGCTCCTTTTCATTAATTTTAAATGAGTTTTCATTTCTATTTAAACAATAATACCGTCTTTTCCATGAAATGTCACTATGTGACTATTTTTTATTTGTCATTTCTACGGATGTTGTGTAATCGTGGAGTGGCGTGCTCACTGCCACATTTAGCTACGTAACGTTATTATTGCCTTATGGTTACCTATATTACACTAGGTTATTGTTACCTAGTGGCCAAACATGGGAACTGCAACAAATAAGTTGCAGTTATTAACTGCTAATAGAAGAGGACAGGACGGTCAATATCAGGGTAGCCAAGGTCGCATTTCTTACAGCAAATCGGTTAGTTTGGAAACACACAGCACTCAGCAGCAGTTAAGATCTTGTTTTATGGCAAATAATTAGAACACACAGAAACACACACATGATCACTGTACAACACACTTCACTCAAAGCAGAAGTAAAGAAAATAATTATAAACACCAGGATTTAAATTGCATATAATGAAAATGTCTTGATTTATCGTGTTATTCAAAATTTGTGTGGATAAAATACTACAAATTATGAGCAATATTACCTCACATTACTACAGAGTCAAAGTTAATAACAAAATATTTATAATAATAAAACTAAATAATGATAATAATAAAAAAAATTCACACAAGTCTACTTACTATATATTATATAGTATAGTTATATATATTATAGTTATATATTTTAACTATAATAGTTTAAACAGTAACATGAAATGAATTTTTTCCCTGTAAACCTAATAGTCAGTTATATGTTCAACTGAAAATTATTTCTTCTTCACACATAAAAAGTTCACTTCTCATCATCATCATTATTATTATGATTATTATTATTATGATTATACTGGTCTTTCTCCTGGAGTTATCCTGTAGTTAAATAATGATCAAGCTGCTAATGATCCTGACACATGCTGAGAGTCAGAGCAATGAGTGTGTGAGTGTGTGTGTGTGTGTAATCTCCCTCGGCATGGCCAGTCCGCAGCGCTGCAGTTACGGCGCACACACACACACACACACACACGCCTGAGTCAAAGGTGAAGTGAAGGAGCTGAGAGCTAAATGACTCACCGAGCGGCTCGTGCAGCGCCTGTAGACTGCTCATCCTCCGAGAGAGAGAGAGAGAGAGAGAGAGATCCGGTCCCGAGTCCGTCACCACTCAGCTCTAAGCAGCTCTCCAGCAGGAGCAGAACAACACCACCGGGGGCGTGAGGAGAACACACACTCCATCACTTCCTGTGGGCTAACGGTGAGCAGTGATTCACTCAAAGAATCGGTTCTTCGTTTAATATGAATCACTCACTGCGAGTCACATAAAGGTGAATCGAATTGAGGAGATTTTGGATTCTTTAGATTTTTTTTGTGTGGGTGTTTACAGTTAATAATAAATAAATAAAATAATATAAAAAAAGATTTAACAAATAATTTATATAATAATAATAATAATAATAATTTCATCAGTCATTTTATTTCATCATTTTATTTATTCGCTGATTTTATATGATTGGTATTGTTCTGTTTTGCATTGTCATTAGGAACTAGTTAATTTTATTATTTAACATTTTTACTTACTGTTTTTAAATGTCCGACATAACTACAAGATTTTATTTTTTTATTATTATTATAATTATTATTATTGTATGTATGACCTGTGAGTCGATTCGCATTAAAGAGTCATTTAGATTAAAATCTATTTGCTCATGATTGGCGGGAGTCGATTCGCAAACATAAATGAATCAAAAGGTGTTCAGAACAGGACTGTATGTCTTAAGTATTACTTTATCCTGTCTGACATTTTATTAAATAACTTTTTTTGCAAGTAAAAGTTGAACTGCATGACCTCACCTACAATCACGTGACCATTCAATCAATCTTTAAAGTAAATGAAGACTGTAAATATTTATTCTGGAGTAGGTTACACTTCATCACATATCATTCCCAGTGATTAACTGATAAAGTTAGTTAATCTGTTTAGCTAATCCTAAATAGGCTGAACAGATTAACTAACCAGCTAATCGCTGGGAATATATTATTATTATTATTATTATTATTATAAATTAGATGAGGCATGATAAGCATCACATATTTTTCTTAAATATTATTTATTTTATTCTACTACAATACATCACTGGACTACCTAAAATTTGTGAAGACTGACCCTCCTTAATTAAAGTTAATTATAAATGAATTAAAAAATAGTTAGCTTTAATAAGCTTTAATGAATGGCTTCAATCTATAAAGCCTCAATGGACTGCTGTAGATGCTTCCTGACCATGTGCTTTTCTTTTCTCTCTTCCCTCTCTCCACTGCTTTGTGCTATTAAACTCATCCATGCAGAAGGAGAACATTCATCCTCCTCCAGCTGGATAATTAGCCACGAGCCTGAAGCTAAAGCACTGCTACTGTTTGAGGTGCCACACTGTGGTGAACATGATCTATAGCTCTGTGCTGCTGCGTTTTCTTTCTATTCTTCTTTTTATGCTCCATTAAATGATGCAGGGAAAACCAATGAGAGGAAAAAACAGCAGCAAAAACAACACCACAGTTTAGTGCTTAATTAGCTCAGGTACTTCCTGTAGGTTATAGAAACACAAAATAAAGTGCAATAATCATCAACTGTAATTATCGCCTGCAACTGTGGAGAGAGAGAGAGAGAGAGAGAGAGAGAGAGAGACAGAGAGGGGAGGATTATGTGCAGAAAGGAAAAAAAAAGTTGTTCTTTAGTGGAGGTCCAGCAGGAGGCACTGTAACACTACAGAGAAAGAGAGAGAGAGAGAGAGAGAGAGAGAGAAAGAAAGCCCTCTAGTGCAAATGCCAGTACTGTAATTTACACACATTTTGGTATTGTGTATTTATGGGGACCAGGTCTCTCTCTTGCAATCACACGCGCACACACACACAAACCTGTATTGTTATGCAGGTCAGGTGGTGACTATCAGTCTTTTTGGTCTTTATAAATAAATGAATAACCCTGCACACACACACACACACACACACACACACACACACACACACACACAAAAAAAAATTCATCTTTTGCAAAAAGACTTTATAAAAAATTATTATACGAAGGAAGGACTCAATGATTTGTCTTACACACTGTGGCACACACAATGCCTGAGTTTTCACACTTATGAAAGCCAGAAAGTCAGACGCTTAATGGTTGAAAGTGGTATGGCATGATAACTGTTATTCAAGAGGACTTTATTAATCACAGATGGCAATCACATTTGCTTACTGTTTGGAGAAGAAAGGAAACACTTATACATTAACCTTCCACCAACATTAAAATGCTATATGTTCCTGTACTGTACATTACTTTATGTTCAGGACCTGTTAGTGGAGCTACCACAACAGCTTCACTTTGACTTAAACTCTTAAGTTTATGAAAAAGTGACTTGAAAGCTGTAGGTTTGAATCCTAAGCCCTTAATGACACTTTGATCTCAAGCGTTATGAATGACATTTAGTTCCAAAAAGAAGTTTGAGTTATTTTAGATCAGCAGTTTTAATTTGAGAACAGAGGAAAAACAGCATGTGATTCCTCAGCATGTGGGACGTCTTCCAGATTGTGTGAAAAGCAACTTAGATTCCTTACAAAGCTCCCAAGAGACACAAAGTCTCCAAAACTTCATCAAACCTTAAACTCAAGAATATAACACAAAGACTTTTTACATAAAAAAACACTGTGCTGGGCAACATGAAAAAAAAAAAAACACATCATGATTCTCAAAGACATTTCCACAACACATGGTATGACAAACTACTGGCAAAAAAGTTGTTTGATTTAAAAGTTGTTTGATATTACTTTGATGTGTAAAAAATCATCAGAAAATGTTCAAATCAATAAAATAGCAAGAGAAACTCAATGTCAATGATGTCACCTAAACTCTAAAACAAGAATGTTAGCGTGGGACAACCTGAAACCAAAATGTAACCATACACATGGTGTATTCTGACATGCACCTCCCAAGACATTTAACTACATATCACAGTGATGCAGCCAGCAACAACTGTTATTAGTTCGCCTGGTAGCATCACATTTCTGACTCTGCGTCCATTTTGAACTGAGTTGTCAGTCGTACTGACTGTCTGCTCCGATGACTTCTCGTGTTCTGACGTTGCAGTAATTTCAGGAAACGTAACTGTGTTAACACTCAAAACACCCAAATCCACAACCACATCTAGTCCTTGAAAGTCTTAAGGGTAAATGTCTGTAGATAAGTCTACATGAGTCATTACACTTGATGCAGTCTTTTCTTCATAAAACATGACTTAGACAAGAAGTTCATTGACAAGAAAAACAATCATAAAAGAGTTTCAGGAGTATGGCCTGAAGACAATCTGGCAAGGAGTGAACATTTAGAGCGGAGATAATCAGGACAAAACGATCTGGAAGTAGGAGTGATCAGGAAAAAGAGCGGCAGAATCAAGTGTGGCGTGCAGGGAGGTGGTGATCTGAACATAAAAAGGCAAGGAACTCATGAAAAACAGAAAACTTCAACAAAATAGAGAATTGTGACAAACTGTTGCTCAACATCTATTCCCAAGCTACAACTCCAATACTTTCATTCAACATTGCTTGAAGTACACCAAAACTGTCACCAGAGAGTGAGGAGAGACCCTTCTGGCAACTAGTGGTTTGACAATGTAATTGCAGAGTGACAATGACACACTAGCACACAAGTAAAAATTCACAGTGATGTAGGCTCTTTAACTTGATACAGAAGCATAAATCAGGCTTTAGAATGTTCATTTCTATGAGCGTGTGAGTCCTTACATAGTGTGGCAGTAACTGAGCATAAGTGTGTGTGTATGATCAGTGCTTGTGTTGGTGGAGATGGTCATGATTGGCTGTTAAAGGCCTTGGCGGCCATGTTTGTAGGCAGTGTGGTGTTTTGGAGAGAGAAGTTGACTACCTGGACTCCATATTAACGTCAATTAACATCAACTGTTATGCTGAACTGCCTGCCACCTAACACACAGTATGAATGCA
>JAQMYJ010000005.1:9080230-9103001 GCA_030014305.1 Clarias laeviceps
AAATGCAGATCAATTCCTGCTTTCTGTTTCACCCAAATGAGGATGGGTTCCCTGTTGAGTCTGGTTCCTCTCAAGGTGTCTTCCTATTGCCATCTCAGGTTTTTCTTGCCACTGTCGTCGTCGGCTTGCTCATCAGGGACTATCTGACCATTTTGATTCATACACATTCACTTTCCATACAAACTTAAATTATTTTGATGGTGTAAAGCTGCTTTGCGACAATGACAATTGTTAAAATCGCTATATAAATAAAATTGAATTGAATTGAATTGAATTGAATTGAATTGAACTGAATGACGAATCTGTTGCTGATATGATACAAATCAACAGCAGTTTGTAATTATTGAAATTAATACATTAAAAATAAATACATTTTAATTTAATTTTGTAAAGGAGCAGATTATGACATTAAGTTGATGACATCATTGATATTACATTATCATATAGCTGAGCCTCACATAGAAACAACATTCCAGTCATGTGCATCACTTCAAGTGATTTATGAGCTGTACCTCAAACATAATGGATAATTTTTGGTTATTTCTTCCTATCGACACCGATGTTTTATGTTTATAAAACAAGTGTTATTTCTTTCTTCAGTAAACGACTGTTCGCTTAACAGGTTGCTTAAGTCTAACTTCTTCGAGAACAAACCTGGACACTGATAGTTTGCTTTAAAACAACACCATCTGAATTTTTATTGAATTATCATTTTCTAAATGAACTTTAATTCCAACCGACGTCATGTGTCACCCAAGACACGCCCACTTCCGTCTCAGAGACAAGCTCATGTGCCTGTACGAGCTAAAACAGGGCCGTTGGAGTGTGAAAGTCACATTAATAACACTATTATTCACTCAGCGAGTGGGACGGCAGGAGATTTCAGCCTCATTAGCAAGCAATTAGAGTCGTTTATAACAGAATGGAATGAAGAGATGACAATTGAAAAGAAGTGAAGAGAGGATAAAGAGAGGGAACAGTTTAATCTTGAGAGAGAATGTTAACAGATATCAGCCTTTATGTATACACAAGCAAGAGAAAATCTCAAATTAATATTAAAGGATATTTTAAATTTATTTAAAATATTTTTTGCCATTTTCCCAGGTGGCACATGATACATTCTGAATTAAAAGTTTACAACAATTATTAGTAATTATTATTAGTTTCTATTCAAATACGAGTTATATTGATCAGTCCAAAAATGATGAACTCATAGAGCAAACCAGTGATCAGGAACGATACTCTAGGCTTACTCTAGCAACGTTTACATTTCGATTTTCTCGATGCTTTTGAAGTTAGGTAAGACAAAGTGAAATGCCAACAAACACAACTTTAATCCCTACCTTAAGTTAGTTCTTGTTTGCTGTTTGATACCCAAGCTCAACATATAGGTGTGGTTACATCTACTTTCATATATGAGCTCCTATTTAAGGTCTACAGAGATCTTAGGATGACAAATACAGTTAAAATGACTGTATACACACACCGGGAAAAGAAAAACTTGTATAAATATTGTAATACTAAATTTATGGCTATACGTTATATGTATATATATATGATACTATTATGCTAATAATATGAATATTATATTAATATAATAGACATTGTATATTTTTTATTTTCCTGAAATGTATTATTTTTGATTGATTCTTTATAGCTTGGAAGAAAGTAGCATAAGATCAGCATAAGATGGTGCCTGTTTGTAGCTAGTATAGTTAGCTCACTTTGCTAATCTAATCTGAGAAGGAAGTCAATCACACAACTGGTTTGTATTTGTGATTATCTTATTAGCTTCAGAGGTTATATATACAGTTATATGTATTTTGTATAAAATTCAAATTGGATTTACATGTACTGGGCATTAAGGCCAAACAACCCCAGTTTGGTCTCTTCTGTCCAGAGGACATTGTTCCAGAAGTCTTGTGGTTTGTTCAGATGCTGTTTTACAAACCTCAGTCGTGCTTCCATGTTCTTTTAAGACAGAATATTTTTTTTCTGGCAACACTTCTTCTTTAGTCTTCTTCTAAATGTGCTGTCATGGACATTAATGTGGCCTGTAGGCCAGAGATGTAGGTCTTGGGTTTTTTGTATTTCTCTGAGCATTGCACGGTCTGACTGTAGGGTGAATGTGATTGGATGTCCAGTCCGTGGAAAATTATCACCTGTCTTGAATGCTTTCCACTTGTCCATAATCTCTCATTGTAGAATGTTTAGTTCCAAATTGTTTGGAAATGGTTTTATAACACTTTCCAGATTGATGTGCAGCAACTATACCAGAAACACTGGTAAGGTCACACCCACAACAGACAAACTACATAAAAACATTCTTAGGTCATGACCAGATACAAACAGATTATACTAGGGGAATGTCATAGACAATAGGACATTAACTAGGGAAAAGTTAATTAAAATGGTTCTAAGCTGAAGTGAGAATTTTCAGAGAACTATAGTTTGTTGAGGGTGTTTAAAGAGTCAGATCTCCTCCTGTCAATCAAACGCTGCAGTCCACCTCCACAAATCTAAATCCTCATCTTCTGTAAGCAGGGCTTTAGGTTTCAGTTGAAAAACAAGGAAAATGCAAGATAAATGGTATGATCTTGGTAATCTAATTGACATGTTGACTAATCCTGAAGGAATATCAATCCAAAATCTACTTTTTTTATCCATTAAATAGAAAACAAGGTCAGCACGATGCATAAATACATGCATTGTTCATTTTATAATCCTCATTTCTACCTTTTATTCTGGACATTAGTGGATGTGAGTGGCGTGGATGTGAGTGGCATGGATGTGAGTGCTGTAAATAAAATTGCAGTGGATGTGAATTGTATGGGCGGCATGGTGGTGTAGTGGTTAGCACTGTCGCCTTGTACCTCCAGGGTCCGGGTTCGATTCCTGGCTAGGCTCGATTCCTGTCTCTGTGTGCATGGAGTTTGCATGTTCTCCCCGTGCTTGGTGGGTTTCTTCCGGGTACTACGGTTTCCTCCCACAGTCCAAAGACATGTAGGTTAGGTTAATTGGTGTTCTCAAATTGCCCATAGTGTGTGTATGTCTATTGTGCCCTGCGATGGATTGGCGCCCTGTCCAGGGTGTACCCCGCCTCGTGCCCTAAGTCTCCTGGGATAGGCTCCAGGTCCCCGCGACCCTGAATACAGGATTAAGCGGTAATGACGATGAGTGAGAGAGAGTGAGTGAATTGTATGAATGTGAGTAGAGTGTATGAATGCAGTGAAAGTGAGTGGTGTGAATACAAGTGTGAGTGGTGATGTAAGTTGTGTGGATGCAAGTGGAGTGAATGCGAATGGAGTGGACGTGAGTGGTGTGAATGTTAGTGGAGTAGATGTTGATGCGAGTGGTGTGGATGTGAGTGGAGTGAAAGTGGTTGGAGTGGATGCGAATGGAGTGGATACGAGAGGAGTTGATGCAAGAGGAATGGATGTGAATGGTGTAGATGTGAGTGGAATGGATGTGCGTGGATGTAAATATAGTGGGTGTGAGTGGAGTGGATGTGAGTGAAGTGGATGTTAGTGGATGCAAGTGGAATGAATGTGAGTGGGGTGGATGTGAGTGGATGCAAGTGGAATGGATGTCAGGGGAAATGAGTGGAGTGGATACAAGTGGAATAGATGTGAGTGGAGTGGATGTGAGTGGAGTGGATACAAGTGGAGTGGATGTCAGGGGAAATGAATGGAGTGGATGTGAGTGGATGCAAGTGGAATAGATGTGAGTGGAGTGGAGTAGAGTAGAATAGATGAGAGTGGAGTGGAGTAGAGTGGAGAGGATGTGCGTGGATGCAAGTGGAGTGGAGGTCAGTGGACTGGGTACGAGAGGAGTCAATGTGAGTGGAGTTGGTGTGACTGTGAGTGGAGTGGATGTACAGTAAGTGGACGTGAGTGGACGTGAGTGGATGTGAGTGGATGCAAGTGGAGTTGATTTGAGTGGATGCAAGTGGATGCAAATGGAGTGGATGTGAGTGACGTGGATGTGAGTGGTGGTGGACGTGAGTGGTGTGGATGTGAGTGGAGTGGATGTGGGTACTGTGAATGCGAGTGAAGTGGACGTGAGTGGGGAAGTGAGTAATGTAGATGTGAGTGGTGTGGATGTGAGTGCTGTGAATGTGAGTGGAGTGGATACGAGTGGAGTTGATGTGAGTGGATGCGAGTGGAATGGATGTGAGTGGAATGGATGTGAGTGGAATGGTGGACGTAGAGCGGAGTGGATGCAAGTGGAGTGGATGTGAGTGGATGTCAGAGACGTGCATGCAGGTGGTGTGGATGTTAGTGTTGTGGATGTGAGTGGAGCGGATACAAATGGAGTGGATGTGATTGCAGTGGATCTGAGTGGATGTAACAGACGTGCATGTGGGTGGTGTGTTCTGGATGTGAATGTAGTGGATGCGAGTGGAATGGATGCTGGAAATGAATCTTCAAATGAAACACCTGAAAAAGGTGCTGAAGCCTGAGACACTTTTTTTGGGTGTTGGAGATTCTGTGATTGACTTCATCCCTGAGTACACTGGCCTTACTGTTCAACACGAGGAGCTATACAAGAACATACAATCACATAGTTACACAACTAAATAAACCAATTAGCCCAATTTAATTCTTTCTGTATTTGTGTGTGTGTGTGTTTGCTGTTGTTGATTACAATAAACCACTACACACAACAACACCCACACAAGCACTTCAGGTCATCATCTGGCATTTATGTGGCATTCTCTAACACACACACTCACTCTCTCTCTCTCTCTCTCTCTCTCTCTCACACACACACACACACATAGAACAAATGTCTCTCTCTCCATCCTCTACAGCTGCAGTGCTATTCCTTCTCCAAGATCCTGAAAAAACATGGAAATGTATGGGCATGTTTTTTTTAATCGTGCCACCTGGGGAACTGGAAAGTGCTGGAAGTGTTCTGGAAATAAAAGAGAGAATTCCTGAAAAAGTGTAACGCTGAGCTCACAACCAGAGAACTCTGTTGAGAATTTTCATTTTAATAATCCTAATCCTGTGTGCGTATGTATGTGTCTGTCTGTGTGTGTTTCAGTAAATCATTGAGTGACAGGCAGTGTGATGAAGTGAAACCGTGAAGCTGATTATTCTACTCTATCAGCATGTCCTCTTACACCACAGCAATTTACCAACAATAACCATTTACCAATGACATCATACTTTTTACCCGCTTTTAGTTTTCCACTGCCCAGCCAAAAAAAAGTCACACACTTTAATATTTCTCTGGACCGCCTTTCTCTTTGATTATGGCACGCATTCGCTGTGGCATCTTTTCAATAAACTTATGCAAAGTCACAGCATTTATTTCAGTCCAGGATCTCATACATTTCATGTATTGATCTTGTATTAATGATGGGAGAGTTGGATCATTGCGTAAAGCCTTCTCCAGCACATCTCAAAGATTCTCAATGGGTTTAAGGTCTGGACTCTGTTGTGGCCGATCCATGTGTGAAAATGATGTCTCATGATCTCTCAACCACTCTTTCACAGTTTGAGCCTGATGAATCCTGGCATCGTCATTATGGAATATGCCCGTGCCATCAGTGAAGAAAAATCCATTAATGGAAAAACCTGTTCAGTCAGTATTTTTAGTCAATTGACCTCATTTATTTGGGCACAAAACATTGCTGAGCCTCGACCTGACCAACAGAAGTAAACCTAGATCACAACACTGCCCCCGCAGGCTTGTACAGTAGGCACTTGGCATGATACAGTAGGTGCACCACTTCATCTGCCTCTCTTCTTACCCCAGCACATGATCTTTTTTCTAAAGTTCGACAGTCCGACAGTCTAAAGTTCTAAAGTTCTAAAGACAGTTTCTAAAGTTCGACAGTTTGACAGTCTATTCTTCAAGCCTTTTCCCCATGATTATCCTCACTGACAAAACAGTGGCTGTTTCGTCCTAATCCCTTGCATTCTCCTTGCATGTGGAAATGCTCTTACTTTCACATCACTATTAGACACATTCACGCTATTAGGCACGCTTGTCACGTGACTGAGAAACCCCAAAAGAAGCATAAACTCCTCTTACCGTTAAGTTACAGAGAAGCTTTACCTCTGACTGTTACACACTGCTCACACTGGAGACTCCTTATTAACATCTCTCAGAAACACATTTCCCAACATATCAATGATTACACAGGTTTTTAATCTGTCTATTATCAGTGGAGCATGCGTTTTACACATCCCTGTGAATGACCGGTTGCTATGAAAACAATAACATATTAGAGCTAGTGCATGAACCTGTGCTACTGTCAGAGCTGCTATTAAAATTAATCAATACTTTCTGACCCACAGCTGTGTGAGCTGTGCTGTGTATAGTATGTGTGTGAGACTGTGTAACAGTGAGTTAGTTCAACTATTTTAAAATTAATAATCTAGCAGAGATACAGTACATATATGATGAAAATTGTTGAGAACTGGTGCTATTAAGTTGATGAATGCTGAATGTTTTGCTAAAAGCAAATGCACTTGAGTGCAAAAGACTGCATCAAATAATATTTTTTAAAGGGAAAACCATATTTTTAACCATACTTTACCTGTGATAGAAAGAATTACATCAATCTCAATGCAAATAAATAAATAAATAAATAAAACAGATGCATGCTAACAAGATGTCTTGCTAGGATTCCAGTTGCTTATCTAGATAACTTGCTGTGGTTTGCATTTATGGTTGTTAATTAGCAAAATTGCTAGAATTCTGGTTTCTAACTAGGTAGACTTCTATTTCTACTTTACCAAGCTAACTATCTAGATTGCTTAGTGTTGATATCTAGCTAACTTGCTTTGTTTTACAATGCTAACTACTAAGATTGCTACATTTTATTTGCTAAGTTACCAGATTTTTGGCTGGCAACTTCTGATATTGCTAAAACTTTGGTTACTCATTAGCTAGGATGCCATATGCTGACTACCTAGACCAGACTTCTTTAACACCAGTCGTCCACCACACCTACTGTAAACACACCCATTAAACCTTTTCCTTAGTTAAATCAGCTTGGTTTTGATGTGCTAGTTCGACAGATTGCTAAAGATCTTCACCCCTATTTTTTTTTAATGGAAAGATTAAAAATAACATATTATTGAAGTAGACTTGGCAGCACGGTGGTGTAGTGGTTAGCACTGTCGCCATGCACCTCCAGGGTCCGTATCCAATTCACGGCCAGGCTCGATTCCCGTCTCTGTGTGCATGAAGTATGCATATTCTCCCTGTGCTTGGTGGGTTTCCTCCGGGTACTCCGGTTTCCTCCCACAGTTCAAATATATGCAGGTTAGGCTAATTGGCGTTCCCAAATTGAACGAGTGTGTGAGTGTGTGTATGTGTGTGTGCCCTGCGATGGATTGGCACCCTGTCCAGGGTGTATCCTGCCTTGTGCCCTAAGCCTCCTGGGATAGGCTCCAGGTCCCCGCGACCCTGAATACAGGATAAAGTGGTATAGAAGATGAGTGAGTGAGTGAGTGAAGTAGACTTATGAGTGAAGGTATAGGGTTTGGGTAAGGTGAAAAAGTCTACAATGTAAATTAAAATTAACAGTCTTAAGCAGGTATTTAAAAGTAAATTACCTGATTTTATTATCAGTTTATAACTTTGTTGCCTGTGATAAAGGAAATATTACTTTAATTTATGGCACTGTGCAAAAGTCTAAGACACCCTGTTTTTTTTTTTGTTTTTTTTTGTTAACATTTTATTTTATGACATTAGATCAGTAAAAAAAAAAAAAAAAAAAAATCTGATTTTCAAACATTCCAACATACATTTGTAATCTTACTGGCTTCTGGGTTTTGCATAAAGAAAGAAGCAGAAAGGATTATCACACCAGTTATTGAGATTTTTCAATGAATTATTAAATGTAGAAACAATAAATTAAATTTAGGAACATTTTTTTAAGTCATCCTTGCTCTACAGTAGATATTTGGATGTGCCTTTTGATTAGTACCTTAGATTATCTATACCATAGATTTTGATAGTGGTAAGAGTTAATAAACTTTTGCACTTGATATATTGTATTAGCCTAAATTTCACTGGGCAAACATTTGGAGACAGAGGGATAGAGGATTGAGAGAGAGAGAGAGAGAGAGAGAGTGTTTGTGTGTGAGAGCATATACTGTATACAGACGCAATAAAGACACAGCAGTCAGTAAGCTCTAAACAGGATTTCCCAAACTTTATTTCCTGTGTAGAGGTGTACCATGGGGGCGATCACAGTTAGTGGACTTCCTTCTTATTAGTCTGAGTGCAAACTTAAATATCAGCAAAAAAATCAAATGAAAAAAAAACAAAAAAAAAAACAGCATTTTTAATTCTTCATCATCAGAGTAAAATGTAAATGTTAGATTTTTGGAACCAGAGAGAGATGAAGTGTGAGGGAGAGAGCAAAGAAATTATTAAAGACACCTTGCATCTGAACAGACGTGTTTGAATAAAACACTGCTCTTCGTTTAGGATTCTCCATTCGGCTCAAAATACCTGTAATTTCGTCAGGAACAAAACGGTGACAGTATATAACTATTCTTTAATGCAATAATGAAGTGTAACTTTATTAGTTATCAAACATTAATACTCTATAATTAACTGTAATATGTTCACAAAAACAAATTTAAATCATTTCCGTCACAATTACTGGCCTAAAAGAGAAGTTGAACGTGACACGCTTTTAAACTTGTTCTTAAAGTTCTTAATTTTCAAAACATGCTGCATAACTAATCATTAGCACGCAGCTAGTATGTCAGTGTGATTATCATCCCTCCTGCTTTCAAAACATGTTGGCAAAACTGTCACTAGTCAACTAGGAAATTAAACATGCTAGTGTTTAATTTCGGATTGTTTTTTTTATATATATATATATATATATATATATAAAAAAACAATCCGTTCCATTATTTTGATTGTTAAATGTGAGAATTGTGACAAGAAAATAGTAATAAATAGTGATGATTAGCAGTTTGTTTGAAATTCCAGCCTAGCCTCATAAAGATTGATATTAAATGAACAATAACTGAAGTTGGAGGTTTGTAGCTAAGAAGCGAAGTATATTCATATTAAACAGTTTCGTGATTAAAGTAGGAAATACAAACAGTCAGAATGAGAGCCCGCTAGTAACTGAGTATAAGTGCACATTTTGTCTCGTAAGCTAGCGATGTTGTATAATAACTAGCATGCTAAATTATTGTCTCGTTATCTAGTTAGATTTGGGTTTGTTAATGCGCTAAATGGAAAATGTGGGATTGTTAACTCGCTCATTCCTAAGCTGTAGAGAGTGTAACATGCTAGTTAGTAAAAAAAAAAAAAAAAAACTGCTAATGTCAGTTATGTATGATTTTCTCACAAACACTGTTGTTATTTAAATGCAGCATTAACAATTTTAAAATATAAAAAAAATCATATTTGTGTTTGATAACTAATCACGTAAAACAAGGTGGTTAGTGCCGACTTTTTCTTCTCAACTTCAAGTCATGATCATGACAATGCAAGGTGTCAATGGTTGAGTCATAGAGCGAGAGAGAGAGAGAGAGAGAGAGAGAGAAAGTCAAACAAGAAAGTAACATTATCAAAGATATTATTAAACCCCTGAAAAAACGAGTCCATCTGAGCAGCGAGAGGGGAATAGGGGTTAAAATGATGACAATACACACACACACATACACACACACACGCACACACACACACACACACACACACACACACACACTGCTCAGTGAAGGAACTAAGACATACATCTAAAAGGCAATATTTGTCATTCTTGAGTTGAATAAAGGGCTTTAAATAAATATGTGATAATGCAGAGGCAATAACACAATTGCCTCAATTTCACTGTACACTATATACACACAAACTTGCAATGACAAAGTAGCCTTTCATGAATAATTATAATAATCTAAATAATAATAATACAACTATGGAAACAAGCAAGTACAGGAGTTGTTATTATTATTATTATTAATATCATCATTAATATTGTTATCTTCATTATCATCATCATTATGGTTATCATTATTAATATTACGATTTGTACAAGTACCCATGCATTCCTCATCATTAAATTCCTCACGGCACTGTCCGGAACGACAGATACTGCCTTTTTTCTTTCCAACATATGTGCAAGATAAAAACGCAAATAAAATCGAAATATCTACACAAACATCTTTCAGAACCGTTCATCAAAGACATAAATGAGTGAGTTACTGCTTACTATATACAGACAGGTTAGCATCCATGCACAGTGTCAACAACTAGCACGTTAACATTCCAAATATGAAACAAAGGGCGGGGTTTGGGGTGGGGTGCTCGGGAAAGAGGGAGGGATTTTGAAATGCAAGACCACCACCCACAATCGGTGCGGAGGAAAACTGAGACGTACAAACGTTCCATCAGACTCCGAAACTGAACACAAGCCAGGTGTGAGTGAACTAGCAAAATCTTTTACATATTATATAATATATTCCAAAACATAATATTAAGTGCTAGAGATTTTGATCAGAATTTAGACAATAATACAAAGTGCTAAATATAAAACAATTACTAAATATCATAACATGACATAATTCAACATGGCTGCTCATGACCTTTTTATAAACCAAGATTCCAAATTAAACATTTTCTCAGAAATTGAGTTATTATCATAGGCCAAAAAAGGGTTTCATTTGGGACTAAAAAGTTGCAGAATAAAGCAGTTAGCTAATGTGCTACTTAGTGGGATGTATAAAGCGAAATCCTGGATATACAGTATAAAATACCACTCAGTTAAAGCCTTTAAGCATGATTGTGTAGAAATGTTACAGCTAGTACAGTTAGCTCAGCAACCTAGGCAACAACTTTCAAACATAAAACAATGTTAAACCAGATTCTTTATGTTTTAAAATTTGTAACATTTCTGCATTTAGTGTTTTAATTTGCGTAAAAGACACTTACTAGCATTTTAGATCCCTTAGTGTTAGTTAGAGTTGTGGCTTAGCCTGACATACAGTTTTGATAGTTTTTGCTATTGCACTCATATCGAACCACCTAATGCCAGCATATTCCAGGACCGAAGTCTGACAGCACGCTGTAGACGCGTCCAACCGACCGTGACGACACACGTACACACACCGAGATGCAGACACATTCTGAAACGCACGCCGCGATCAGTAGGAGGCCACGCCCACAGGAAGTCCGTTGCGGCAGAGTATGGCTGTAATTCACACGTGTCCACCGTCTTCTTCTTCATCTCACATTGTCACGTTTTTTTATTTCTTTAGACTGTTTTTCAAGCACTATCAAGGGTCTGTTTCTTTGTCCTTTTTTAAATTATTGTGTTTTGTGTTTGAATGTAAGTGTGTGTTTGTATGTGTGTGTATTTTCTTTGTATTGCAACACCATCCAAGTCATTCATCTCAATAAAGAAACATCAGGGAACCTTTTTTTGGAATTAGAAAACAACAAAAATAAAACAAGAAAATAAAAACCAAAAGGAACAGCCAGGTTTGCGTTTTTCCTTCGGTGTTAAACTACAGCCCTGAAACATTCGCTAAGAATTGGCACCAAATGTGTATATTTTTATATTCAATGTGTATATTTGTATATTGTAAATTTGTATATTTCGTATAAATTCTCGTACGAAAGTCCTCCAAGGCCATTTTTCAAATATTACATTTGAATTCTTTTCTTTCGGTAAAAAAACATTAGCGTCAAATACAAAACCCAGTTGTATCGCTAGAATTTGATTTAGAAACAATTTCACAATTTTCCCTTTGGCATTTTTTTCTTATCAATCAAACTACACTACAATTAGTGTTTATCTCAACTATAAATGTATTGAGTCTTAGCTGCTAGCATGTCTACTCTAAATTAGCACAAAAATCTAGACTCTAAAAGGAAAAAAGAATACAAAAAAACGGTGTGTATTTTGAAGACAGTCCAATGGGACATTTTTACCGTCTCCAAAAAAAAATGCTAGCTATGCTGAGTGTCGTATCGTGGCTAATCTACAGGTTTAAAACCAGACTAAATAGAGCAACTGTATTTAAACTCATGCTAATCTGCTAAAGTGTTAGCCTTACTTATAGAACCTCAGCAGGACTAGAGGGAACGCACGCCCTTGTAAACTGCACTGTGTGTGTGTGTGGGTGTGTGTGTGCGGGTGCATGAGGGAGAGATTTTATCTAGTGACTATGATGTGAAATGTGAATGACCGTAGCTGTGTGTGTGTGTGTGTGTGTAAAACAGTCTTCAGTGTAAACTCGGGCAGACACAATACGCAGAATCGAATGAGGCCACTTAGGGCCTGAAAATTGTGTTGTTTAACGTCAATTAAAGGGAATCAAACATTAAAAGCAAAGACTTGAATATGTACCGAAACAAAACGGGACACAGAGCTCCAAATTCTAGAGTGTTGGCTAATTTATAACATCTGATTCAACTATATCGGGGAAGAAACACACACTGACGACAGAGAAAATGAGCTAGCTACTAGCTCACACAGATTAGCTAACTTTACACAAAAAGCATGGCAATAATTCACTGAACGACGGGCAACTGAGTCTCGGCTGTGACCGAAAGGTTGGACACACGCAGTTACACGTACAACTCACACAATTCACAGACTTTTACAAAACACTGACGGATAGAAATAGAATATAGACCTAGAGAATGTGGTGGGAGTTTAGCTCAAAGATTCAAATCAGCAGCAACTGAACAAAAGGCATGACTCAGTGCATGGCAGTAAATGATACAGACTCAGTTTAGTGACTCGTTTAAAACTACTCAATGAATCATTTCTAGTGACTGATACGGATTCATTTATCTTACTGATTTGTTTAAAAATGGAATCAGTCATGAATAAAACTAGTCTAGTGACTAATTCAAATTTAGATTTGTTTGTTGTAATGATTCATTTACAAAAAGGCCGTACAAAAAAGTGTTTGTGGTCCAATCTTGCCTTAACGATTTCAGCTCAGTGATTCATTAAAAAAAAAGCATTCACTAATGAATCATGAGTGACTTATAACGATTAATTCCCCTTCACGATTCGTTTAAAAAGCCTGAAATGTTTGTGAATTTGTGAACAATGTCACTTTCTTCTTGATACAAATGGAAGTGCGAATATTAACCAGTTTTCCAGATAATGCATCACAGCGCACTGCTCTTTCCAGCGACCCTTCAACTGCTGTTTATCTCTTACAGCAGTTTCTGATGAACACTTTTAAGCTATAATTTATACCTTAAAGCTATGTGCGATAAAACAATGTTATTTTGTGCACCTCTATACGCTTAGTAGATCAATACCTTTTTACGTTTTTACCGTTTTACATTCACATGAAATTACAATCAGTTAAACAGGTGTGATTAGCTGAAGGTGCGTTAGGATTGACATATAAATAAGTCAGTTATCTTAGTGTTTAGGTGAATAAAATTAGTCATAAACACCATGTGTTTAACCACATACCTGCTTTGTGTGTTCGTACGTACATTAGCCGGTTTTGAGCTAGCATGACTTGGACATTGTAGGACATTAAATTTTAGCAGACAACTTTAGTGTTTAAATTTCAAATCCTGTTCAAGCAGAGAAGACATTCCACTGAAACACTAACTTAAACTCTAGAGATGGTGTGTACAGTCTAACCTGTGAGAAAAATAGATCCAGTATCATGACGAACATGGTTAGGTATTAACAGCTTAGACAGATTTTGTTACTGAAAATGAAAATGGCATTGAAAGGACCAAAAGTCCACAAAAGGACCTGAATAGTGCACTTCTACGTTTCATAAAAGACAGTCATCATAACTACAGTACGTTACCCAGGATTCCATTCTCTCATTTCCTGGAACCTGGGCTCAAGTAAGATGTAAAGTGTTTTAGTACTGGCTTATCATCAAGTTGTCAAGTGTTTAATTTTTTAACGCATTATTTTCTGCAAAATCACACCCTCTGTGCGTAGCCAGTGAGGAACCATGACCAGCCAACAAGGGTCCAATCAGATTCAGTCTTTCAGCCAGAGGCACGTAGAGGGGAGTGTGAAGCAGCAAAGAGAAAATAAATAAAATTGAACATTTAACAATTTACAGCATATTATAAATCATTTCCTCTTCATTTATGTTCAGCTGTTCCTCAGTTTATGTTGTCATATCGCTTTTAATCAGAACAAAAAAGAAACAAAAAAGAACTAAAACTTATTAGCAGAGTTAGCAAAGTACCGTTGTTACTAGCTACTCATTCCTTTATATTTACTTTCCTTTACATTTTTTTTTTATCTTTCTATGTCAGCTATCTATACTCAGCTGAAATGGGAAAAACTCTATCCATGTATCGCCTGACGTGGCTTCCTTCCTTTGAGCATCCATCCTTTCTCTTAATCTGTGTGTGTGTATATGACACCGTGTAATCATCTTCATATGGAAATTAGTGTGTTGATATGTGTGTGTGATTCCATGTGTGTGTGTATGTGTGTGTGTGTACATGTGTATGTTTGTGTGTGTGTTTAGAAGCCCTTGATGTGGCAGTAAGCCTCGAGTGAGGAGAACAAGATGTAGATCAGCCACAGGCTGACGAAGAGCATGGTTGTGAGCGCTTTGGCAGTCCTCGGGCCTCCCAGCTCACCACCGATGTCAGGTCGGCGCCGGTACATGAGCGTAGCCACACAGATGAAGGCGAAGATGGTGAAGAGCGTGACTGAGAAGGCCAGGTTGCCTGGCTCCACACGAAACTCACGCCCTTTTGATTGGTGGTAGATGGCTGCAATGGACCATGCTACACCGATGCCCAGGAACACGTTAACAGCATTGCTGCCTGTCACGTTCCCGATAGACGCATCAGCATACTGGTCCTGGATCGCAGCCACTTTACTGGCAAATGTGTCTAAGGAGAAAAGGAAAAGTACCAATATTTAGATGCTTGAAGACTTTACAAGGCCTGAATGCTTCCCTCTAGTGGTTAAATACTGTACTCTGTTTTATATCACCTTCTATGAAAAATTTTATACCAGTTACATCTGTTGGATAATGTCACAATTTCAGATGATAAGGGACTTAAAATTGTTCTTTTAATTTACATTCATATGACAGTAAAGCTGGAATAGTGAGCAATACGACATAAATAAACATAAAATGAGTGTAAAACGTATATATCCACAACAAGGAAAATAAAGCATATTATAAATACAGTGTTAGACTCAGGCAAATAACATTAACAATATATACTGAGATAAATAAGCTTAATAATAGTCACACTGAGATAAATAAACATATGCAATAGTTATACTGCAGTAAATAATATTTACTATATTCATACTGAGGTAAATAATGTATACTATAGCTATGCTGCGCTAAATAGCATACTATAATTATACTTTGGTAAATAATTTCTACTATATTTATGCTGAGGTACAGTAAATAACACTTTATTTATACTGATTTAAATTATGTGTACTCTAGTTATGCTGAGGTAAATAAGGTATACTATATTTATGCTGAGGTAAATAATATATACTATATCTGCACTGAGGTCAATAATATATACTATATTTGCACTGAGGTCAATAATGTACACTATAGTTACTGTGAGGTAAACAATGTATACTATAATTTTACTTACGAACATCTGAGTTACGAATTTCTGCAGATACGAATGGACCGCAGATCTACGAAGATTTGTAGATACGAAAAAACGTGGAAGTGGCTCACGTGTAGTGTACAAAAATAGACTACAGTGCACCAGATGCCATTATTTATATTTATATACAATATTTTTAGTGTGTAAGTCTTCTTCCTTTCAGGGGTCGCCATAATGAATCATCTGCCTCCATCTAACCCTATCCTCTCCATCCTTTTCTCTCACACCAACTAAGTTCATGTCTTCTTTCACTGCATCCATAAATCTCCTCTTTAGTCTTCCTCTAGACCTCCTGCCTGGCAGTTCCAACCTCAGCATCCTTCTACCGATATAGTCACAATCTATCCTCTTAACAACCACCTTAATCTGGCCTCTCTGACATTAAACATTCGTTGTCCCTCTGATGGACTCATTATTGATGCTATCCTTCCATGTCGCTCCCAAACAGAGCCTCAACATCTTCATCTCTGCTACCTCCAACTCTGCCTCCTTTCTTTTCCTCAGTGCCACTGTCTTTAAGCTGTAAAGCATTGCTGGTCTCACCACTGTCATCTTTCCTTTCATTCTTGCTGATACTCTTTTATCACACAACACACCTGACACTTTTCTCCACTTGTTCCAACTCGCCTGTACCCACCTCTTTGCCACCTCTCCACACTCTCCATTACTCTGGACTGTTGACCCTAAGTCCTGCACCTTCTTCACCTCTGCTCTCTGTAGTCTCACTGTTTCACTTGGGTCCTTCTCATTCACAAACATGTATTCTGTCTCGCTACGGCTAATCTTCATTCCTCTGCTTTCCAGAGCAAACCTCCACCTCTCTAGATTTTCCTCCACCTGTTCCCTGCTCCTGCTACAAAACACAATGTCATCTGCAAACATCACAGTCCATGGAGACTCCTGTCTAACCTCATTTGTCATCCTGTCCATCACCAGAGCGAACAAGAAGGGGCTCAGAGCCGATCCTTGATGCAGACCCACCTCCGCTTTGAACTCTTCTGTAACACCTACAGCACATCTCACCACTCAGCTCTCATACATGTCCTGCACCACTCTAACATACTTCTACAATACCACAGCTACTCTCTCGGCACCCTGCCATACACTTTCTGTAAAAAGACACAATGCAACTCCATATTACTTTCTCTGTACTTCTCCATTAGAAAACCCACAAGGAAATACTGTATCAATTGTACTCTTTCTAGGCATGAAACCATATTGCTGCTCACAAATGCTCACCTCTGCCCTTAACGTAGGACTACTTAACGTAGTACTACTCTTTCCCACAGCTTCATTGTATGGCTGACCAGCTTTATTCCTCTGTAGTTGCCACAGCTCTGCACATCTCCCTTTTTCTTGAAAATCAGCAGCAATGCACTTCTCCATTCCTCTGGGATCCTCTCCAAGATCTTGTTAAACAGACTAGTCAGAAACTCTACTGCCACTTCCACACCTCCACCGGTATGCCATCAGGACCAAGTCAATGTAAAAAATGTGTCTGGTATATTGTGTGTGTGCGTGTGGGGGTGCGAGAATGAGTCGACCTCACTGGTTTAAATCAGTCCACGATGATAGAAAATGGCTGTCCTGTAAAGCTGTCCCAATGCTGAATAATACTAATAAAAAAAAAAATCCTTACACAGTTCACAGTCCACAGTCCAATACAGCTCTGAGACATATTGGCGTCCATTCAAGCGCGCTGTTAACACCATGCAGCTTTTTCCTCCCCTCGGCTGCATCACCGTCATTCCCTTCTGTCTGTTTGGTATTTTTATGCTTTACACTGTATATCTGTATTGAAGATATCTGTATCTGTATATAAGACTCACTTTGTTGGACTTACTGCTCCCGAAATGGAACTCATTCGCAAAGTGGGGGCTTATTTTACTATATTTAAAGTGAGGTAAACAATATATTCTGTAGTTACACTGAAGTAAATAACATTAACTATATGGGGTAAATAAAGTGTACGATAGTTACACTGAATTAAATAATGTATGCTATAGTTACACTGAGGTACAGTAAATAAGGTGTATGACAGTTAGGACGTAAAATGTTAAATAACTTGATTTTTATGTTTATGTATTGTTTAAAAAAAGGTAAACTATAATTATGTTAAGGTAAATAAGGTGTATGGTACACTGAGGTAAATTATGTTTTACGATATTTATGCTCAGGTAAACAACATTTGTGTTATTCAGGTGAATGATATTTACATTGGGGTAAAAAAGGCATACTATAGTTACACTAAGGTAAATTTAACTTTTTTATTTTTTCTGAGGTAACATTTACTACAGAATAACTAAGTTAAATATGGTGCTATGATAGTTACACTCAGGGTAAAGATCATTTACTATATTTACCCTGAGGTAAATAATGTGTACTACAGTAATGATGAGGTAAATAAGTTATTTCAAAGATAACCTGAGGTATATAATGTATACTATAGTGACACTGAGGTAAATAAGATTTATTATAGTTACAATGAGGTAAACAAGGTGTAATGTAAACACACTGAGGTAAACGAAGTGTGTTCTAGTCAGAATAAATTGTGCTGTTTTTACTCTGGGGTACAAAAATGTACTACAGTTACGGTGATATACATAATATGTACTTCAGTTACACTGAAGAAAATAAGGTGAACTGCAGGCATACTAAGTTAAATAAAATAAGTAATATAAAAAGTAATTGTACTAATCTTACTCTCAGGTAAATAAAGTGTGTTCTAATTACACCAAGAAAGTTAAGGTGTGTTATAATTAAAATAAAATGCACTATAGTTATACTGAGGGAAATAAAGTGTATTAAAGATACAGCGAGGGAAATCAGGCGTATAATGAACATTATTATGATCATATTATTGACAGAGCGACAGAAGTACCACAAGCGTACAGAATTCAGCAGGCAATAAAAGCTGCCATCTCTGATTCACAACACCAGCATTTCCAATCTGTTGCTTCCTTTATTTCTCATTTATCGTCACCGTCTCCATGGCATTACCATGGTGATCCTGGGCCGAGTCTCGACCAGACGGTCCGCTATCGCTACTAACGGTAATGTGGGCGTCGTGGCAACAAGCGCTGCGTCCCACGATCCCCTACGGGAGAGCCGTTAGCATTCACAGATCTCAGACTTCCAACCACTTCAAAACAATTACACATCTGAAAGTGCCAAATCTCACAATTATACACCTACACTGCCTTCTGACTATTGTTACTGTGAGTTAGGGTTAAAAAAATAACGTTTGAATTGAATAGTTACACAAATTCACAGTGTGGCTGTGCAAGTTATACACATACAAAGGTTCTGTATTTAGAAACATATCAGTTCATAAAGAAAAAAAAATGTTTACAAATGTAAACAAGGAGCCACATAGTGGTTGGTGTCCTTGGTTTGATTCTACATTGCAGCTACAACGCTAATGGAGCTAACAGGAAGTTTTTGGATTAGACTGGCGGTGAACGTTACATCTTCACTGTGATACACGTTACGTTTGGGTTGTCTTGAGATTGTCGCTAAATTTATAGTGAGAACTTAATCCAGAGTTTGCACACATTGGTCTTCAATCCTACGTTACATACCTGCGTTTACAGAAAAACATGTCTTTTTCTTCTTCGATTATTTTTTTCATTTCAAGGGGAGTGTTTGTGGCTAAACAAACCTGGCTTCCTTTGAGGTGCGAACAACATACAAGTGTTTTTAGTTTTTCTGAATGAGGACGCAAAGATGGAAAGAAAAATGCGATCAGCATGAAAAACGGGAAAGAAAAAGAGAGAGGCAAAAGAGGTAAATGAAAGGGGCGGGACTAAACCCCTTGGCTGTTTTCCTGCTCTCTCAGCACTACGTGCTGGGACTAATAAACACACACACTGCAGCAGCCATATATTACAGTCCATTTCTTGCTCTGAGTGTGTGTGTGTATGTGTGTGCTGCGTCCGTGTTGTCTGTGTGTAAATGCATGTTTGCCCTCTCTGCTGAGAGTCATGACTGATGAAGCTAATCAGTTGGTCACAGTTGGTGAATTTAACAATCCATCACACATGCACACACACATACACGCACACACACACAAACACACACACGCACACACATTTTAGTGGATTCCTCACTGAAGTCCAGATTCCTCTCATCTGTTGGATCGCCATATTGAGGGTCCATTATTCAATCAGCTTGAGTGACGCAGTGAGAATTTAATTCTGAAGTTACACACAATAGTACTCAGAGCTCAGTAGATGTTATTCAGAAGTTATGCACGTAGAGTTTGTCTACAATAGAGGTGTGTCTCAGTTACGCTCGATTCTGCTGTTGAAGTGAAGCAGGTGTTTTTTGCATGTTTGCATACTGTAAATAACTGTCAGAGCACAATTTATAAAATGTAATAAAAATAGAAATAAAGCTTATTGTGTTGTTTTCTGTTGACCCCTCACATGATATGAAAACAAAAAAGAAACATGTCAGTTCTATGATGCACTCGTAGCACGAGGGTGCAGTACCGAAGGTATCACAGCCATGCTGATATTCAGTACAACAGCACAACCTCGAGTGTGATATTGCTTTTATACAACAGTTCCACAAATACCATTTATTAAACTGATTATGATTTGTTTGTTTATTTAACCAGTTATTTTGCACTGCCAACACGTATTATTCCGTGACTGGTAGAACTAACTAACCGTGACGGGAGGAGCTGGAGACCAACAGTTAGTGTAATTAACGGGTGAAAGTAGTTTTTATTCTTACTGGTACTATGTAGCCAAAATGAGGTGGAAAACAGTCCTGAGAAACTTACGAGATTTACTTTATATTTCCACTTATTCCGCTTTAGAGTGTCAGCTCCATTAATCTTCGAGCTCAGGGGTTGAATCCCAAATAGCATTACATTGAAAGCTAGTGCACTATGTAGGGTGTACAATCACTTGTTCCCTTGATCAGGGGCCAGAGAGGGATTTGGGTTTCAGCCTTGTGTCAGATGCTAGTAAGCTTAGTAGCTCGCGTTAGCCGTGTACAGAACAACATGGATGGTTCAAAGGCGATTCGGAACAACTTAGAAGGAATCTCTAAGGAGACAGCGTGTTGTTTAAGATGACATAACATTATCAGATGTGTTTACTTGCTGAAAGTTCTTGTTTGACTGGTTTTGAATGTAGGTTTTGGCAGGCCTTAGTACTGCGGACGCTATAGGCCTACTTTCAACCATGCTGTGACCGACAGTTAGTGTCATTCACAACTGCAGAACAAATAGGATGCTGAGTGATACATATAGTATAGTATAGTAAACATTCCTTTGCTGTTTATGCCTTATGCCTATCAGATTATTCGGTAGGATGTATGATGAATAAACTTCACAACCAGACACACAACCAGAACCAGAATGTGCCATTTAATTCCAGGGATAATATTCAAATTGTGTAAGGTGATGCATTAATGTGTAGAGACTCATAGACTGACCTGCCAGCGCATGGCAGAAAGTTCAGTGTAAACAGTGGTTAAATTGTAAAAAAATTTCAAGGGGGATGGTGAGGTCAAGTATTTTTTTGCCGATTTGAATGGTTGCACAAACTCAACATAATCAATCTATTAAACGTTGCCTAGCTAAGCTCACCATAAAATAAAATTGTTAGCTGGCTAAAGTTACAAAGAATAATTAGCTAGCTAGTTGCGTGTGGTAGCTCGTCCTACAATGGAATCTGTCTGTCCCTCTCACACGTCTCACTGGTCATTCCATACTGACCTGGTACGGAGGTGCCGAGAGCGACGAACACCACAGCGGTGACTGAGTCCTTGAGTCCCACGGTGCAGCCGAAGTGACACGCCAGGTCTCCGATGAAAGCCGTCAGGACGCCGATCATGATGATTGACACGACAAAACACGCCCATCCGTTCCAGTAATCAGTGGGCGGGACGAAGGCGAACAGAACTTTCCAGAACACAGTGAGGAAGTGCATGACGTAATCGAAGCAGGATGGGAGCTTCTCCTCCCCGCACTCTTCATCATCATCATCCTCCCCTTTACACAGAAAGAGAGATAAAGAATGAGTGAGGGAAGCAGAGAGGGAGAGACAGACAGATGGACAAACAGAGAGTGACATTATTACAAGTATTATTACAGTGAGAGCATTTCACAAATGACACCTATACACTGTTTATGTGAGCACTAGGCATTACAATACAGACACATACACACACACACACGTACACATACAGTACATGCTTCACGTTTGATGCTATAAGCTTTTTGATCTTGTTTTCGTGGTTCATTGTCACACTGATGCAGCATCAAACCACAAATCTAACGTCTCTTTAAAGTTTAACTCTTTAAAGTTTCTGCCTGGAGGAGGATGTGAATAAATATGAATAAATGAATATCAGACGCAGCTTAATAGCTTTACACCAGCCAACTATACACACACACACACACACACACACACACACACACACACACACATGGCAAGTGTTTGTGTGATTAGAACTCTGATTTGTGTATCATGTGTAAGCCTGTTAGTTTGATCTCCATGGTAACGATGTGTGAGCAAACCATGGCTCAGTCTTCACACTCACACAGTTCACAGTGCACACACACACACACACACACACACACACACACACACACACACGCACAGACAGACAGGCTTCACAATGTTACCCTGAGTAAATCAACTGAGTGGAACAAACAGTTTGACATTTAAATCCTTTAAACCATTAACACTCTTAGTGTCTGTGTGTGCGTGTGTATGAGTGTGGGAAAGAGACACACTTTTCATCTCTGCAATAAAGGGCGGAGCTAAGGAGGAGGGGTCACAGGTGATGCAGCTGACAGTACTGCAGGTATATATTAAGGAGCTTGCTCTAATCTTCATATCTTGGGATATGCTGAGACATTTGACCTTGACACACACACACACACGCACACATGAACACACACACACAATTACTGACCGGCGCTCACTGTGATGGCCTCGATGAACTGATCCCTCCAGCTGTTTGTGCCGACCAGCAGCGCCAAATTCGTCTTCTTAATCAGTTTATCAACAGTGTTCTAAAGAGAGGGAGAGAGTTAATACACTTCCTGTTTACTGCTGGCAAAAGACATGCACGCACACACACACACACACACACACACACACACACACACACACACTCCAAGCCCACAAGACAGCACAGAACAGGATCTGCA
>JAQMYJ010000005.1:9108862-9131362 GCA_030014305.1 Clarias laeviceps
GTGTAACGGTGTGTGTATGAGAGTGTGTGAGGTGTGTAACGGTGTGTGTATGAGAGTGTGTGAGGTGTGTAACGGTATGTGTATGAGAGTGTGTGAGGTGTGTAACGGTGTGTGTATGAGAGTGTGTGAGGTGTGTAATCGTGTGTATAAGAGTGTGTGAGGTGTGTAACGGTGTGTGTATGAGAGTGTGTGAGGTGTGTAATGGTGTGTGTATGAGAGTGTGTGAGGTGTGTAACGGTGTGTGTATGAGAGTGTGTGAGGTGTGCAGTGCATAAGAGTGGTTAATTTGTATGGACCAATGAAATGTCCATTTGTGTGATTATGTGTGTGTGTGTGTGTGTGTGTGTGTGTGAGAAAGAAAGAGAGAATGGAAATAAGGAATAAGAAAAGACACCAGGAAAACCCTCATCAATTTTTGAGGTCAGTCAGAAATCAGTAGGAGAGAGAGGCACTGCTGAGGAGCACAGAGGGGTAGAGAGAGAGAGAGAGAGAGAGAGAGAGAGAGAGAGAGTAAGAGAGACAGTAAGTATGGCATAGAGAAAGAGGGAGAGAGCAACAGATATGAAGAGAGACTGAAAGAGAAGGAGACAAAGAAACAGACAGATAAAGAGCATCAGCTAAATGAAGAGTGACAGATAAATAGAGAGACAGAGAGAGAGACAATAATAGATAGATAGACAGAGAAAGAGATATATATAGAGGAATAGAGAGAACAGTTTGAGAGAAACATATAGAAAGACACAGAAAGAGAAGGAGACAGAGAGACAGACAGAGAGCATCAGATAAAGGAAGAGTGACAGATAAAAAGAGGATGATAGAGAGACAGACAATGAAAGATAGACAGAGAAAGAGCGATTATACAGAGAGGAAGAAACAGTTGGAGAGACAGACAGGTGGAGTGAAAGAGAGAGAGAGAGAGAGAGAGAGAGACCTCTGTGTTTTGTGTGTCCTCTCCTCTTCCACTGTGGCGTCTCGAGCACTACATAAAAGCTGGACTGTTTATTGTACTCCTCTCGATCGAGCACACAGACCGAGAACGTCTTCCTGCAGAGACACAACAACAGAGATCGTTGGAACCGAGTGTCTCTAACTCTCTCTCTTTTACACGCACACACAAACACACACACACACACACACACACACACACACACAGGAACCCTAAGAGACTCCGGAGGTGAAGCGTGATCATGAAGGTGACGATGATGAGTTATCGCTGATGAGGAGGCGTGGCATAGGCGGTTCAGTCCACGCCCCCAGTCCATCCCACTTCCCCTCCCCCACCTTTTTTCTCACTGCTCTCTATAAGCTGCGGTTCTCCAATCTCCAGGAAGAAGCTCTTGTTCTTCTCATACTCCTCGTCATCGATTATCCTGACCTTTACCGTTTTGCTGGAGGGAAAAAAGAAAAAGAAAGAGAAGAAAAGAGAGCGAAAAAAAAACACAAAGAAGAGAAGAAGAAGAAGAAGAAGAAGCAAACGAGTAAGGCAATTGCAGAAGAAAGGTAAATAAGCAGGCAGTCACAAGTGCACAAAGTGAATGAAAGGAGGAATGAAAAGAGAGGCAGAAAGAGCACAAATGTCAACATAGACGTACACGGATTGGGCGTGGCCTAACATCTCAAAGAAAACAATATTACACTCTTCCCTTTACATGTCTCTTACAGTTTACATTAATAAAACACAAACAGCAGCTGGTCTAATGGGCGTGACCTAAGAGTCTTATAAGCACTCCTGAGTGACACTGCTCCTCTGGTTACTTCCTGGTAGCCGCTGATTCGGGTTTATGCTAATACTTATCGATGTTCGTTAGTCAAACTAGCCAACAAAACAGTTCAAATTAATCGAGTCAAATCACTCCGTCCCCCAAAATACATATTTTACATATGTCATATGTCACATGATATTAAGATTAGTATTAGCCACCAAACAGCTTTAAGCTAATATCAGTTAATGTAAATGCCAATAAACAATTAGCATTGTGCTAAAAACCAGTTAGTATCACATGTAGAGTTTCCCTGAGTAACACGGGCCCGGGTAATGCTGATTAGCATCAAGTTCATTTAAGAGGAAAGTTTATCCTTCATGCTAATATCGCTTAAAGTAAACTTTATGCTAACACCAACAAGTTTCAAGCTCATGCTCATAAAGCTGAAAAGTAAAGGAGTTATGCTAATCCCAGTAGTAATCATTCCTACCAGGTGATAAGGTACCCATGATGCATTGCAGCATACACTCCCAGTGCAGTGTGAGTCACGGTGTTACTCTGAAGTGTGCAACGAAATGCCAAACAAACGGCAAACAAGATTCGGTTTCTCAAGATTGAGTCAGAACACGGTGTGTTTCTTTCTCTACACACACACACACACACACACACACATATGCACACACACTTTTAAAAGCCACTGTGTTTTGAGAAATGCTTCGAAGGCTGCGAGTTGTCACCGTGTTGCCATGGTTACCGATATGCTAACGATAAACCAATGCTAAAGCTCGTGAAGTGGAACATCGTTGGAGAAAACAGTGATGTAAGAATAGTGAAATAAAATATTCAGTAAAATTATTAAAAATAACAGCAGGACAGCAGAGCCTGAGCACATCTCACTGCTCTGAGAACATTTATAGCTTTATATTATTTACATATTCAAATACAAGCAATTCAAATTAATATATAGGATGCTTTGTAAAATTCCCAAAATTTTCTTTAGCTGAATATCAACAAACATTGACAAGGCATTATGTGGACAAAATAAAATACATAAATACTGTATGACCATTAAATAATGCATTATTTAAATAATAACATAATTTTAAGGCTGTAAATAGCTAGCTTTTTTTTGTTTGTTTGTTTTTTTGAGGGGGGATTAAACCAAACATTTAATCAAAACAATATTTGCTATTTTATTTATAATAATGTATCTGTTATATACAATTTTTGCAAATACCTTACAAGCACAAACAGCTCATATACACATACCGTAGAATGAGAAAATAATATATATGGGGCGTTCAAGTCGAATCAGTGATGAAACTTGTGGGGAAAAAACACCCCACCCCATCCTCCCTCAGTCCCTTATTTCTGTTTCAAGGACTTGATGACCCTATTTCATTTACTACAATGAAAAGTGTGTTTGTGGCAGTGTGGCAATGACTAGCAACCCTATTCTATGCATACGCTGGTTAGCTAGGTATTATTTTTGTTTACCATGCTGACACCTATTGGCTAAGCTAAGCTAACATGTAACACAAATAGCTAAGTGTAGTGCTAGCTAGCTATAAAAAAAAAGTCTCATTTGACAATTTTGTTTAATGAAAATGTGCCAAATGAAAGTGGAAGAAGTTCTCACTTCCTTTGATTCAGATTGAAGTCACTTTGACGTAAAACTCGTATTGGGACGCAGCCCAAAGAGGAATGCTAGTCTAAGTAACACCTGCACTAACAGAGTTGCTAGCTACTGTCTTGATGGTTTGTTTTTTATATAACAAAAACAGGGGTGTGTGAACTTTTTAGATCTGCGCTTAATACTCGAATTAGCACGTAATTTGCATCACTATCTCTTCGTCTGTTTAAATATAAACAATTATCAAATATAGCTAGTTGAATAACAGACAAAGAGATAGAGATGCTAATTACATGCTAATTCGAGTATTAAGAGCAGATCTAAAAAGTTCACACACCCCTGTTTTTGTTATATAAAAAACAAACCAACAAGATCAACCAGTTCAGACGATTTTCCAGCTTTAATGTGAAGCAACCAACAGCACTAGGTGAAAGTAGCTAGCAACTCTGTTATTGCAGGTGTTACGTAGACTAACAGTCCTCTTTGGGCTGCGTCCCAATCCGAGTTTTAGGTCAAGGTGACTTTAATCTGAATCAAAGGAAGTGAGAACTTCTTCCACTTTCACTTGGCACATTTTCATGAGACAAAATTGTCAAAGGAGACAAGAACATCAAGGAGACCCAATTTCTCTCAAGCTTTAACACACACACTTTCTCAAGGGTACATGTTTGACAGGCAGGTCTTAAGTGACTCAATTAATTTGAGTAAGTGTAACAAGTTTCCCCAGAGATAAGTGTGTGTGTGTGTGTGTTCTCTCCGCACTACTTTGGCTCATTGCTGATGGCATTTTAATATTCATGAGCCCTGTTTAGTTGCTCATTAATTATGCAGGAGTTGCAGAGTTCTGACTAAACGCTTTAGATTGTGCGGGTGGTGTCTCAAATCACCCCACATTCCCTACATAGTGCACTAGTGTGTAGTTAAGGTGGTCACATTATCCCCAGATGTGCATACACACATACTAGGATACAAACAAACACATGACACACCAACACACATGCCTACACAAAGACACAAGCATATAAAGCACACTATAAGCGTATAAAGCATCATAAGGCCACAAAACACAGACACACACACAGGTGCACACACACACACAATTATACAGATGTATACAATTATACAGCAAAGGGTCTTGCTGTTGCCATGGTGATGACTGTGATATACTTGGGACCTTTAGACATGGCGAGGTCACAAAGTCAACAGGTTAAAGAGTGACCTTATAAGGGCAGAGCACTGACATTTACATCCTTCTACTGTGTGTGTGTGTGTGTGTGCAATCAATTTTGAAAGCTGATGGGAATTTAACCCAAGAAATTGACTGATATCTTATGGTTGGCACACACACACACACACACACACACAGGGCAGGCTCATTTCTATCAGAGTGTAGACAGGCCCGTAGAGAGGCCTATGAACCAGGTTTTGATGGCCTACACAAGGTTTTAAAGTAAGATTTGTAATCGCTCTTAAAATCTGACTAAAATGGTGTCCAACTGAATAATATTTTTGGAGGGTTGCCATGGTGACAGCACAACCACACATTTCCATCACTAACACTAACAGTGTGGCATTATTTAGCTGCGCCTGCAGCAGTGTGAGCATCTGGTTGCCCAAGAGGTTTCTGCTAAGGTGATAACCAACAAGGTGACAAGATGACTGTCTCTTTAAACTGAGGGGGTGGAGCTTATGTAATACAGTCGCCATGTTGAGGGTCACACGCTGCCATGTCTTACACCATCACTGATTAAGCCAAGCCTTTATTTATCACGTCACTACATTACTGCACAGTGAAATCCTTTATTCTTTTCTTTAATTTTTTAAATAAATGCATAGCCCAACTTTACATTAGGAGGCCGGGGTCAGAGCACAGGATCAGATGTTACAGTACAGCAACCCCCTGGAGCAGACTCGGGTAAGGGCTTTGCGCAAGGGCCCAACAGCTACAAGGTGGTTGAGCAGGAGCTCAAAATGTTAACCTTCTTACCAATAACTCACAGCCTTAACACATTGTGCTACCACTGCCCCAGTGAAACAAATGAAGCTCCTTCCATTTGGTGATGATAAAATTAGCTCTGACAGGTAGTAAAGCAGCCATGGAATGAATTATCAAATAAAACTTACAGGAGTGCAAGCAATAAAAACTCCAAAAAGTGCAACTAGTTAGAAAAAAACCTAAACTACTAAGATGCATTAAAAATGTACTTAAAGTAATTAACTTACTTATATCATGTACAGGGCTATGGGGGCCTGAAGCCTATCCCAGAGGGATCAGAGCATGAGACGAGGTCCCAATCCATTGCAGGTCACACACACTCTCTCACACACTATGGGAAAATATGTTAATAGTTCAAAATGTACCGCCTGTAGAATTATAAAGAAACCGACATTTTACAGCCAAAATGACTCCAAGGTCTCAAAAATCAACTTGACAGTGAGCGCACAAGTTGAGTGGCGGCGAGCATGCCGGACGTGCAGCTTCTAATGCGGGCACACAGGGCTTCAAATGCATGTGTTTTTTGACTAATTTGTGCTCACTGTGTTTTAAGACTGGTGTAAGTTTTTGTGTTTTGAGATGTCTGTAATGAGTGTGTTTGAGACTAATTAGGTCACAGAGGTTGGATAAAAAGGCACATCGGAAGTTTTTAACACTCACAATTTCTAATAATATAACACCATACCAATGTGTTTCTGTTGGACTATTTAGAAGCTTCTGCGCTGTGTACAGAATCGTTTATATCTAAAGCTGATCACCGGTCATAGCCAATCAACCTCTAAACCAGCCAATCCTGGTCCCTGACCAACTGACCGGTTAATCTTTATTATAAATGTAAAAATAGTTTAAAAAAAAATCTATTTTGGAGTCAGTGATTCACAACTGAATTTAATTTTCCCCCATCTACCAATTGGCCACCTCTGTATGTTTTTGGTGTGAGGAAACCGGAGTACCCAGAGGAAACCAGGTCATATCAACACTAAACACTGAGTTCACACCTTTCTGGAAGTAAACTGGCAAGAATGTTCCCAGAAATAGACCCAACATGTTCCTGATGTCATAGACGTCTGGCCACTCTGGGTCATATGGTTTGGACATGTCCAGTTCTAGGGTCATTTTGGTCTGCTGTGTTTGATACATTTTTATATATTAATGAAAATCATAAAATAAGATGCAATAACAAGAAAAAATGAGAGAAAACAGAAAAAATTGTTAAGTAGTTAAGGCTTGGCAGAAGAACAAGTACAAATAGTGATACAAACACACACAGACTTCCACTGATCTCTTCTTACCTTATCTTTTTAAACATGACAAAAAACATGCTAAGCCAGTAAACAAATATAAAATATTCAATTATTAAGTCGCACAGGTTAATTCTGGGCTATGGCCAGTAGAGGGCAGTAGGTGGAACGTATCAAATTTTAAATTTCTGTAAAAATTGGTTAATAAATACCTTATCTTAATGATCCTTCAACAGAAGTGAGAACGTTTTAAGTTTTAACATTATTCTAAAGCACTTTAATGAAAACTATCCAAGCTGGTTATTCTAATTTGTCTTAGAAAAGCATGTATTTTTTGCTCTAAACCTACGCTGCTGGTGAAGTTATTTTTTGGGGTAGCAGGGAAATTCTGGTGTGAAAATGAGGCTGAGGGTCAGCTCTTTCTGACTACATGACATAATTATTTAAATGTTGAAATATTCTACAAATAGGATTTTGATGGAGATCAACAAGGTTTGTAAACAAATTTGCATTGGCCATATCTCAGGGACCGGACATGATACAGGAAAAAAAATGGTATTAAAATGGAGCTTAAACCGGGAATCTGACAGGTCCTATATCGCAAGCAGATTGTTCTAATACATATATAACCAGATACTGTAGTTTATTGCAATCCTTTAATCAGAAACAGACGTAATAATAAATAAACTCGACTCTACCAGACGTTTTCATTTGCTAAAAAGATCTGGTTCTGCAGTGAGCAGCAGGTCACAGCTGAACAAATGAGTTTACAGGATTTTATCATCTTCTTATTTGATGACAGTGTAGTTTCCATCTCTCTCTCTCTCACTCTCTCTCTCTGCCTTATGCACTGGGTATTCTTCTTTTTTCCCTTCCTCCTCCTCTCCTCTTTAACCTTCACATACATTCATTATCACACCATAAATGACTTACACACATCCTCCCCCTCCATCTCTCGCTGCCTCTCTCCATCTCTCTCTCCCTCGCTCTGCTGTATTTTATGTTCGGCATCTGTTTATCTGCCGCCCACACACACGTTATTACTCACAGAAAACTCTCTCTCTCTCTATCGCTGTCTTTTGCTTCCTCTCTTTCTCATGCACACAGAGAGAGAGAGAGAGAGAGAGAGAACCACAGAAAGGTCCCTGTGGTCAGAGATCATGTGTGTATTTATCTACACACACTGTCAAACACCAAAAACTAATAAACTGATGAACAAACTAAAAGCACAAACGAATCTCTCAGACAAACTGGCAACTGTAACGGCACATGACCCAGTAAACGAACCAAGAGATAAACCAATAAACATATTACATAAAGAAGAAAAAACAAACCAGCACTAGACTCAACTAATGAATCAACTCAATGATCCAAGGAATCAATTTACAAACAATTCACAGTTTATCAAAATAAATGAATCAACAGCAGATTAACCACAAACCAGTAAACAGACCTGCCTGTGTATATAACCAAAAACACACCCGAGTGACTAAAAAACATCAAACAAATGAATCAAACGAGTTAATAAACAAACCAACTAACCAACAGCAAAACCAATAACCAATCAACAGAAACCAAATCAACAAATGACCCAGTAAGAAAACAACAAATGGACCAAAAAACCCAAATGACATCAGCAAACCAAGCAGCGAGTGTGAACAGACCATCAGTGTTTTCGACACACTGACGAAACAACAAAATGAATCAATGAACCAAGCAGAAGACCAATGAATCAGTTACCCAATAACTGAGAACAATAATGAAACATTAATATATATATACAGTATATATAGACACATTTACTGACTAAAAATAAACTAAATAACTGGCTAGAAAACCAATGCACAACCAAACACTCCAACTATACATAAACCAAAAAACAAACCAAAAAACAAACCAAACAACTAAAGGCAATATACGAGAAGCGTTCAGGATGAATTTTCTGTTGAATGATGTTTATAGAAGACTTCTACAGAAGCATGGGACGGTGATGAGACTTTTAGCCGCAGTAAAACATTTCAAATGGTGCAAACGTTATAAAAAAGCCGTACATCCGTGAATGACAATCCCAGCAGATGCAGTTGCTCAAGGCCCCCTGCAGTCATTCTCATGCACATTCAGAGATTGGAACTCATGGTCCTTGAAAATCGACATATAACTTGTCACCGATTTGCAGAAGAGACGCATCTGTATGTGAGACCTGTTCAGACAATCATTCAAGAACATCACCTGCACATTACAGGAACTCGGCTGGGAGTTATTGCCACATCTGCCTTGTACAGACCTGACCTTGCACCAAGCCATTTCCACATATTAGGAGTTCCTGGGAGGCCAGTGTTCCTGGCATTAAGCAGGCAGTTTGATCATGGCTCCGGTGTACTGAGACTTTCTACTTCGATGGTATTTATGCACTAGTGAAATGCTGGGATAAGTGCATAAGTGTAGCACGGGATTATATAGAAAAATAAAGAGAGTTTTTATTCTCAGAATTGTGTTCGGTTATTCTGCACCAACAAAAGTCCCACTTTGATGCAAATGCCCCTTGTACTCGTACTGGTAATGTAATAAACACACCAATCAAACTAAATGACAAGGTTTAAATAATTTAAAATGCTCATTAAACAACTAACTGGCAACAAAAGCAGCAACACTTCGCTAAATAAATTAACAGTTACTCCAACAAAATAATTACATAATACATTTAAAATACATTTAAACCAACAAAAACACCAAAGAAACAACAAACAGATGGGAGTTATAAACAAACAAACCAGCCAACAAACAAACCAGCTAAATGTAGCACAAAACAAATTAATTAAACCAACACAATAATGAACATAGGTTCAAAGCAACACAAAAGAACTCAATAACTGAAACAGTAATGAACCAATAAATAAAACTAGCAAATAAATAAAATCAGTGAGCTAAAAACGAAAAAAAAAAAGCAAAAACAAACAAACATGAAAGAATAAAAGCAGCAATGAACAAAGGGACAAAGTACCAAGAATTTTTTTAATTTTTTTTGTAAATATTACAACGACCGATCAAGAACTACCATACAAACAAAACAACAAATAAACAAACAAATTAACAAAAAACAATTATCAAACAATACAAAAAGACTAATAAAGCAGCTAAATGAAGACCAATCATGAGTTCACAAAAAACTACAATAAATGTGCACAAAAAAAAAAATAATAATAATCTGGCCATGTGACCTGAAACTGATACACAACAAATATTAATCAGGTTAATTAAACAAAAATTAATCCTTTAATTAAACCTGAAAATTTATAAAATCACAGAACAAACAAACAGACAGAACTAACAACAGTCTCATTACCACTGAATCAACAGACAAATGATTAGACATCCCTAATTAAACGGCAAACGAACAAACAAACAAACCCCGCATGTCCTGGGACTACGCAGTGCTGCTGCTGTTGTGCTGTTCGTGTAGCAGGTGTAAAAAAAATTGAAGCCTCTTATTTTCCTGATATTTTTAGGAATTGAGAGAGTGCTGACCTTTGACTCGTGAGCAGCGATCAATTCAAACTTCATCTGCTGCTTCGCCCACCTTCGACTTGAACAGGAAATGAGGGGATATAAAAAACGAATGAGAGAGGAAGTGTGATAACCTCCAGCGGAGGAGTTAAAAGAGCTCACGCTTTCAAAGAAGAAGAGAAGAAGAAGAAAAAAACGCTTCTCCGTTCTGGAGGATTTTTATGAGGAGTGCAACAGTGATGGTCGTGATCTATCGATCCACACTCACACACACACACACACACACACAACCCCAGGGTAGGCACACTTTATATGCTCTTTGTGTGTGTTGTGAGTGTGTGTGAATCATTGTGCAGTGTGTGGGAAAAGTTGCACTGCTTTAGCTTCAGTCAGTGCTGTTGATGCTACACACACACACATACATTTTACGTTTTGTCAAAGTTACTCTCTGACAAAAATGCAGTTGATTTCTGTCGCCATATCGCCATGGTAACTGCTAAAAAAAAAGAAGTAAAGTAAAAAAGTAGCGAGAGTGAGACAGGTCCCTGTATGTGTGTGTGAAAATAGAACTTCATTAGGTACACTTACTGTATTGTGCATGTCTCTATAAGCTAAGCCTTTCTTCTTGTGATTTAGTGTTTCTCTTACATTTTTTTTCTTTTTCTGTCTCTTTTAGTCTCCCTGTTTATCTGCCTCTTCTGTCAAATGTCCCTATTTTTTAAATGTACTGCTGCCATTTTTTCACCATTTTGCCTTTAATCTCTCTCTCTCTCTCTCATCTGAATACCTCATACATAACTAAAGGTCATTATATCTCCATCTGTTATCACTCATTTACTCTCTCTCTTACACACACATACACACATGACCTTTTCCTGTACAAGCTTATGGCCATTCAGCATCACACAGCATCACACAGCATCACACTACAACAAAACAAATTTCAAACTTTCATCAAACAACACTAAGACCTGAAAATTGAAGGACAACTCGAGTAAAATTTGTGCAAAGTTAAATCAGAGTAAAAATAAAGTAGCATTTGCTACTTTATAAAATGCATGTAAAATTTGAATAAAATTGAAGTACATTTCATGCAAAATTAAAGTAAAATTAGATTCTTCTTCTTTTTCTTCTTTTGTCTGCTCCTGTTAGGGGTCGCCACAGGGGACCATATGTCTCCATCTAACTCTGACTATCACATCTTCCTTTGTCACTCCAACTTCCGGAATGTCCTCCCTGACCACATCCATAAACCTCCTCTTGGGGCTTCCTCATCTCCTGCTGCCTGGCAGCTCCATCTCTAACATTCTCCTCCCAATATATCTCTCTCATCCCTCATCTGCACATGTCCAAACCATCTTTATCTGCCCTCTCTAACTTTGTCCCCAAACCGTCTTACCTTGTACTTTCCCTTTAATATACTCATTTCTAATTCTGTCCATTCTTTTCACTCCCTAAGCAAGTAAAATTTTAATAAAATTTGGCTACAATTTAAGTAATAGTAAAATGATAGTAAAATTTTATTTGAATTATAGTAAGATTTGCATAAAATTTCAGTAAAATTAAAGTTAAATCTCAATAAAATGTAAGTAAAATGTAAGTTAAAAGTGTCAGACGAACATTTATTACACACTTCAGGAAAAGAAAAACTTATATAAATATTTTAATACTAAATTTATTGTGATACCGTATAATATTATAATAGTAATATGATAATATTATTAATATTATATTCATATAATACACATTATACAATTTTTCTTTTCCTGAAGTGTGTACACATTTTTTGTCTGACTTTGTAGAAGTAAAATTTGAGAAAAATTTATGTAAAATTAGAGTAGAAATGGGCAGCAAACTTTACATACTGTAAATACTGCATAATGACACCACACTAATGACTAACTGTATCTAATAACACAATAAAATCAGTTAATTCATCAAAATCCAGTCTTAAAAAAACGAATAAGGTTTAGAAATAATTTCAGTTATGATCTTATTTTTGTCTTTGCATTCTTTCCACATCCAGTATTAATTAAAATTTTTGTTAAAAGTAGTTATTTTGTTTAATTTGAAATAAAATTGTTTTATTTTTAATGTATCATTGTCTAATTATCGTCGACTAGGGTTAGACCAATAGGGTTAGACCAATAGGGTTAGACCAATAGGGTTAGAATTTGTTAAATTCATAAATTTATTTATAAATTAAATTTAAGAGATTTAATTGTAAGCCATTTAAAATGTCTATTTTTAAAATAATAAACCTGTAATACAAATAAAATTTTCTGGACTTTAAAATAAAACAAATGTTCATTAAAACATAAACTGACTGAAAATAAGTAAAATATTTTAGTTGGTGTGAGGAATATGGTGATTTTTTTAAACATAAAATTTTTAAACATTAAAAATAATTTAATCTAATTTAATAAAAATGTATTATATTATATTATATTATATTCAATCACATTATACACAACACTGATCTTGTATGTTAATTTTACTATAATAACACATTTCTAATATAACCTACAGTTTATTATGCTTTAAACAGTTTATGTTTCATTTATTATTCATGTTCAACCAGATTATGTTTATTACATGTTTATTATAAACTGTATGCTTTATATACAATAAACATTATTTACAACAAACAAAATTTTAATGTAAAGATGAATATAATGGGAGTAAACATGTTTGGGGAAGTGAAGTGCTACAGAATACTAATTATGATGCATACAGTATATGAATATATGAAACATTTATGAGGACAATAATGTGAGAATTTAATTTACTTTGTGGTACGTGAATTTATGATTCAGAAACATTGCTTGAATGTGGTTAGTGAGCCACACACTGAAAATACCACATCTCACACACAAACACACTCAGGATTGTTTAGGGATTATGTAGACTCTGTTTAACACCATGTCAGCTGTGCTGGGTTTAGGTGCCGCTTGTACAAGCACAGCACAGAGAACATAAAGCTACACTGTTAAAACATTTAGAACCTTTAAAGCTTCTCCAGTTGTTCCTGGAAAAGATCTCTACAACCACATAGTACTATATGGCACCAAGCTGTCAGTAGCAGATACTTTAAGAACTGTAAGTTGTCCATGGATCAGACTTTCCAGGACATCCCATAGATCCTTAATCGAATTGAGATCTGGAGATTTCTGGGCCAAGTCAACACCTCAAATGTTTGTCATGTTGCTCAAACTGTTCCTGAACAATGTCTGCAGTATGTGAAGGGTGCATTATCCTTCTTATCCTTTCATTATCCCAAGTAGCCACTACCATTAAGGAACATTCCATGACGCTTTCAAGTTTCCATGAAGGGATGCAGCAATGTTCAGGTAGGACCACACTGTCTCTGTTGGTTCACTTTCTTACCATAGTGCATCCTGGTGATATCTCTTCACCCACACACACACACACACACACACACACACACACACACACACACACACACACACACACACATCTGGCCATCCACAAGATGTAAAAGAAAACTTGACCCATCAGACCAGGCCACCTTCTTCCATTGCTCTGTGGTCCAGTTCTGATGCTCACATGCTCATTGTAGGAGCTTTTTGTGCTGGTCACGGGTCAGCATGGGCAAACTGTGATGGTCACATTGCCCACAGTCCTGTCAATAACTCTACCCACAGCCTGTCACTAGCTCCTCCCATAGCCCCGCCCCTGGCTCCATCCAATAAAGGAGAGAGGGAGAAAGGAAAAATCTCCTCCAGCAGAGTAAATGTGTGAGTTAATGAGATTCCAGGGCAGTGGTAATGAACCCAACACACACACACACACACACACACACACACACTGATTAGATCTTTACATTGTGGCTTTAGATAAATGAGCAGCAGTTGTGTGTAGGTGGAACAGATGGGATGGCTCTCATTCTGAGGCTGTGTGTGTGAGTGTGTATGTGTATGTACGTGTGTGTGTGTGTGTGTGTGTGTGTGTGTGTGTGTGTGTGTGTGTGTGAGTGCATGATAACCCACTGCATATTTAATCACCTCCTATTCGAATGAGTAGCAACAATTTTTCAAACACACACACACACACACACACACACACACATGTTTCGGTATGATGTTGTGTCATCATTAATTCATTAAAAACATCATTAATTAGAGAAGAATCGCCCACTGACAACCGCACCCCCTTTCAGTCACGTCCCCTCTCTGTCACACCCCTTCTCAGCCAAACCCTGTCTTATTGTACTCTCTCTCTCTCTGTCTCTCACTCTCTCTCTTTCTCTCAGTAGTATTCAGATCACGCTATCAGCTGTCAGTGTTTTAATTGAACTTAGAATCAACTAACAATGCCGCAGAGAGTTTAACTGTGTGTGTGTTATTGGTAGAGTGCCCAAATTCCCGGCCACTTGGAAATGAAGAAAGCAGAAAAGAACAGATGGAAAGAAAGAAAGAAAGAAAGCATAAAAACATTTCTGAATTTAAGAAAAGGCTGAGAAAAAAAATGAAAAAAAGTAAAAGAGAACAGAAAAATAGTGATATCACAGAAAAAAAACACTAATGATTGGAAAGAAAACAAAAAAGTCGGGAAGAAGAAAAAAGAATTTATAAAAACTAATGCAGAATGCAAAACAAAATAGAGATATGAATTGCAAATAATAAACAAATTGCTAAATAAATAAATGCAAAATAGTCGATAAGATGGTTAAACAAGAACCTAAATAATAAAAAATTGCAGGAAAGAAAGAAACAAAGTGATTTGACATGGAAACTGTGACAGGAGATTGGATGAGGAAACCGTGACAGACGACTAGGGAACCGATACTTAAAAAAATAAAGAGCCACAAAAAATGCAAAACACAATTACTTTACATTCTACCTAACCCAACTACACTAATTTAACAGCAGTAACTAAATAGCCATAATTAATATAGTATTAATTTAATATAATAATTACTGGTATTAAATAGATAATTAATAATTAATTAACAGCAGTAGTTGATTTTCTTGGTATGCTACAAACCAGCTTCACATTTCATTCAAACTTGTTTTGCAGAAATATGATCGTATCTGTCTCATCTGCCAAAATACAACACGTCTCCTGACTTTGCTAGTGTTGGTCTGACTGGGACCGGAGACGCACACACTGCCAGCTGATGTACGCTTTCCCTCGGCTTTTAACTTCATCCTGCGTGTCCTCACAAGTATTATTAGGTTTGATGTGTTTACCCCTTGACACACAATTGTTGAAAGACATTTGTTGCATGTCGCGGTATCGGAATCCTTTGTTGTAAAATACAGCCACACTTTAGAATGTTTAGCTTTAGCCATTTTAATTTAAGCGTGTTTATCTTAGCAGGCTAACGTTACATGCTGCCATCACAGCAAACGTAATTACTGTAACTGGTCTAATTTCCCGAGTTGTGCTTTATGTCGGAATGTGAAAACGACATTAACGCTCGCGTTACTACAAACATTAGTTGGATTTATATCATTAGAGCTTTCTGACTCGCGGTTACGTCCACGTCACAGGAAATCATTTTTCATGTACGGTGGCACTAAAGTGAGGCACCGAAATCTGCACTCTGATTCAGTTCTAGTACATACCGGTTACATAGGTACCGATGCCAAATTGGCACTGGGTTTCGGTACACAACCCTACAGGTGATTGGACGAGGTAACCGTTACAGGTGATTGGATGAGGTAACTGTGACACGTAATGGGATGAGGAAACTGTGACACATGATTAGATGAGGTAACTGTGACACGTTACCTCATCCAATCACCTCATTTCTTTTCATTTTTGTGAAGCTGCTTTGAGACAATGAGCATTGTTAAAAGCGCTATATAAATAAAATTGAATTGAGTTGAATTGAATTGAATTGAACATGTGATTGGATGAGGAAACTGTGAAAAGTAATTGGTTGGGAAATCAGTAACAGATGATTAGACGAGGAAATTGTGACAGGTGATTGGACGAGAAAACAGTGACGGTTGTTGTACTGAGGAAATTCGCCGCAACTGATAAACGTCAGTGTGTAAATACAGTTAAGAGATAGGATAGGACAGTTAAGAGTCTTAGATAAAGGAGCGATGATGTAAGCAGAATGTCGGCCATTTTGGCTCGGAGTCAGCAGTCTGTGCTGCAGTCGAAGGATGAAGGGCAGTAAAGAGGTGGAGGGGTGGAGCACTCAGCGTCACGGGGTAATTAATAGCAGGACAGATGGAGCGAGTGCAGCGTGCAGCCAGGATACAACCCTGTCCTCAATAATGCAATTACGGCAAAAGCTCTCATCAGACACATACGCACTCACACACACACACACTTTATAAGCTGTAGTCCACCCCGTGCATGACTGAAATAATGGGGCCTAAATATAGGAATGCTCCTGAACGATAATCCATTTGTATTTATTTGTTTGTTTGTTTGTGATAAATTGTGCTCTCTTCTCCAAACAATATCAGTGCTTTTGTTCCAAGCTAATTTTTTCCCCTTTAAATACAATCGTGATTTTAATGCAGATTTGTGCAACACAGTCAGTGTTATTGATTTTTGAAACAACAACAATAACAATAAAGAATTAAAGGAAATTAATTGTATGTGTGAGTGTGTGTGTGTGTTTAAGCTGGATTTATTGATCACGTCCTGATCCGTATCCCACAATCCCTCTGGCTGTCAGAAGGTTTCCCACAGTTAGTGCAGAGACAGCTGCTGTCACGACAACACCAATGCCACAGCAAAACACACACACACACACACACACACACACAGTATGGATTGATGACCCCATCACTTAGAGACTAAGCGAACGTTTAGAGAAAAGAGAAGTAGGTGAAGAAGTAGACAGAAAAGAAAAGAGGAGAGGAAAGAAGTTAGAAAGTGGGAGAAGAGGAGAGGGGAATAAAAGAGGAGAGAAATGATGTAAAGAGTAAAGTGGAGAAGAGAAGAAGTGTGACAGTGGGTTCCGTGTTCCGCGTCGCTGTGTTTCTACCCATGATTCCCCGCTGGCTCGCCTTCTCGCTCTGCACTGTGCTTACATCTCCTACAGGGCTGAGCGCTGAGTGGGCGGAGCTGTCATTCTGACTGACACCTCTGAGCCAATCGTCTCTCTCTGGCTCAGAGGGGCGCCGTGTCTCAGTCACGCCCAGAATATTAAACACAGAACACCAGTCTGAGCCCAGCCCAGCGTCAATCCTTCGCTCTGGCTGAGAGAATGGAGGGAGAACCAGGGAATATCAAAAAAAGAAAGAAAGTGTATTCAAATGTAACTGTGTTAGCGTAATGTTATTTATAAAAGATGTAGCTGGCATGGCTACTAATCTCAGAACTATTACCATTTGTTTGTTCTATAATAACTCATGTACCAGCTCTGACGGTTCCACATGACACTACGCTGACATAATTGATGTTTTATTGTGTGTTATGATAACTGAGGTACTAGCTGTGACATTTTCAGAGCAGCTCATGCTAATTACTATAGCAGTCGTGATGTGTTGGTAGTGTGTGATGCTGACACTGGTGCTAGCCTTGCTTTCCTTGGTGCTGTGTCATGCTCTGTGTTCAGGGTTAGCGCCTTACAATTCGACAAGATTGCACTTAGTCACGGCAGTTTTCCACATTTAGTTAATTCAAAGCGCTATCCTGATTAGCACTGTAGCATACCGCAAGCCTTTTAACTGCTTCACACACACACACACACACTGAGGTTTCCTCATGCACCTGAGTTAAACATTTTTCATTGTGTTTCTGCGCGTTAACAGAACATAGTTTTAAAAAACTCATGGCTAAGTGTCTTTATGAGCACAACACACAAATTGTAATTAAATGTATTTATTACAGTAATTAGTAATTAGCCTAATGTTAGCTAGCATCCTAGTAACTTTTGTTTACACAACATAATAATACAGATTAGCATTCACCTGCTTGCTAAACATAAATTTTATGACAAATTAAAAACGCTGACCCTAAAGTTAGCTAACTTGTGAAGTATTCATTTTATTAGCCAATATTTAGCATAAATTTAGCCAGCTAACATTGTTAATGTCAGTGCTGATGTTAACAAAGCTAACTAGTTGCTAAGCTGGAATAGTGTTTTATGCTCAGTTCTACAGCAATCCTCTGAGGCGAAAACAAATGAACAGCAACAGTGATGTCACATGATCAGGTTTGTGAGGTAACATATGCAAATGTGGCATATGTAAATGTAAAAGAAGCTCCACCCCTTTTAAACTCAGGGACGTGTGTGACTTGGCGAAATCAGGACAGATGGCCTGCAAAAAGCATTAAAGCTTGGTGTGTATCTTTTCGCTGTAACAATTTTACACACACACACACACACACACACACATAGAGAAGCAGGTGTGTGAGTGTGTGTAGGTGTGTTTATACAAACTATGTACACACACACACACACACACTGAGGTAAACCCAGACCTTTAACTAGCTTGAGACAACACCGGATTCAATAACCGTCACACACAGACACACACAGACACACACACACAGCACTGGGGATGTTGTCCGGTTGCCCAGACGATATTCTTCCATTCCTCCCATTCACACTCACTGGCAAAGAGTCACTACAGTGGCTACACCGGGGGGACACGGTGTCTGAGTGTATGTGTGAGTCTGTGTGTGTGTGTGTGTATGTGTGTGAGTGTGTGTGTGCTTGGTGAGTATGAATGTTTCACAGGGACTGAAGTCATGGAAAATATTCTGAAATGTATGCAGCTTTTCAAAACAACGAGCCAACGAGAGAGAGAGAAAGAGAGAGAGAGAGAGAGAAAAATGAGAGGAAAGATAAAACAAGAAGGCAAAAAATAGAGATAGAGGAAGAAAAGGGAAGAGAAATGTAAAGAGTGCATGATTAAAATTATGAAAAAACAGATGGGCGAAAAGAGAAATAAATATGGAGGACAGAAGTTATGAAAAGGAAAGAACAAAGAAAGAGAGCTAGAAAAGAAAAAAGAAAGAACAAAGAAGAAAAGGATGGAAGAAATGTGAGGGATATATAGAGGAACGCATGAAGCAGCAGCAGATGAAATAAGGAAAAAGAGAAGTGTAAAAAGGGAGAGTGAAAGACATATGGAGGAAAAAACATCAGGAATAAGGCAAAGGGAAAGAAAAGAGATGAAGAAAGAAAGTAAAGGAAAGGAGGAAATGTTGACAGAGTAAGAGGACATGGAGATAAAAAGGGGTAAAGGAAAAGGTGGAAGCTGTGCGGATGAAAGAAGTGTGAAACAGTGAAAACTGTAGAGACGGGAATGAAGGAGGGAGGGGTAAAGAAAGAGAAGGGGAGAGGGAAAGGGATATAAAAACAGGGATAGAGGAAATGAGGAAGATGAGGATGGAAAAAGTGAGAGGGTAATAATGAAAGATAAAGTGAATGGGAGAGAAAAGTGTGTGTATGTGTGTGTGTTTCAAAGAGAGAGAGAGAGAGAGAGAGAGAGAGAAATGAGGTTCCTCATTTCTGTAGAAAGATATGCGAATTATTTCCCCCAGATGCTCTAAAGTAGGCGGGACCAGATCAAGAGTGGATGTGGCTATATCAGTAACAACTTGTAGAAGGAACGGAAAATGTCGTAGTTTCTTATCTTAACTAGTAACGAGACGACCTCCAGCACCCACCCCAGACACCAAGCACTGTACACGCTACACAATACAGCTGCCAGAAACATCTGTCTAATCTTTCTGCCTGTCTGTCTATCATGATCTGTCTGTCTGTCTACTTGTCTGTCTCAAAGAATACCTGCCTGTCTCTCTCTCTGTCTGCATGTTTATGTCTCTCTCTCTCTCTGTCTGCCTGTCTCTCTCTCTCTCTGCATGTTTATGTCTCTCTCGCTCTCTGTCTGCCTGTTTCTCTATATTTGCCTCTAAATACCTCTTGTGTGTGTCTGAACATGCAATATTTTTAAACTTCCTAAACACTGTGTGTGCGTGTGTGTGTATCTGTCTCTCTGAATACCTCTTTCTCTCTCTTTCTGTCTGTCTCTTTGAAAGTCTGTCTCTCACTTTATCTTTCCTGTCTATATTTGTCTGCTCTCTGCAACAGAAGAATACACACACACACACACACACACATCTCTCCCATCTGCCTCCACAGCACAGCTTTGTGGTGGGCGAGTGGGTGGGCCAGAAGGATGCGGTCGCCACGGAGATGGTATGTGATTGACAGTGCGTCCAAGAGTGTGTTTCTGACAGGCAGCAGGACTCACAAAGCAGAAATAAAATAAATGCAGTAATGTTTTATTAATGAGCTCATAGCCACAGGCTTCATCCAGAACAACACACACACACACACACACACACACACACACACACACACAGTGTTTATGGAGTTTAAACACACTGCATGTTCAGACACAGACAAGACCTGTTCTGACATCAGAAAGGAGGAACAAACTGAATTTTTCTTTCTGTGTGTGTGTGTGTGTGCATGTGTGTTGTAAAGAGGACTTTCAGTGAGCATCACTACAAACTACTACACACACAAACACACACAGCTGCGTTATAGTACAGAAAGTGTGAGGGAGCAACACACATGCCAAGAGCTAAGATCTCTCTCTCTCTGTTGTTGGTGTCCTCACCTTCTCATGGTTATTTTTTTCGTTTTGTTGTTTTTTTATTCTCAAGACTTTTTTTCCCCTCCTTGGGCACTTTTTCTCTCTTTGTTCTCAATTCAGTGCAGTTTTATTTGTATAGCAATTTTAACAATGGACATTGTCACAAAGCCTCTTTATAGAAATACAAAGTCTGGATACAAATTATAAAAGATATCTCTCACTCATTTTCCTCTCTCTCCTGTTCTTTACTATATTTCTCTTTTTTCAGTGTCTCTTCTCCATGTTGCCTGTGTTTCTCATAGATCTTGTTCTTCTCTCTCTCTCTCTCTCTCTCTCCCTCTCTAGTCCCACTCACACAGTCAGTTCAGTGTATGAAAGCTTTGCTGTTGATGCGTCTTGGTGTTCTGTATGAAAGGCGCACAGTCAGAATAAGGGGTCACTGCAGTCTCGCTTTTAAACCTGGAAGCGGAGGTAGTGACAGGAGCGAGGGGTCTGACATTTTGAGACATGTGAGGTTAGCAGCTATCACACAGATATCTTATATAGTAGAGTAGATCAGACCACTAATATCTTATATAGAGGAAATCTGACCACCAATAGCTTATATGGAGGAGATCAGACAACTGATATCTTATATAGAATAGATCAGCCTACTGTCTCTCTGATCAAGAGTGTTTAGCTTACTTATTGTGTGAACACTAGTTGTGTGTGTGTGTCTGTGTGTCCTTGTATGTCCTGACCACATCCTGGAGGGCCGAAGATATAAAAGGAGCAAAGATGCTCGCTTCACCAATCTGAAGGCAAAACTCACATACTGGGAATGTGCGCTGTGTGTGTGTGTTGCTTTTGTTTTTGCATCACTACTCCAGATTTAGTAGCTTCTGTAACTCCCATCACATACAGTACATACACACACACAGTAAGGTGAAGTAAGTCAAGCAAAAAAGTTAATAGTGTATTTCTCTTCATTAATAGTTATTATGTTTAAGCCACATATATAAGCTTGCTAGGCTAATACCAATGCTAGTTAGATTTATAGTGAAACTGCTAGCTGATGATTATAGTGTATAATCAAGCAGTTTTGTGGCTAACAATTCTGATGTATTTTTAAATAAGGATAATAAGGACAGGATATCTTCTGGCATTAAGGTGAGCTACAGCTATGGTTGCCAACTCCCTGATATGGAAATTAGTTTCATGCATTCATTCATGTGAAATTTCACTACTAGTCCTATTACATGTGTTGTAGTAGTCTAACCTGTAATATTTCTCTCCCATAGAGTTCACATTGATTCTCAAGAATACAAAACAAATAGCGCCCCGTATCAGTTCAATACAGAACAGGTCTTTTAGTTTCCAATTTTGGGACAATTCCATGTTTTACAGGATGGTTGGCAACCCTAGTCAGGAGTCACAAGCCTTGAGAATCACGTTCTCTGTAGAGAACATGACAGACAGGCTGAGGAAGAAGAGGTGTTTCCTTCTATTGATTGACTGTTCACTTCTGTTGTTGTCGGTCATTCGGCTGCTCCCGGCAAGGGGTCGCCACAGCGGATCATCTGATCGGTCCGGATTCCCTTCCTGATGCAACCCTCACATTTTATCCAGGCTTGGGACCGGCACTGGATTCGGTGGCTGGGGTTTGGGCATTGGCTGAAAATCGAACTCAGGACTTCCTGAACTGATTCTTGATTTTTTTTTTAAAGGAACAAAACCAATTACAGGATGGTTCTGTATTTTAGGGGACAGTTGGGAACTCCTACCTACAGCTACTGTAAAACTGATTTTCTACTTCTGGCTAACCTTTTAGCTCAGACACAGCTGCTAACTTTATTTAGATTGAAGTAATTCATGTCCAGCTTGAAATAATGTTCAC
>JAQMYJ010000005.1:9138862-9151163 GCA_030014305.1 Clarias laeviceps
GTGTGTGTGTGTGTGTGGAGAACAGGTAAGTCCGGTTCTAGTCTCCGCCTTCCAATTTTGTTGCTGAAATAATAGCAATAATAACCACAATAACACAGCCTGTAACATCTCTGTACTTTTACAATGATTCATCATTTAAACATAATCTATGAATATTCATCCCACACAGGATCTGTAGCTACAACTTTTCAGACACTACAAAAATGTATTTGCATATTGGACATACGTGGTTAAATCACACCTTGAGCTTATACATAACCCCGTCCCAGGTACATGTTATACAGGACAGTAAAAGGTGACTTTGTGTGACGTGTTAACAAATCTGACCCTAACACTTGTTACAATGAATAAAATACGGATTAACATCCAAGAGGAGTGAATTTTATTAATTAATTAATTAATTAATTCATTCATTCATATATAATTTTTTTTATACTGCTTATCCTGAATGTGTCTATTTCAAAACGGATGACAAAGTCGCTGTGAGTCTCGTACGCTCAAGCGGCAGATCTGGTCTCGGTACATTTTATACACTCAAGATTATTAGAGTTCCTGTAACAGGAAAAGTAACCTTCCACTGCGCAGATCATCTTTCTCCCCACCTGTCATCCTCCGTCATTACACCCCAACATTCCTTAGCGTGATCAGGGGTGAGGTGGGAGGGGCATAATCTCACTTCCCTGTCAATCACAGTAACACTATGCCAAAGATGTGGTTTAAGCAGCCGTAAACTCTGAACACAGATTCGACAGGTTCTCATTAAGCGTCTTGTTTATTTTTTGTTTTTTTACTGAAAGTGTGTGAGAAATGTTTCCGTATGTAATCTTATATCGCAACAAACCTCAAAGAAACTGTAAACTTGGAAAGACTTTTCTGAAAACCATCTGGAGCTTATGTTCTTTAGTTTTTTTATTCCCGATCAGATTGAACAAGCTATCAGTACCTTTGATAGCACTGTCCTCTATTGTCTTCTCCTTTCATCATCTGTTCTGTCCACTCATAATCCCTCATTGCCCGTCCTGTCCTCTACTGTCCTATTCTCTCATTGCCTGTCCTGTCCCTTGACTCTTGTCCTCTCCTTTCTTGTCCTCTCCTGTCCATTCTATAAGACATTCTCAGCTCTTTGGAAAGGAACAACATCATGACCCTGTCATACCTGTGACTGTACAGGTATATAATTCCAGCTCTCGCTGCATTCTGATCTGTCCATCCTGACACTTGTGCTGAGTTCACTCTGTAAATATTCTCTCACCGGTTTATTACATTATTGCGCTATGAAGTATGTTCACCTTTTCCATTACACAATAACTTGTTCGTGCTCCATATTTTGCTCCTGTCACAGATTTGAGTTCTTTTTTATCTTTGTGCACTATTTATTCTGCACACTACTTTTTACTCATCTTCTCATACCTGCGGTGACGCCTTGATCTTCACAAGAAGCGTTAGTCTTATCTTCAGCAAGATGACCTTAAATTACTTTATAGAACACATATGCAATATATAACACTATAATCCTAGGCTCATTTAGATCTGCTCCATAAACCAGTTGACCTGTATGGCCTTGTGTGTACAAAAGGCAACGAGTCAGCGAATAAAATGGCGCACAATGGTGGAAACAAGTCGAGGACGTGTCACAAAAAGAATGTGCACTTGTTTTATCTACACATCTGCCACATCTGTGATGTTGAACAGCCTTATAGAATTTAGTAGGGAGCTTCTCTGCTCTTTAACAGAAAGATGAATTTCCCCCTAAGAAGGAATTTAAAAAAAATAATAACCATTTATAATAAACAAAATGAAATCATGAAATCTTTTACAGATCTAGCGGTGATGTGAGGCTGTATCACATATTCCAGAAACATGACACAACGTTCTAATTATATGCTCCGGAATCGTTTAATATTAAAACTTCACATGCAAGCAAGTTTTTTTTTTCTTTAAAAAGAAAGCAGAGATTCAGCGCCAGCTGCAGGACGCATTTACTCACCATCGTCCCTCCGTCCTTACGTCCCCCCATCATTTCATTAAAGGAGTGTTATTAAAATCCACTTAAAGGCACTCGCAGCACTACGCGATGGAAAATATGCAGCGGCCCAACAGGCCCCGGAAAGTCTGACCCTCAACATCTGCTTCGAATCTGCCTTAAAACACACTGCTCACGCTTGCTCCGGCCCTACACTTGTCTTACACAGTCGACTTGTGGACCACGTCGACTTTACAACATGAGTAAAGGAACCGATGATATAATCACAGAGATATCATTAATGATGCAGATCCTTCAGCCAGTCCAGTGTTCTAAAGAGGAACTAAAGAGTTCTAAAGAGTTCTAAAGAGTTTCTTCTGGAGCAGATCCCAGTCTCAGTTTGTCCCTTTACACACTATTTGTCTTCACTTTTACTTCATCTTTTAGTTTATATTTTTTAAAAGCACAAATGTTGAAATTCATAGATTTTTTAAAGTAAAACTTTACTATGTTTAACAAACAAACATCAAAGAATTTCTAAACAAAGACTTTATATCAATCAGGTCTAAATAAATAAAGTGTTCATGAACAGAATTATAGATTTTTTCCAAAACAATATAGAGATATTTCTGACATATCCACAAAATCAAATAAAGTTTGATGCATAATGCAATGAAGGGAAAAAAATTCGATCTCAAAAACCAGCTCTTAAATCTCCAAAGTATTCAGTGCCTGCGCCACAAAGCTGTGAGTCAGAGGCAGAGTGTCAATTCAATCCCAACTAATTTTTATTTTCTGATTTTGTCTCAAGCAGCTTTATTTCTTACAGGTTTTTAAATAATAAAAAATTAATAAAGCATCTAATAAACTGTGAAATGCTTTGTAACTTGTGTGGTCAAATTGTGTTTAAATGCCATGTCTCGTACAGAGAGAGATTTTTTTTCCTGTCGATGTTCTGCACTGCACTCCAGTCCAGTAGATGGCGGTATTGAGCCAAACATGCATAAACACAAAAGTAAATACTCTCATAAAACCCTGTAGATTGTAGCAGTTGTTTTTTTCTGCAGATGTGTTGGTCTATCATTAAGGAATTTGCAAATTTTAGAGAATTTAAGATTTTAAAGTTACCTAAATAATTCAAAAAGTATGTATGAAAACCTCTTACTCTATAGCGCTTATCATTTACAGGGTCGCAGGAGGCCTGGAGCATGAGGCAGGGGACCCCCTATTAAGGGTGACAATCCATCGCAGGGCACACACACACACACACACACACACGCACTATCATTCACACGCTATGGGCAATTTAGAAACAGCATTTACATACCACGCACGGGGAGAACATGCACAGAGACCCAAAATGGGACTCGATCACAGGGGTGCAAGACCACAGTGCTAACCACCATGCACAGCTCTAATGAGGAACAAAAGCATTACAGAAAGCAACAGAAGTCAAGGCTGTATTCAGAATGGAGATCTATTACACATGTCTCTACGACGCTCTAAAGCCCTACAAATATTAACACCCCATACAGTATGTCTTTACAACTAATGTGCTAAAGTATTCATGCTCAAGGCGGGCCTGAAGACAATCTAAAGACCTCCTAAGGAGTCCTGAGCGGTGAAGACATTCTATAGATGACCAAGGGTGGGACTGTGTGCCAAACTGAAGTTAAAGTTGTCTGCGTTTATTCTCCTAAAGTGCAAAACGAGTGTTTTTTAAATTACTTTAACACAAGTGGTCAGGGATGAAGTTTGTAGGAAAAAGCAGCGTTCAGTAAAATCGCAGATGCTTGAAGTCATTCATTTACTCTATCGTTCAATTGTCTCTAGGACAGCTAAGGGGTTTTTAAGGATGTATCTCAGGCAGGTTTAAGACACAGGACTGACTCAGCGTTCACTCTGAGGAACGGAGAAAGAGTGTGTGACATCTTTAATTCTGTCACCATGGGTGTTTATAAAACATCAGAAATGCATTAACATATCAAAGACGACTTCCTGCTCTGGCTCTGCTGCGCCGTTTAAACACATTAAATTATATTATTTTATGATATTTATAATATTCATCCTTTTATGGTGCTTGGAAGCTTTTGCTGTGTCGTCTTTATAAAATGTACATTTTTGTCAATTTTTTTTAAATGTCAGATTTATCTTTTAAACTACATTATTCAAATCAGCATTACATATTGTAGGTTTAAGATTTAAAAATATAACAAATGTTAAGTCTCATAGAAACAGGTTTTATGGCCAGAGGTGATGCAGAGAGGATTCTAAGGAACAAGGAAATGCTGGCAAAACAAATCATTGCAATGATGTTTATTTAAATCCTCCAAAGTGTTTTATTGCCTTTTGTGAATATTGTTGACAAATCTAGAATTAATATTTTTAATTATTATGTTTTAAAGTATTATTCATATAGTAATTTATATATATATATATATATATATATATATATATATATATACTGTAGTAATTTAATTACTATATAAAATAATTGTATTAAATAAATAAAGGAAATAATTACTCTTGTCAGCGTCCAAGCAAAACATTTTTATTTCTGAAATGAATTCAAAGCAGTTATCTCGTTATTTAGTGTAAATCTATTGCTAATTAAACACACATTAACTACTTAAAATAAACTTGTTTATAAGCCTCATTGTGTGAGGTTCAAATAACACAAATCAGCTCATGTGCAGTACATGTCCCTTTTCATTTCCACCACAAAGCTGTAGTGGTCTCTCACCATTACGCTGATCCAACTATATTAAACGTGAGGGAGTGGGACTCATCCATATTATACCATGAGTGGTAACGTATAGCACCGCTATGAAAAATTATCCGCTTCGAATTGTCTTATTTATAGCCATGAATCATTCTTATCTGTAGCTTTGTCGTTTTATTCACTCGTCTGAAGGACCATGCTCTGGTGTGGCGGGAACGTGTGAGAGAGTGTTGAGGTCTGTGTTGGACCTGAGGGTCTGATCAGGAAACAAACACATCCTGTAAGGGCTAAGATCTTAAATGAATGAAAAGGTCATGTATCATGTCAATCCCTACACGTGATCAGTAAACAACTGAGAATAAACCCACAACTCTCTTTCATCCAGCCATCAGGAGACACAAACACGACTTTCCAAAGAGCTACAAATCTCTGATCCTAGACTGATACGCAAACCAGATGGAGGTTTTCAGCATTCTTCAGCATTCTTGAGCATTCAACGCTGAGTCTCGGCAGAAGAGAGCACAGACAGACAGAAGATGAGTTAAAAGGTAGATAAAAGGAGATAGATAAATAGATAGACGAAATGAGAACATTTAAAAAGTGGTACAGAATGACATCTTCCTCGTCATCTTGTGTGACAAATTGTTCAGCAACACCATGATGTCATGAGAACAGACTTTCAGCATCCATCATGCAGACATTCATCCAAAACTTAACAGTGCATGATTCCTGAACTGACAGAGCACCAGGGAAGGGTCTGCTGGAGTTACGCTCAGGGAGAAGATGATTTCAACCCTCAAGCTGGGTTTGGAACCCTGGTGTTAGATTGCAAGCCAATTTTAAACTTTTTAGGCTCTTTTTACTCAAACTAAAAGGTAGAGCCTTCACAGATGCTCTGTCACTAAACACACCAAAGCAGCTAAAGATTAAAAGTAACTTACAAGATTTCATCATTTTGGAACTCCAGCATGCCATGGCTGTCCTCGAAATCCTCGCCTCCTCCTTTCGCTGTGCCCTCCATGGTCTTGTAAGGAACCATAACCATACCTCGAGCTCCTGACGTTCTGAGAACCTTCACTTCCATCACGCCGATACTTTCGCTCACATGCGTCACGGGCTCTTCAAAGGTGAAGATGCCAGCGTGGTCATCATCGAATATAGTGACGGTGGCGGTCGAAGGCATGCCAAGGCTTGCGATGGTGTCCACGTGATTGGCCTCAGCATCCTCTGCCTCGTCGCTTTCATGAATGATGCGGACATTGCTGAGGTGGATGTGGAAGTTCTCGTCCTCCTCAAAGATGTCATCATCGATGATCCCTACGCGGATCTCCTTCTGAGTCTCGCCCGGTTTGAAGACCACCGTGCCTTCAGTGAATTCATAGTCCGAGCCTGCGTTGGCCGTCCCATCTTCAGTGCGAAATTCAACTGAAACCGTTTGGTTGAGATCTCCACCGCGGCGCACCACATTGACCGCCACGGTTCCACAGTTTTCCAGGCACTGATAAGATCCGGGATCAAAATAGATTTTGGAAATTGGCTCGTTTTCTCCCATGTCGCTCCTCACCTCATGCATGCTGACAGCTTTTCGTGCTTGATCCGCTGCATGTTTCTTTAAAATATTCCCAGCTCCGGTCATCAGTCGTGTCGCCTGGCATCGATAGAACGCCCGACTTTTCTGCTGTTGGCTGAGAACTTGGTAATTAGCAAGCTCAATTAACTGCTCTACTTCTTTATCTGGATGCTTCTGCTTTAGCTCTTTCAAGATCTTTGCCATGTCACGCCTGGCCTCCTCTTCATCAAGATCTTTGTCGTCCAGGTCCAGAGTCAAAGTTCCATCCAAGAAATCCACAGCATGGGAGTTGAGCATCTTCCCGTCCATTTCAATGTCCACTTTGGATGGAAGAGGACGATCTCCTTCAGTTTCGATGATCATCCCGCGATGCTTGCCAGTTCTGTAACGTTTGTAGACATATTTATAGAAGAGTAAACGGCGGTCTGCAATCCAGGCAAAGACGACACAGATGGGGAAGAAGAAAAGCGTGAGGAGGCCTTCCCAAACTTGTACAACACCTGGAGAGATAACTGCCAGAATCAAATAGAGCCAGAGATATGCAAAAATGCTCCAGGCAGCAGTGACAAAGAAGACACGAAGGTGCTTCACTTTGCGATGTTCTCCATCAGGAACCACGTAGACGCAGATTCCGATAATCACAAACATGTTAAAGGCAGCACTTCCAACAATGGTGGAAGGTCCAAGGTCACCTGCGTTAAAGTTATGACCACAAACCTCAATGACAGAAAGCAAGATCTCTGGAGCAGAGGAACCCAAGGCCATGAGGGTAAGATTGGACACTGTTTCGTTCCAGATGCGTACAGTGGTGGTGGTTGTTTCTCCATTGGGTTTCTTAATAGTGATCTCTTTCTCCTGGGAGGTGATCACCTCGATGGACGCCATGAAACGATCTGCAATGATGGAAACTCCGAGGAACATGTAAACCAAAGCCACGAAGTACACAGTGGCCCGCGCCACCTTGTCCCCAAAAGAGGGGTTTTGGGGCTCCCATACTGGGAGAATCACTCCAGGGGCACACTCGACTATACCTCCGCAGGTCCCTGATTTGTTGGAATGGTCTGAACTTTGGTCTTGAACCTTCTCTGCTGTCACGTGATGGATGTTGCAGAGCAACGCCGCCACTACCGCAAGACACTGGAGCCCCGTGGAGAGGAACGAGGAAACCTCTGACTGCCTCATCATTCTGCCACGGGTGAAAAATGAACCGTCGGCTGCTTCGGAAACCTGCGGAATGGCAAAACAAGGGAGGGAATGAACGAGTGCAGGGAAGGGAAGGAATGTGGTTTAAGAAGATGCATTAAAGTGAAGTAGAGCTGCAACGTTGGAGAGGGCAGAGCTCAAGCAGGATCGATGTACGCCGTTAATGCAGTGCTTCTGGTGACTTGCCTCATGTGAATAACTAAAAAGGAGGTGATGCATCTTGCAATTAATTAGATTTCATATTTTTATGACCAGACTAATACGCAGTGTTACATTTACATGTGCATGCAGAGTTTGTCCTGGGACAGCGGTGTGCTATCGTACACTCTGAAGAGACGATCAGGCGACAGGGAAATGCCTCTGATATACGCCTGCAGGCAAAAGATGCACCACATACACATAACACACACACTTCACCTACAGGCGTGTAAATGAAATCTATTTAACATAGGCTAAACAGGAAATCTGACACACACTTACCCTTATCACATAATCCCAGTGTTAGTGTAGAGATTTATGTCATTTGTAAAATGAGAGAAAAAACAACATTTTATTAAAAAAATAAAAAAAGAGAGAGAGAAAGAAATAATAAATAATAATAAAAACACTTTAATTGCTAGTGCACAAGATAAGGGTTTGATTATAATAAATGAATGAATAAATAAATAAATAAATAAAGCATTTGGTGATACAGAAAATCGACACGATCCTCGTGTAAGATGAGCCTGTCCCATCTCTATTTATTTATATATTTATTCATTTATTTATTGAGCATCCCACAAATCTACTCGATTGGAAGTTATATTTGGTATTTCCTCGCACGGAAAATATATTTATTTATAAAAAAATATCTGGTTTGGCATCTTATACGCACCGAACGCTTTCATGAACGGTGATCACCGGAGTGTAACACACACTTACACGCGGATACACAGCGCGTGCAGCCAAGCAAAGATAAAATAAATAGAAATAAAATCGCCAGATCATGATTAGGTTACAGTAAGTGAAATCGCTCTGATCTCCGTGCTGCTGTGCCGGGGCTAATAACCGGGGCTGCATCTGCACGCGGTCTCGCGCTCCCTACCTGACATTCCTCCTATATATAAAGAAATACTATTTGTAATGAATTCAGATGAGAGATAAGGCTTTACAAAAACAAATAAATAAATAAATAAATAAGCGCGGGCAAAATCACCCCCACCTCTCTCCCACCCGCCGTTACAATACATCCATCAGCGCGCGGCTTTTCGGTGCAGTCGAATCGAATGGAATTGTAAAGCTCGCGCGTTCGGTCGGTTTTCTTTCAGCCCCGAAACGGCGGCACTTCCGAAACCAACAGAGACGGGGGGGGCGGAGGGAAGCGAAAAATGTATGGATGAATGTCTGATGATTAAAATAGTCGGCTCTCGGATGAAGTGTAGCGCGAGGCGGTCGGTGAAGAGCGAGCGCTTACCTTCGGACACGGACGGAGACGCAAGGAGACGGCGCGCGCGTGGTCGGTGCCGCACTGCTCGCGCTCGCATTCGGTTCGCGGCTTTTATACGGCGGATGGAGGAGCGATAAGGAACCCGCAGCGCAGCTCAGGGTCGCTCCCGTTTTCCCATTCACACAGCCGCTCAGATCAGATCACATCAGATCACATGAGAGATCAGACCCGAGAAAGACTGAAACGTGCCGGAGTGGAAGAGCGAGTTCTTCCTCATACTTTTCCTCTGTGTGAGTGAGAGACTCAGTGAGCGAGCGAGTGAGTGAGTGAGTCTCTCTCTCTCTCTCTCTCTTCCTCCTCCCTCCCTTCTTTCTTTAGGTCTCTCTCTCTCTCTCCCTCCTCCTTCTCTCTGACATGATGCACGGTAGCAAAACTCAACTCAATCACAAAATGTCCAAAGTAGTAAATAAATATAAATAATAAGAAGAAATCTTTAGAGAGAAACAGGCCTCAAGAACCTCGGCATGTGGTATAGATGAGGTGTGAGATGTCTCACTCACTCATCGCCTATATCGCTTTATCCTGTATGCAGGGTCGCAGGGGGCCTGGAGCCTATCCCAGGAAACCCTAGACGGGGTGCCAATCACAGGGCACATACATATATATACTGTACACATACTCACACACTATGGGCAATTTGGGAACGCCTGCATGTCTTTTTACTGTGAAAATAAAGTAGAAATAAAATTCTAAATGAAACATAAACTCGTATAGTATAACACCCTATTTTTTTTATAGGTCAGAAATGCAGCAAAAATGTAAAAAAAAATAATAAAGTTTATCTGTATTGGGTTTTGTTAATTACAGATTAGAAAGTTGGAAAGTTATGTTAATTACAACACATTTCCTGTTACAGCATGGATTATTCTGACTGTATTAAAAGTGGGATTGATAATTTATATTATCTGGTAGCACCCAGATGATGAAGGATGGATTCCCTTTAGAGTCTGATGGAGTTATTCCCTTAGTCTACTCCGACTGCTCATTAGAGACAAACTGATATAGATATACTGTAAGTATAGATATAGATTATTATTATTAATAATCTTAGAAAAGATTCCTGTCTGCTCAAATCTCATCCAGAAGAGTTTATTTGATCTTGGCCCTACCCCCATGCCGGTCTCTCTCTCTCTCTTTCTCACACACGCACACACACACCACACACTGTCTTCAATTCCACAGTGAACGTGTAAATAATAGTTAAATTATTGCTTTTGGATTACTGCGTTGCACATCTTCACCCTCAGGACAGGGCAAATGAATCATTGCACACACACACACACACAAACACACCCTCAACACAATACAATTAAACTGATTAAACATTACCTAACACACACACACACACACACACACACATAAAGTCTGCATGCATGAACATGGTTATGCCAACCTGGAAGCATGCAAAATCCCGTCTGAGTGACTTAGGCATAATAATGAAACTACTGAATGACAAATATAAAATATTTAGCATTTTATTGTATTTTTTAGGTTAAATCAGATTTCAATGTAATGTCAAAGCAATTCCCTTTCTTAATCATGTTCACAAAGATATCATTGTTCTGGTGATTGCCATCTACTGTGCTGGAGTGGAACTGCATGTAGAACTGGAAAATTAGGAGGCATTTTTGCAGGAATGTGGGTATAATATTGTATTAAATATATTAAACTATTTAATTATATTTATAGTGTGAAAACTCATCACTTATACAAGAAAAAAACCCTAATCTGTTATAAAGGTAGTGGAATTTATTATTGGGTTCTGTTTTTCTTTCCAAAAATGTATGGCCTTATCACTCGCATTTGAAGATAGATAGATAGATAGATAGATAGTGTGGAACCCTGAGGCCAGTTAATTAATTAATATCTGGCAGAAATCTTATTCATAAATTTAACAGCAGTAAGAACTAACAAGGCATCCTAAACATACCAAACATGCGTGTCTCATGGGTTCTTTTTCTGCTTTTCATTTCAAAAACTGTTTCTATTGGATCAGCAGATACTCCAATAACAGAACCGACCTTTGTGACAATCTTATTGATCCTGTTTCTGTCTCTGCTCGAGATGATCTCACCCCAACATGGTCATGGTGTTGAACAGCACACTGGCTAAAAAGATCTAATGAAAAAAGATTTAAACTGTCTGATTAATTATTTTAATGTCCTTAATGCGAACAGTCTCTAGTGAGTTTTTGAACACAGCCTGAACATTTGAGAGCACTTCAGCAGATTCTCATGCTTTAGAGACTCACACTCAGTTTCCTATCAATATGGACTGTCGTTCCTTTTCCAATAATCAATTACAGACTCGTTTGACTTACTGATGTTATGTTCCAAGGAATCAGTGTGACACCAGCTAACTAATCTCTTAATCTCCTCTCTGTGTGTCTGGTCATTACCACAGTGTAGAGGGCCTACTAAAGCAGAATCATCTGAGAATTTTTGAAGATGGCATGATGTCTGATAGAGTTTGCAATCTGCTGTATACACGAAATAATAATAGTAACAAGAATAATAATAGTAACAAAAAGTAACAAGATCCTCAGTTCTGACTAAATTAGTGTCAGAGAGACAGTTGTTAACTTTAACATACTGAGGTCTGAGGATGAAGTAATTCAAAATCCAAACTCCAGTAGAACTTTGAAGATTAATGTCTATAAGTTTTGAGACTAGCATATGTACTTATAGAGCAGAGCATCATCAACACCAACTTTACTTCTGAACGCAAACGGCACAGGATATTGGATAAACATATCTTGCATCTTAAAGGGTTCCAAAACATTTCATGATATGGTTGGTTTTGTCACGCTATGGCTTTTTGAGCTCATAAGCATATAACATGGTAGACATCCAACATATTGTACATAATTTTAAAGGAATTTTAACTAAATGTAATTCAGTGTATTTTAAGCGATGTGATTGTTTGTATCAAAGACATATCAGCAAGCTGGTAATGTTAGCTACCTCAAGCTCATTCACTAGATATTCATGTTAAAATCCCACAAATAAATCCATAAGTGTTTGTGCTTCTAAATGTACTAGATAGATAGATGACTTTAATTACCCAAAGGGAAATTGTAAATGTACAGAATCTATACACTCATCGTGCATACAGGTCTCATCATTCAAATCAAATTCAAATTCAAATTTTATTTGACACATACACAGTCATACACAGTCATACACAGTACAATATGCAGTGAAATGCTTTTACGACCGCCAGTGACCTTAAAAAATAAAAGCTTACACATAAAAAAGAAATATGAATAAAAAAGAAATAAGAAAGAAAATAAATTTAACTAGTAAAATATACTGTACAAATAAGGGCATAATAAAAATATTACAAAATATAGAAATA
>JAQMYJ010000005.1:9184499-9199296 GCA_030014305.1 Clarias laeviceps
TTGTTTTATTTTTACTTTATATTTTGTATTAATTATTTTTATGTATTTATTTTTTGGGCTGTGGAACGAATAATTTAAGTTTCCATTATTTCTTATGGTAAAATTTAATTTGGTTTACGAGTGTTTTAGAATACGAGCCCACTTCCGGAACGAATTATGCTCGTAATCCAAGGTTCCACTGTATATAAAATAATTTATCTAAATAATTTTAATAGCGACCTATTATATCTATAATTTTATTCCTGCAACATTGCTTTGTGACAATTGTTAAAAGTGCTATACAAATAAAATCTCTTGAACTGTATTGAATGTGACATGATTGAGGAGTGGGTGCAGCTTACAAACTAAGTTTACCTGTTTTATTTTTTCTTTCAAATTTGTACTTTCATTGTACCAGTCAAAAATGTTTTTATAGATGTTTTAATAACCTCTAAGATGCATTTCTGCAATAAAATGTGATGTGTTTGCTCCACCGCAGCAGAGGGCACTGTACAGCTAGTGGTGCAAATGCCATCATAAGTGGCAAATTTGCAACTATTCCTTTCAGATGGAAAAAGCAGGATAAGAACAACTATTACAAAAGATTGACAGTGGGAATTGCAGCCATGTGTACAGTAGTGATACATGAAATCTGACCAAAAACCTCAAAGCAACAGCGCCGGCGATACAGCTACAACACTAAAACAGGTGGAATAAAGATAACATGGATAATAAAGATAGAATGAATAGAGCAATAAAAAAAAATAAAAACTGTACTTTCTATCCGTAGCTTCTCACCTAAATGAAATTAATGAATTTAATTTTAGGAATTAATCTGCATGACCCTGAGCTTGCGTACTAAAACTAGCTAACTAATATTCACATTTAATTCATTAGTAAAAGTAAATTGAGAAATTTTGCTTGTGTTAATGACTGAGTTAGGACGGATGTGTAGCTAATGTTTTTTTTATTTTATACTATATATTTTTGTTAATATTTTAATTTCATAGATGAAAAATTAAAACCATTTCTTGTTTGTCGTTCCTGTCACTTTGTGGTCGATCAGGAAGCTGAAGCTGAAAGTAAAGTTTTGTTTCCTGTTCATGATTAAATCCTCCCTGATGAGGTTTTTAACCTTCATTACAGACGCATGTCTCTGTCTCGTGCGTTAATCTGCAGTGCTGTAGAGATGATCTGTCATGTTAAGACAGGCCACGCCCACTTAATAGCTGGCATGCTTAAATGCGGTCACAGCTGCATGGCTCTTAGAGGAGGACAAAAACAGATTCCTCCATTTAGCCTCTGATTTGGACGACGTGTCAAGATGAAGCTTCCAGTCTGTGGGTTTATGGGCTTTGTGTCATGAAGCTATAGTTTTTACAGACTTTTAATGTGTTTATGTAAACTAGGCTAACTGTTAGCCATTAATAGGTACTAGTACTAAGTTCCTCTACCTGTGTCAGTCGCAGTGAAGGAGGCATGGCCTCTGCATGTTAATCTGAATGAAGGGGCATGGCCTCTCTGTCAGTCTCAGTGAAGGAGCATGGTCTCCTAGTCTGAGTGAAGGAGGTGTGGCCTCTGTGTGTCAATCTCAGTGAAGTATGTGTGGTCTTCCTCTGTCAGTCTCAGTGAAGGAGGTGTGGCCTCTGACCCATCATTCCCAGTATCTCTTTTCTTCTTTTTGATTTTCACTGTCCCCCCTCCCCACACACACACACATAAATTTTTGTTATTATAAATAGCTGAAACTCACACATGGATTGTTTAACGGCATCATTTTTTAATATTAAAATCATTTTCACATTGCCTTTGATCTCGTCTCAGAGTCCATCTCTGTCAGTCTCACGTCTGTGAGTGATGAATAGAGCCCTATCAGCACAGAGCCCTGATCTTCTGCATCCTGCACTGTGGCATTCTGGGTAATAATGGGCTTTGACTGCTTATTATCACCCCCTGGCATCTCTCTCTCTCTCTCTCGCTACACACACACACACACACACATATACACACACACACACACACAGTTTGAAGGTTAAAACTGCTGTGAGGATGTGAAATTGTGTGAGGTTTTTAAGTGGATAGAGAAAGTGTGTGTGTGTGATAGCCATGGCATTTGAAAAACATTAGTCATTATTTTCAGGTGAGATGTAAAAACCTGCTTGTGTTTATATCTGATGGAGTTTGGAGCATGTCATGCTCATGTGTGTGGATTTAACTATTAAAATTAACAAAAATATTTAAAATGAAATGTGCTTAAAATATTATATTTTATGTATTATTACTTGTTTACATGATACAACAAGATTTAAATTTACACAATATTTCCAAACCTCAGGGATTTTTTTTTATCTCAGACTTTCAGAATTTCAAATGTTATTATGTTATGGTGAAGAATTTTAGAAAGGTGAAAATCTGTAAATTTAAAGTAAATTAATTTGAAATGTAAATGTTATAGGTTTAGCTGTGCAGTTAGTGATGACACGATTGTTAAAATAATAGTTCAATAGTTAATAAACAATCAGCAATTTCTCATGATATTAAATAACTTGACAAGGATCCAGAGGAACCTTTACTCCAGTCTGAGTGCCAGTGTTTTATTTATTTTATTTTACATGACGCAGGTCGTCATAGCAACAACACATGGATTCATTTAGTGTTTCTGCAGAATTTCTTTCAATCACTCATTTCCTGTTTATGTCTACATTTGATTGAATCTAGCAGAGGATTCATTACTAATCAATATCCAACTGGAGACTCCTTCCATAGACATTAAATCAGAGTGAGTGTGTTAATAAAAACCCTGCACTGCTGTCTAAACTGCTGTTATAGGGAATTAATCAACCCCTTCTGCTCAATCAGAAGAGCTGTTGGGGTAAATATCTTTGCATATAGGATGGGCGTTCAAGATAAAGAGGGGCTTTTTGATATAATCCCCTGATACACTAATGTATTTTTCCCAGCGTTTCACTAGTGCTTGGATACCATCAAGGTCGAAAATTTTCTCAATAATCCAGAGCCATGACAGGACTGCCTGCTTCATGTCCGAAACACTGGCCTCCCAGGAACTCTTTTAATATACTTTTCCAAGTATGTGGAAATGGCTTGGAGCGAGGTCAGGAATGTATGGGGTATGTGGCAATAACTCGTAGCCGAGTACCTGTATTGTGCAAGTGGTGTTGCTGAATGATTGTCTGTACAGTTCACACAGATAGAAGCAACTCTTCCTCAAGTTGGCGAGCCACTCTCTGTCAATTTCTTGGATTGTCATTCGCGAATGTACGCCCTTCTTTAAAACATTTGCACCATTCAAATGTTTTACAGTGGCTAAGACTCATCACAGTACGGTGCTTGAAGTCTTATGTCAATCACATTTCACAAATTCCAGTTTGCAATACCCTGTATATATAATATTTACATTTTTTAACTTTTAATAATTTTTTACCATTTTTAAACTTTTCAATTAAAGTTTTGTGTTTTGATTCTACAGTGTAACTCCAGGAACAGTGCACTGGAAACCAAGCTTTAAAAACAGTGAGAGAGAGAAAAGACGAAAGAAGGCTCTCAAAGCTTCCAAAATCAATACAGCTGACAAAACGATATGTGTGTGTGTGTGTGTGTGTGAAGAAGCGGCTGAAAGAGAAAATCCCAGGAGGAAATAATATAAAAATATATAAATAGTCCATGTGAGCGGCCAGAGATCAGCCCCACTCGTCTTTACCGCGTTTCATTTCAGTGCTCTGCTCACTGCACAGGCAGCTTGATGGATTTCTCTCTTTATTTCACTGTGGTTAATGTTAAAGCAGATCAGAACATTTTAACACTGAAAAGCACTTTAAAGCTCAGGAGCATGGAGAGGAACTGTGTGATTAAAACTCTCAACACGATCAATAACATCTCTTTTTCCTGCATGGTTCACCTCGGTGGATTCTCCAGTCGTCTTGGTCTGTCGATCGCATTGACTCACGTTACACAGCCGGAACCTGATCATGATTCACACCACAGCTCTAACTCACACTATCTCCAGCTTCAAGTCAACGGTTCTCTGACTTTCATCACACACTCAAAAGTAAAAGCATTTAACCATAAAACTGTATCCTCTTGTTGAGAGTGTTACTGAACACTGAGAGAAATCTTTATTCAACTGAAATCTCATTCAACAGAACATAAATAACTGAGTTTCAACACAGTTTCGCTCTTAAACAGAGAAATGTGGGCTATTATAGGGTTCAAGCTCCACCCTCACCATCAGAAGGCTGATGTCACTCACTCTGGGTGGAGTGAGAAAGCTAACATTGCAAGTGAAAGCTAATGTAGCAAGTAAAGATTAACCTAGCAAGTGAGTAAATAAGTTAAAGCTAAGCTTTGGATTTAATGTGCTGAATAGAACATCAGGCCACACCCACTAGGATTGGCTCAGATCAGTGAAAATTCAGCTGCTTTTAAATGCTTTAATATTTACTTAATATTTAATTTCTGCTTTCACACTACAGAGTCATGCACAAGGCGAGTACATTTGACCTTAAAATTTCTTATATTTGCATAATCTGAAACAGTGATCACATACATGGTCCGAATCGTGTATGAAGGCTAACCACACCTAAACATGGAAGTGAACTGCTGTGTAGTACTGTATGTTATGTCATCAAAGCCTTAATCTCTTATATCTGTGATCTTCAGTTGCATGGACAGAGCTGATACAGAAGGAAGGCAGGCGAAAGGTTCGGTTCTGACACTGTCGAAATATCAGGAATATTAGACACAGTGTCAAGGTCTACTTCATTGTTCTCTTCTTCCCTTTGTGTTCATTGGTAGCTTGCAAACCAACTACAGTAGGTGCATGCCACCTGCTGTATCTCAGTACAGAAACATATTACTAATGTGAAAGTTGACCATCGGGGGAGGGGGAAGTAGAAGCAATCATACCCAAGATACGGTATGAAGCAATCATGCTTAGTATGATAACAGCCTGGGACAAAGTGACTCAGTCCTGCTTGTGGTTCAGTATGGGGGTGAATACTGTTCAGGTTGCACCCACCCAATCAGAAAGCTGATGTGACTCACTCCACCCATTAAATTAGTAAAAACTAACCTAGTGAGTCAGGGAAAGCTAACATAACAAGTGAGTAAAAGCTAACCTAGCGAGTGAGGAAATGCTAACCTATCGAGTGTGGGAAATCTAACCTAGCGAGTGAGGGAAATCTAACCTAGTGAGTGAGGGAAATCTAACCTAGTGAGTGAGGGAAAGGTAACCTAACAATTGACGATAAGCTAACTAAGCAAGTAACATAAAGCTAACCCAGTGAGTGAGGAAAGGCTAACCTAGCAAGTGAGGAAAAGCTAACCTAGCGAGTGAGGGAAATCAAACCTAGAGAGTGAGAGAAAGGTAACCTAACGATTGAAGAAAAGCTAAATTAGTGAGCGAGGAAACGGTAACCTTGCAAGGTAGTGAGTGGGGTGAACTAACCTAATGAGTGATGGAGAACTACTTAGTAGAACTTTAGGCCATATCCATATATGGGACAAACTTAGATGAGTGAGTTTTATTGATTGAGTGATTTATTATATAATGAATATTTAATGCCATGTTCTCTGAGATGCAGTGACTCAGTTCTGCTTCTGCGCCATGAGGACGACTTTCATCACTGATGAAACATAAAGATAATGTGACAGCGATTATGAGTCAGCACATGGATTGTTTGTGATGTTTTTCCCTGATTCGTCACCTCGTGCATTGTGCGAAAGTGAAAAGGAAATGTCTTTGTCGTCTCTGCAGGAATCTGTGATTACTGAAAAGTGCAGAGAAATGGCAGCCTGAGTCACGATCCAACTCCTGGTTTCTTCTCTTCCTCTTCCTTGTGTCCAAAATCTCTTAACCGACATGTCTACTGCATCATGCCCCATCTTTTTAACATTCCTATCTGTACCGACACCATGCAACATCTGACTTTCGCACCTCCTGCTCTTATCCTGCTTTATGTCCTGCCAGGGGTGGCCAACATTGGGCCTGGAGAGCCATAGTACTCGCTGCTCTACTCCTAATACCTGGATCGGAAGCTAGAAGACGCCAATTCACTTTGTTTTTCCTTACTTCACCTCATCTAAAATTGTATTTTCCAGCTTTTGATTCGAGGACCAGGGTTGGCCACTCCTGCTGGAGATTTATCCTGCTGAGTTCTGGATTCTGATTGGTCAAGAGGTGTTTGAACAATTAAAAGCCCAGGGACAAATCCAAAGGTGGAGACTAACCACAGTGAACATGCAAAATGTCTCCAGATACCAAGAGATCTAGCAGATGAAAGAGATGCAGACTAAAACATTGTCAAGACTTCAATATATACGCATAGAGATCTACAGTCTTTATTTTGTCTCAGAATGAGGAAGTGAGCTGAGGTTCAGGTGCTGGGGCCCTCTGCATGTGTGGAGTGGAATTGTCAAGTGAGGTGTAGTAAGAAAATGACTCACTGTTTATAGCTGCTGTAATGCATGTGACAACCCAAACACACCTCTTTAACATTGAGTGTAGCTATAATTGGATAAAAAAAAAAAACACTTTGGGTCATGCTATCAGAAGAAAACAATCATCTCCAGGATGGGAACAGAAATTCTGCTTCATCACATCAAACTATTGTTCACACTCCAATACACACAAACAGGCATTCACTAATTCATAGTTGTTACTGTATTAAAGCAAAAAACTAAAATTAAATTTCTTAAAATCTTGAGAAATTAATATTAAACCTAACGATGCATCAGGACTAATTTAATGTATAAATGTGAATTTCCTCTAGCATTTTAACAGCAAAGCTACAGATTTGTGTGTGTGTGTGTGTTGTTGTTGTTGTTACACTGATTTTAATCTTCATGCAGTAAATGAAAAGAGGAACGAGTGTTGAAACAGGATCATTTGACTCTCACCACATTACTGCAAAAGACTTTTACATTTTTTTTACATCATAAAAATCTGACTCCATAAAAAGCTTCTGGAACGCTGTGTCTGAGCCGCAGCCCAGAGGAAGTGCTCCAGCGAGTGAATTAATGAAGTGCTCACTCATAAGGGACTCGTAATAACGCTATTCACTAATTTTTCTCCCGACTAATGAATATTTGCCTCTTGGATCTCATCAGCTCTCAGCTTCAGCATGAGCAAGGAACACGGACAAGATGAAGAGCGACTTGTGTCAGAGACACGAGAACACGACGATGTGTTAGGGGTGGAGACTGCAACATGCGCACGTCTGATCCAGGTATACCGCTAATGATATCAATAACCTATATAATAGTATTCATATGATCAATTTATACTCAGTCCCAAATCTATTAATTAGCATAAAATAGCATAAATGATCTCTCAGAGAGAGAGAGAGAGAGAGAGAGACAGTAGGAAGACAAATGAGAGATAGAGAGCAACAAAAAAGGTAATAGATTGCGAGAGACACAAATAGAAAGAAACCGATAAGGGGGAAACAGGCAAAAGAGATAGAGATAGGTAGACAGGAAGCCTGACAGAGGAACAGAAAGATGTAGAAGAACAGAAACAGATATTTGAATAGAGCAAAAGACAGTGAAACAGAGAGAGAGAATGAGACAGTGACAGACAGGTAGACATATTAGGTACATCAATTAGCCATAACATTAAAATTACCTAGGTTTTAGGACCCTTGTGACCCCTCGGGGTGTGCCTCCACAAGGCCTCTGGGGGGTGATGACAAACAGCCAAAGGATCATACTTTTTTGGGGAGGGGGATTTTCCCAGATTTTCCCCCTAATTTAGACGTATCCAATTCCGTCTGCTCCCACGCTAAGGCTACTAGTACCACTCAGTCGGGAGGCCCGTTATGAAATCCAGTGAGATATGGGACCAGGGATGGTGAGGCACGGGTAAGGGTCTGAGGGGGCTGGTTGTCGTGTTTACAGTGGACGCAGATGTCGCAGGCTGCCACGAAGCTGGAAATGTACTTCTCCAATGTGGTCTACCAGAAACGCTGTTGAATGATGAAGCGGGTATGGGTGGCGCCTGGGTGAAGGGACAACCTGGATCCATGGCCCCTTTCCAAGACCTTTGAGCATAGGCAAAGGGGGACAAAGAGGTGATTCGGGAGAGCATTGCTCGGGCCGGGCTCCTGCGCCAACACCTGCATGGGGGATGCAGAACTGACATGAGAGAGCGTCGGGCTTGGTGTTTTTAGAACCTGGCCGGTAAGACAGGACGAAGTTGAATCTAGAGAATAATAATGCCCACCGAGCCTGTCGGGCATTGAGCCTCTTGGCAGTATGTAGATATTCAAGGTTCCTTGGCAGTATGTAGATATTCAAGGATCGGTCCATACTAGAAATGGGAGCTTGGTTTCCTTCAGCCAGTGCCTCCACTCCTCCAGAGGTAGGTTGATGGCCAGTAGTTCTTAATCGCCTACATTGTAGTTCCTCTCGGCCGGGCACAGGCGTAGGGAGTAGAATGAACAGGGATGCAATTTGTTGTCCTGTGGGGACCTCTGGGATAGGATCCCTCCAACGCCGGTGTTGAAAGCGTCAACCTCCACCACAAACTGACGGGATGGGTCAGGAATGATAAGTATGGGAGCTGAGGTGAACCTTCTCTTGAGGTCGGCGAAAGCTCTATCTGCCTCCTTGTTCCAGCAAAAGCGTGTCTTGGAGGTGGTCAGAGAGGTTAGGGGAGCGGTGGAAATGTACCCCCGAATGAATCAGTGATAAAAGTTGGCAAAATCCAGGGGCGTTAGTGAGTCTAAAAGAACCCACCAAATATTCATAGTGCCCGGTCAGGGTGTTGAAAGCACTCCACTTATCACCCTCCCTAATTCGGACGAGATGATAAGCATTGCGTAAATCTAGCTTCAGACTTGTTTATACTTCAAAGAGTATAGCCAGCCCTTTGGAGGAAGGGTACCCAGGAGAAGGTTTATGGGACAGTCATATGGTTGATGAGGAGGAAGTGACTCGATCCTTGTTGGAGACCATCTTGAGATTGTGGTATTCTGCGGTAACATTGGTGATGTCCGGAGGTTCCTCGGGCGTAACCTGAGTGGAGGACTGAGGGAGGGCTGAGCGAAGCCGAGACATAGAACATGAGGGGCTCCAGCCCGTGATGGCATGCTTAGTCCAGTCGATCTGTAGGCTATGAAACGCTAGCCAGGGAAGACCGAGAACTACAGCAGCATGGGACTTTTCAATAACAAACAGGCAGATCTCCTCAGAGTGGTTCCCTGAAATCCTTAACGTAAGTGGAAGGGTTTGGGGAGTGATAGCTGGCAGGTGGCTCCCGAGAGCGGATGTTACACCGGCACACATGGGACTTTTAGCACCCTGGCCATAGAAGGGCTGATCAGGTTACGGTCAGAACTAGAGTTAATGAGTGCCCGAACCTGGTGAGCTTGGCTGCTGATGATCAAAGTAGCAGGGAGTAGGGGGCATGGTTTTGGGAGTCTGTCTGAAGGAGTGCCCTCTAATGCTCCTTGTCTGATTAGAGGGTGCCCTGAGACCCCACAGTAGAAGCAGATCTTCTCCTGATGGCTGCGCCGTCTCTCCTCCTCTGAGATGCGAGTCCTGTCTAACATGGGCTCCTTCTGATTGGTCTGTCTCGGAGAAGGGGACACATGAGCTGTCCTGGGAGGAGATGATCTCCTGGTGGCAGGATTTCCTGAAAGCTCGTCTCGAATGGAGGCATGAGACCAGAGGGATCCATGAGCCCATTAAGATCGGTGGGTAGCTTTTGGGAGACGATCTTGTCTTTGACTGCCTCTGACAAGCCCTTGAGGAAGGGCTCTTTCGTTCCATCCACTTGTGGCGGCTAGGGCCTGAAATTTGATGGCGTAATCGTAAGCGGAGCATGACCCTTGGCGAAGCCTTAACAACATGGTCCTGGCCTCCCCACCGACAAGAGAACGATCGAAAACCCTCTTAATCTCCTTGGAGAACGCCACAAAGTTGTTACAACTCAGAGAGATGTGCTCCACTCCCATAGTCGAGAAGGCGAAAGCGTGATGTCAAAAGCCGTGAGATCCATCTGCGAGGATGTTGAGACAAAATGTTAAACAGGGCCGTAATCGAGGAAATGAAAGCGAGAGTTCAAAGCCGTTTTGAAACAGTCCATTTTAAATGAGCCTTGACCCACAGGTCAAGATGGGGGTTCTGGACTATGTTCACATATGGTTTCCTTTTTGCATGATAGAGCTTTAGTTAGCATCTGCAGATGGCATGGCGGGTTGTGTTTACCGACATTGGTTCCTGGAAGTCTTCCTGGGCCCATTGAGTAATGTCAATGACAGAATCATGTCAATGAGTAAATCTCGTCTGAGGGCCCAAAGACCACAGGCATCCAGGTCTTCTGTCTGGTCCCTTATCCACAGAGATTTCTCCAGTTTCTTTGAAACTTTTGATGATGTCATGCACTGTAGATGACAGAATTTGCAACGACTTTGCAATTTCATGTTGAGGAATGTTGTTTTTAAAGTATTCCACAATGTTTTAATGCATTCTTTCACAGATTGGGGAGCCTCCCATCTTTACTTCTGATAGACTCTGCCTCTTTAATACATAATACTAATAATATTACAGACCTGATGTCAATTAACTGAATATTTTCAAAATTACTTGCTTTTTCAGCCCTTTGTTGCCCCGTGCCAACTTTTTTGAGACCTGTAGCAGGCATCAAACATGAAATGAGCTCATTTATTGGATAAGTGTAAAATTCTCTGTTTAAATGTTTGTTATATTTTTTTGTTCTATTGTGAATAAAATATTGGATCATGTGATTTGAAAGTCTTTTAGTTTTCATTTTATTCAAATTTTTTAAATGTCCCAACATATTTCGGGAATTCAGGTTATAAGAAGAAAGAGAAGTTGTAACAAGAAAGAGAGAGACAGACAGAGAGGGAAACAGAGACAGAGTGAGAAAGAAAGAGAGACAGACAGGTTGGAGTGTGTTGGCTCTCTTCGCTGTATATGGTGTTATTATCACAGCGGGATGATGCGACAGTACTGTAGAGAGGAATGATTTAGGATCATAAACCCACATACACAACACAGACACACACACAACACACACACACCCACAACCCCCCCCCCACACACACACACACACACACACATACTGGGGTCAGGCGAGCAGTGCAGTAGAGCAGAAAAGCAGCTGTTATAGTCCTGGAGGCCGACCCCAAGGCTTAGAGTGTAATGAATCAGCTCCAAGACTCTGTGTGTGCGTGTGTGTGTGTGTGTGTGTGCATGTTTATGGACTGCTAAGTTCATAGAGTGCTCAAAACACATTACAGCTGTCAGTACACATTTGACTATTTGAATAAACTTCTTATTTACATATTCACACACCTTGCACTGTGTCTCCTGATCATACTTAATAAGACGTCACACATACTCTATCTTAATTAGAGATACAGTTTCAAATAAATATTTTTCACCTGGCATGGAAGTAATTAGAAATTATACGCACACACACACATACACACACACGCACAGTCCTGACTTCCACTCTATTCAGGAGTTCAGAGAGTTATGCATGAGATGGTGGTGTTTGTGTAAATCAGGGGCGTGTCCTGTTATGCTCGATTCTTGTCTTGAGCTTAAGGGATGTTTCTCATGTGATGTCGGCAATGTTAAGTCCAGAGCCACAGTCTGACTGTTTGATGTTATGTGTATGTGGCTTCATAAAGTAGAGTTTGAAATGAATAAATAAATAAATACACCAGTGACGATCATATAATGTTGTGTAGCTGATATACCAGACTCGCTGCTTTCTAAGTCATATATCATCAAATTAATCTTTTATATTAATCTCCAAATTACACAGAAACAATATAGTGTAAACTTCAGTGTTAGTTTTATATCACAGTAAACTTTCCCATTAAACCCCAAACCCCACAGCGCCTCAGGAACCGCTGTCACATCGCAGCTCAACTAAACTCTCCCTGTGTTCATCATGTCACGCTTCTCATGTCTCATGACAACATGACTGACTCAAAATATTCCCGTTTCGTTCTGCAGAATGGCTTCGGAATATTTCCAGCTCCATTACTCACTCGCCATCTGGCGCTGAGGACCGTGCCGAGAAACACAACCAGGTAACACACACTCGCGAAATGAGCACAACGTTACTCAGTTATATCTCTTGAGATCATTTCTCTTCAAAATACACACAGAACAGTGAGTTCTGGAAGACTGAAAGCAGACAGGATGCTAAAAACATGCTAATTTATGTGTTAAGTCTTACTCATTAATATAGGATAATTATTATTAATTAGTGCTAAACATACAGATTATAACAAAGATAACATTTACAGCTTTGTGGTTTAACACTAACAGACATTCTGGCCTGAGGCGGTCAATAACATCTCTGGGTTCTAATGATAGCCTTGTTCACTATACACTCTACCTGCAGATACATCATTAAAGTGTTTTATTTGAAAATTTGCATATTACAACATGTAATGACATGTAATAGCTTTCTAACCAGCAGTTACATACTTAGCAAAATAAATATAGTAATAGCAGAGAAGATGAAGAGATATAGAGATTTTGCTGGATTTCTAACTAATTGGCTTGCTAAAAAACTTTTCTGATTATTCTATATAAATTTATTTTAGTATGTTTTGGCTTTCTTTAACTAGAATAATTAATTATTTTGTAAAGTGTAGAATAGAATTCCAGTAGCCATGTACATGAAAAGAAATTAAACCTAACTTCTGATAAATAATGCACTCTTGAGCTAGTTGTTTTGCTAACTAGCTAGTGTGTTAATTAAGACAGAACACTCTGATTAGATTGAGTCAGTGGAGTCATAAAATTAATTCTTACCTTATTTTTAACTACTAATTTGTGAACTAGACTTCTTGCTGATAGGGTAGGTTGTTAATTAGCTATAAGAGTGAAGTAAAAAAAAAAAAAAAAGAAATTGTTTACAAAATGGAAAAAAATACATGTAAATGGGTGGCTAAATATCTAGCTTGCTAGCAAATTAACTTATTTTATTAATTATCTAACTACATGTCATGATTGCTGGATTGCAGGCAAGGCATGATTGCAGACTTGTGATAAAACAAACAAACACAAAAACACAAGCACCAAAAATATCTAGGCAATGACTATGGATACGAACAGTGATGAAATGATGAAAGGTAACATAACAGATGCAAGATAAAGGTAAATCCAAAAGCAGGCCTCTTTATACACAAAGTAATTAGACTCAAATGGACTCAGGTGACTGTAAAGGAAATGACATGACTAATGCAAAGTCCTGAAATACATATCAACATAAAAATCCAAAAACAAGACACAGAGGCACAGAGTCCATATCCCTGACACTAATAAGTAAATTATTTTGGAATCTCTATATGGATCACGAAAATGCACACCTTTTTAGATTAGCTTGTTAACTCTTTTGGTTCTTTCTTTAATTTTTCTTTCTTTTGATCAAACTTTCCAGCTTATCTTTATGAATAAAATAAAGGTTTTGTCAGTCCATTGATCTGAACTTTCTCTTTGAATGATATCTTTTTGTTTCATACAGTACACTGAAGGACCCAAAACCAGTCTCAGAAAAATAATTCTGTCTGTCACAGCATCATGCAAAACTGTCTGGACAGAATTTAATGAAAGCTAGTCCTTTAGTATTTGCCTGAAGTTAAATCTGCGGCAAAAATGAAATGAAATCAAAATGTTGAATAGAAGGGACATTATGAGCAGTTATGTGCCAGATTACATCACACCATCCAGCGTTTTTTTGAACGAATATAGCGCCTTTTTCCCTCGAGGTGGGCATGGCTATACGCATCACTCAACAGAGCTAATCAGCTGTATAGTTTACCGTAAATACAGAGTATGGGAAAAACACAGAAACGACTGTAATGCATCTACAAAGCGCTCTCAAAATCCTCACGAAACACAAATGGACGCACGACACAGTATAGCTTGCTCCACAAAGGCAAGTAAACTATAAAAACTTCTTCAAAGATGAATGGGCAGATCAATGTATGTTTATTCTTCCTGCGAAAGTTTAAAACCGGTTTGTCTTATATGCTCCGAAACTGTGGTGCTAATAAAAAGCAGGCATATGGAATGCCACTATGAGATAAAACACGGGTCGTTAGTGCAAACTTATCCACAGCAGAGGTAAGAGCATATAATACATGAACTGAGAGCACACTGTTATGCACTAAAATCAAACTGCTGAGTAAAAGTGATGTTATGAACAGTTATGTGATAGATTTAATAATCTACTTGTAACAGGGTGTGTATTTGGCAACGACAAATGAAGTACAACTTAGCATAAACAAGGCGTTACAAAAAATGTTTTTTTTTTGTATTATTAACCAGTGTTGGGTGTAACGCGTTACAAATCCAAGTACTCTAACGTAACGCGTTACGTTAGAGTACTTGGATTACTTTTTTGAACTTGGATTACTTTTTTGATGTAACGCGTTAGGTACGCCATTTAAGTACTCAGTTATTTAGTTATTTTTTCAAAAATACGAAAATCCTTTATTCAGACAATTTATGTAATTCATGAGCCAGACAGTAGTCATTCACAATCTGTTGGTGTGTGTGTATGTGTGAAAGTGGTTCTACAAGCCCCGCCCTGATAACCAGCCCCCCTCTGTTATTCCTGCTGTTATACCCCTATCTCACCTATGCGGTTTGACTAAGATGGAAAATAATCACAGCGCCAAAACTCGCGGTGAATCATGATGAACCATACTTACTGCCACTGCGCAAAACCACGTAGGTGAGATAGGGGTATTAGTAGTTAGCAGATTATGGGCCAAACTTCGCTGAGTGATGATGGTAGAATAATTAT
>JAQMYJ010000005.1:9264371-9275767 GCA_030014305.1 Clarias laeviceps
CCCACACAAACACACACACACACACACACACACACACACACACACACACACACACTTCATTAGTGTAAGTGGTCTTTGCATTCCACAGACAGACAGTGTGTGTGTGTGTTGCAAAATCAGTGTGACATCATGCAGGAATCTGAGATATTATACAATGACTATTAAAAAATATTTTGCACAATGCAACGCATCTTATATTTATTATTTGTGTATATATATATGTTTGTATGTAGCTAATGCATTTTAAAGGAACTTGTGGATTATGATGTGACACTCATAGTTCCTATGGTCCAAGATCTGACAGTGCTGCTGCTAAGCAACATATCACAGAACCGACAACATTAACCCAAGATTTTTTTATGTACAGGCACAAATATTTGGACAGATTGGGCGTGACAGCTGATAGCTGATCAGCTGATCAGTCTTCCGTTGATCATTAGATCACCCGGTTCCATAAACTCTTGCTCAAAATTAGTTATAATTGTGTATGAGGACAGAATTTTTATACATAAAGAAAATCAGAATCAGGCAAGAAAGTTTGAATCATGATGTCTCTATACACCACACAATGGATTTGTAGGAGTTAGAAGTGTGAGAGGACTGACCAGACTCAGCCCTGACCGCTGACACATTTATACATGCACATGTGATAAAAGAGAAGGCAGTGTGTACAGCCTTATGTGAAGGCATCATGATGTAAAACACATCCTGTGAGCAGCAGCATGGTGTGGGGGTCTGAACACTGGCCAAGGGGTGTGACCTCGGGGAAACACTTTATTTACTGTACATTAGAAAGTTAAGAGCTATTTTTTTGAATGAGGTTCTGTGTTTAATTAAGGACTTCTAGCTAAGGTTCTGTTCTTTAAGGGGTAACTGGGTATTAACAAGTTATTAGCATTCCGGTTATGTTTCGCCTCATGACAGTATCAGCAGCACAGTGTAATATCTCACACATATTTAATCCCAGCAGGGACTTTTAATCTGCTGTAAAATAAACAGCTTAAACTAAGTACAGTGCTGGTTGTCATTTTAAAACACTATGAATTATTTATGATTTTTTTAAATAAAGTTCAACACCATCAAGTCAAACACTAATAAACAAATAACCTGAGAAAAATACAATTTTCAAACATGGTGCAATTGTTTCATAATCTTATATTACTTTATGTTCTATACTTGGCTTAAATAAAATTCTTTTTCCATTATTAAAATGAATGCTGTCTGGATCAAAACCCTTTCTTGAGTTCAGAGCTTTACTCCTGCATCACTCTTATAAACACATAAATGCTCTTTATTGATCCTTCATGTTTATCGATTTTGTTTATTGAGTGAATGTTGAAGGAAAAAGGGAAATGAGTTCCAGAGTGTAATCAGAAGGTCACGACTGTTATTGACAAAATGTCAGGATATAAACGAGCTGGACTTCTTATGAGAAAAGTGAATATTCCACACTCATCAGAGTGGAAGAAAAGTTTGGAGGAAAAAAAGTTGTGTGTGTGTGTGGGTGTGTGGGTGTGAGAAGAGAATATTAACATAAAGAGAATTAGCCTCAAAATTAAATAATACATTGATGAATAATGAGGATCAGCCGAAAAAATAACTATAAATAAATATAAAACATAGCCATTAGAAGTGATTTCTTTTTAAATATACATGTGTTTGAATATCTGAGAACAAACTTTTACTGCTACTCTAAGGAACGTAAAAGTTTTTTTTAAAGAGAATCATTACTGGTGACAGGACATGGATTCATCACTATAAGCCTAAGAGTAAACGGCAGAGTATGGAACGGAAACATTCTCAATCACTGACCAAGAAAAAGCTCAAAAGTCAACCATCAGCTGAAAATGTGATGCTTACTTTTTGTGAGGGATTCTTAAGGGCCAGTATTGGAACATTATTGGGGGAAACGTCAACAAAGTTATAGTGAGATGCTTATTGAAGTGCTGAAGCCTAAACTTCGGATTAAACACAGCAGACTGCTATCTAAGGATGTTGTGATCTTGCACGACAATGCACACTTGCACATTTCTGCCCACAATGTCAACAATCTGCAAAAACTTCGTTTTGAGGTGTTAAAGCATCTTCCCTGTAGTCCTGATCTTGTTCCATCAGACTTTCATCTGTTTCATCTTCAGCAGATTCTAATGAAGAAGTGAAGACAGTGGTTCATTCATGGTTTGCAGCTTTGCTTAAAAAAATTATTTTTTATAAGGGGATATAAAAGCTTGTTGACTGATGGTTTTTTAAATGTATTGAAAGGCAAAAAGATTATGTTGTTAAATTATCAATTTGTCTTTTCTAAAAGTTTATTTAAATAATTTATACAGCCAGAGTACTGATAACTTTTGACTCACCCTTGTATATGTGTGTGTATATATATAAATATATATGTTTCCTTTCCTATTTTAATTAAATTAAATGTAAAGTTAAATATTTCAATTTATATTATTAGAGCTTTGCTCAGAACATTTCGTCCAAACCTGGTGTTTTATTTTACTGACTAAGTAAATGACTAAGCTAATGATTCTGTTATAATAAAAGAAGAGCTAGTTTATATACAGAACAGTGTCTGCAAACACTTTCAGCTGGTGGAATATTTAATGCTTGCTTATTTATGATGTTATATGCAAATGAGCTGGATCCGGAACGCACTTTACACTTTATTTCTAAATCAACCTGCACACACAATATACAGAAACTCAGTGTTTTTAAATCCAGGTGAAACATTTAGTCTCATTACACAAACATTTTTACAAAACGTTATTAAAATATTTTTAAATGTTTATTTTTAAACCTGATGAGTAATTATTGATGTGTTCAATAATTATTCAGTAATAGCTAAAGCCTAAGGATTAATTAGCCAATATATGAGTCATGAATAATCATTGAGTAAATAAGTAAAACTTAGCTGATATTCCAGTGTTTACAGTGTGTTTGTAGATCATTAACTTAACACATCGTTAGTTTAACTATAAGTTACATGGCTTATGGCTGTGTTCACACTGAAGCTACTGTACTATATACACCAAATACACATATACACAAACTATATATAGCATGCACACAGATGGCTGGAGGTAAGTAATAACAATAAAATAAGTAAATAAGTAATAAAAAAATTGTTATTGAATAATTGATTATGATTATTTTGCATTTTATTTATAAAGCACTTTACTTTTGTGGACAAATCTACAGTTTCCCAGTTTCCCAAAAAGAACTTCAAATTTTGATTCGTCTGACCACAGAACAGTTTTCCAGTTTTCCACAGTCCATTTTAAATGAGCCTTGGCCCAGAGAAAACGCCTGCGCTTCTGGTTCATGTTTAGATGTGGCTTCTTTTTTGACCTATAGAGTTTTAGCCGGCAACAGCGAATTACACAGTGGATTGTGTTCACAGACAATGTTTTCTGGAAGTATTCCTGAGCCCATGTTGTGACTTCCATTACAGTAGCATTCCGGTATGTGATGCAGGGCCCGAAGATCACGGGCATCCAGTATGGCACAGAGATTGTTCCAGATCCTATGAATCTTTGGATGATATTATGCATTGTAGATGATGATAACTTCAAACTCTTTCCAATTTTTCTCTGAGAAACTCCTTTCTGATATTGCGCCAATATTTTTCGCAGCAGCATTGGGGGAATTGGTGATCCTCTGCCCATCTTGACTTCTTCCGCTTTAAGATATACCCAATCATGTTGCCAATTGACCTAATAAGTTGCAAATTGGTCCTCCAGCTGATTCTTATATATACATTTAACTTTTCCGGCCTCTTATTGATACCTGTCCCAATTTTTCTGGAATGTGTAGCTCTCATGAAATCCAAAATGAGCCAATATTTCAAAAAAGTCTCACCTTCAACATTTAATATCTATATCGTATTCTGAATAAAATATTGAAATTTGAAACTTCCACTATATTGCATTCTGTTTTTATTTACAATATACAGTGTCCCAACTTTTTTGGAATCGTGTTTGTATATGCCAGCATACATTGTTAAATAATGCGTCAGTTGGATTACAGTGTGTGACTTTATCAAGGCTAGAGAATCCTCTTGGAAAGCTACTGCTTGTTTAACTAGCTAGCTTAGATTGTTGTTAGTCTTTCGGCTGCTCCCATCAAAGGGTCGCCATAGCGGAACATCCAATTCGCACAACAACTTGGCACAGGTTGCTAGCTAACTTAGGACAAGTTGCTAATAAATTGAGTGTGCACTTCTTTCTATCTGTGTGTTTGAGGGTGTAGTTAGCATTACTATGGAAGATGGAAAATGAGTTTCATGAGTTATATCTATGGGTGGAGCTAATAATGGATAGAGAGTTAGCATCAAACATCTTGAATGAAAAGGGAAAAATTAAAGAAAAAGAGGTAAAATGACTGCGACAAGCATCACATGTGGATGGAGCTAATGAAACAAACACAGGTTCTTCAGACTAGAAAGGTTTTTAAACAGCCTGTCTACCATTAAAACAGAAAAAGCTCTGCCGCCAACACACACAACACACACACAAAATGCCTACACACACACACACCCCTACACACATGCCGACATACACGCATACGTGCATACACACACGCAGATACATAGATAGATAGATAGTGTGATTGTAGGTCAGTAACCCACAGACACTCCCCACTACTGTACTGTCTCCATTATACATTTCTGTAGCACACACACACACACACACACACACTCCCCCTGTTCAGGGCCATTTAATATCGGTGTTCCTGTGCTGCAGAGGAATGCTGTGTGGAATTTTAATGAGCGACGCTGAGACAGAGCCTCTAAACTCTCTCCGTCACTCTTTCGCTTTCTCTCTTTCTCTCTCAGCCCTTTAACATCCCTCAGTTTACTCCTCCATCACACCACTTCAATTTCCTTCGGTCTGACAGGCCTAGAAGTTTGTGTGTGTGTGTGTCTGTGTGTGTGTGTGTGAAAGAGAGTGAGAGATGGATTCCTTTGTGTAATTATGTAATAATAATAATAATAATAATAATTAGTATTTTAAATAAAGATACCATGTTCCATATGGTTAATGTGTCTATACACTGTATACTGTGCAATGACATTAACTGGTTTATAGATAATATTACTTTATTAATGGTGAAATTTAACAGTAACAGTAATTCCTGCAATTAAAATTATAAAATTAAAAATGTTATAATATACTGTATACAGATTATAAAATCCAGTTTTAACTCTGCACAGCAATATTAATCCGCACACTGGGAGCTGTGGCGTCGTGTGTTCCCGTCTAGATTCCATGGCAGTGTCCACACAAACCCCCTACCCCCAACCCCCAGGAGCAGTATGTCCACCCAGCAGGTGTGTCTGAAATGTTCAGTCTCCCGCAGGATCGATCACTCGGCGCTTTATTAAAGCGGGCGGCTCGTTATTAAAGCTCTGAAATGCTTGGTGTGGAATCAGCACTTTTCCTCATCACATCCTTAAACTCTTCAATGATGCATGAGCCGCAGATTCACTGCTGAGCCCCAGCCAGCAGACATGAGTGTGGAGTGCAATACAGGAAAAAAACACACAAAAAAGGCAGGAGGAGTTCAGTCTATATACCTGTGAATTACAGAGAACTGGTTTTAGCCGTAAATTACTGACATTAGCCACGCCCACAAAACAGCATGAAGGGCAAACTGTTAATCAATTCTTTCACTCTCTCTCTTATTCTCTGTAGCTCTTATCCTTTTATTTTACCGGCCAACGCATGCTCATAACTAAGTGTAATAAAGTGCAGAATAAATACACCATACCATACTGTAACACTAAATCAGTGTGAGCCCTGAGCTACTTTCCCTGTGAAGAGACAATCCCATCTAGGAGTGATGGGAGACAGTCTGAAGAAATACACCCCCGAAGTGTATTCCTTATGTCCAGTCTGCTCAGTAATTTCATTTTCGTTGCTGCACTGCAGACAACCCTGCTTCACAAAGATGGCTTGTTGGAAATGGAAGCAAGGTTTTTAGTGCTTTTGTGGTGATCTCGGGATTACTCCGCCATGATTTTAATCCAAAACATCAGCAGAGCTTGCAAGTCATCTCAACACACTTTTAAAGCCACATCTATTATACAGAGCGGGCTTGGAGCATGTCAATCACCTATTGCGATAAACCCATAATTTAGGTAGGACTCTTGGCATTTTCTTTTAAATGCAGCTTGCTTTTTGTTGGCGGTCTTAGAGACTCCTCTGCTGTCTCATCATTGGGTATGTTCCCTTTTTCATTTTAGCTAGACTTAATTTTATCGGGCATCAATATAGAGAGAAGTGTGGGAAAGTGGTACAAATGGAAGAGAATGTGAGATAATCTGATTGGTGGGGAACATTACTGTGCAGGGTTGCGGGAGGCATGGAGCCTATACCAGGGAACTTGGGGTACTAGGTAGGGTATACCCTGGATACAGTGCCAATCCACACACTCACAGTCTACTTGGATGAGTAGTGAACCATTTCTAGCTAACAAGAAGGAAGTCCATGGAAGAGATGACTGAGAATCACAGACATTACAGACACGCAAATTCCATGCACAAAAACACGAGAACCCAGATGTGCAAGGCCACAGTGCTAACAGTTGCACCACCATGCCGCCCAACGTTGATCCACTTTGTCTTATAGTCTTCTGATAAAATCACAGTGATTTATCAATAAACATAAGAACACAGACATGCAAATTTGCACAAACTCTTGTGAGGGGTGGTGGGGGGATAAGGACAGTTGCCACAATTTCACAATGTAAGAGAAAACCCCATTACGATGCCTGAATGACCTCACCAATTGACGGACCAGAATAACCAGAATGACATCACAGTCATCAGAGGTATAAGGTATGGCTGTTATATGTAAAGAGCAGGTGTGTATAATTAAAGCAGCCAATGAAAGCATAGCTTATTAGCGCGCAAAAACCTGCTTCTCCTCTCTGAGTAACTGGCAAAGTTCCAGATTGCGGCATGCACCCTTTACAGCTGAAATAATTAGCTACTGAGTATTAGGCTCTGATCCTGTGTGCCAGCATTGGCATGTTCATGTGCTTGCGCTCACTCATGCATGTTACCTCTGTGGGCTTAGTCCATATTTAAACTTACATCTGTAACATCAGTCAGTTCTCAGTTCAGTCTCAGTGATTATGTAACATGGGAGGTTTCTATTATGATGTAATGCATTGGGAGATGTTTTTCATTATGATATAATCTGGGTTATGATGTAATTTAGGGGTGGAGTCTGGGGGTTATGATGTGATGTAGAGGAGGGGTCTGGGGATTATGATATAATGTAGGAGAGGGGTGTGGGATATGATATAATGTATTATATATAATAAGATTCCACACAGTATATTATATCATAACCCACCAAATTACTAAAAACCTTTTACAGAAATAACAATAAAGTATACAAAAAAAAAATAGTACAAAAAAAACACAACTCACTCACTGCAAAGGTCCTTTATTTGTGTGTGTGTGTGTGTGTGTGTGTGTGTGTGTGTGTGTGTGTGTGTGTGTGTGTGTGTGTGTGTGTGTCTGTCTGTCTGTCTGTCTGTCTGTAATAATATCACCTTTTGCTTTTTAATATTTCTGTCCCAATGCCTGAGGTGTATTCACACACACAAACACACGCGCACACACACACACATACACACACTTCATTGACAGCTGAAAAGTCGATGTGAAGGTTTATGACAAGAAGCACAGAATGAGTACAGTATACAGTATGTGTGTTCATATATTTGTGTGTGTGTGTTTGTGGGTGTGTGTTTTAACACCACTGACTGCGTGTATCACATTACATATATCATAACCTGATACATGTACATGGTAAGTGTTAATCACACACACACTCACGGTGTTCTGACTGGCTGAAAGTAGGACGGTAGGACCTGTCTGCTTGTCTGTCTGTATCTGTGTCATTCTACAATAAATAATAAAGAATTTTTGCTTTTGAGAGATTTTTACTTTGTGTTTGTGATAAATATGATCTGTCAAAACCTCTCACTGGGGGCATAAACATGCCCCCCCCCAGACACACACACACAACAGCAAGAAATGGATTTTTCCCTCCTGCAGCTAATATGTATTGAGTAAATAGACCTCAACATTACATTAATGTGTATGTATGTGTGTGTGTGTGTGTATTTGTGTGCTGACATACCATTCTGTTATTATTGCATTTTAGCAAGTGTATGGTATTTTATTTGTATAAGTATTTATTAATCTATTAGATTTTCCCATGTACCTGTTACCTGTGTGTGTGTGTGTGTGTGTGTGTGTGTGTGTGTGTACTGTATGTGCTTAGGGTGGTCATAGCCAAGGGCATTGGGCAGTGATTACTGACACTAATGAATTACTGTTAATAAAAAGTGTGCGCAAGACACACACACACACACACACACACACACACACACAGGTTTGGGCAGATTGCTGGTATGTAATCAGGTGCTGATTAATCCATTAAGTTAACGAATTAGCATGCCAAAGTGCACTTGTTAGTTTGTTGTGTCTCTAAATTCTGATCTCGATCAGTAATGAACCAAATGGAAATTATGTTATCATGTAATTATAATACGTCTAATATGGTATAAAAAAAATTGCACACATCAACCTGGGTTGTTTTGTATTCCTCTTCTCCCATAGCAGTTAGCTAAATCGAGTGTATTTTAATCCCTTAATAGTTACTTTTAACATTCAGTGAAATGAGTGAGTTCCTGTTGTCACTTCTGTTATAGCAGCTATAAACACTTGTTCCCTCACCAGTCTCTCTTTATTCTCTCTCTTCAAATTAATATGAGAAAATCACAGACTCTATCTGTATACATTACATAAAAATCTCCTCACCATATTAAAGATACAAGGTGTTTTTAATTGTTTATTATGAGCAGATACATGTTCATGTGAATGAGTGGTTACTATGGAAACGAGAACGCATTAGAGAGTGCACATTAATATACTGTACACCTGCACTGTGGTCAGAGCTGAGTCATGGCCCTGTGCTCCTTCCTCACACTCTCAGAATAAAATAACACACAGTCTTATGAATAGTTTTTTGAGACAAAAAACCCACATCTATTCAACACACTGGAAGAAGCTTTTTCTCTTGTTCGAGCTTGAAGAGTGTGAGTGCTGCGGCTGAGAAAAGCATAGACTCCTCACACTCCTCACTGAAACTCTGACAATCAGATAGAAAAGGATAAAAGGCTCCATCCTCGGTTCAGAGAATCCATTAAATCAACAAGCTTATGAGGCATTAGCATTATGCTACACATGCTAATCTAACAGGAATTCCATTTTATTTAATCTAATATCGTTAATAATATGAACATTAATACAATAGGTATCATACCCACATCAATATTTAACTAATAGCTCTGTAGAACATGCTGCCTATTTTTTATCCTGAATATACTGTAGTTATATATACGATTGTTCAAGTCAAAGCAGGATTTTGATTGTGCAGAATAAAGGAATGCCGAGTCAGTGGCTCTGTTTGCAAGAAGTTTGCATGCATCCCTGTGCTTGATGGCTTTCCACCGGGTACTCTGGTTTTCTCCCACAGCACAAATACATGCAGATTAGATTAATTTGCTTTCCCAAATTGCCCGTAGTGTGTGAATGAGTGTGTGATTGAATATGTGTGTATGTATTGAGTATGTGTGAGTATATGCCCTGCAATGGATTGGCACCCTGTTCAGAGTGTACCCCACCTCGTGCCCCAAGTTTCCTGGGATAGGCTCCAGCCACCGCCCCACGACCCTGTATACAGGATGAAGTGTTATAGATGGTGAGTGAGTGAGTTCTGAGAGTAATAAGTCTCATTATTTCTATATATAATTCCCTGATACACTAATGCACTTGTTCCACCATTTCACAAGTGCTTGGATACAATCAAGGGAGAAAGTTTTCTCAGTACGCCAGAGCCGTGATCGGACTGCCTGCTTCATGCCTGAAACGCTGGCCTCTCAGGAACTCATTTAATGGCCCAAACATGTGAAAGTGGCTTGGAGCAAGGTCAGGACTATATGGAGGAAGAGCCAAGTTCCTGTAATGTGCAAGTTGTGTTCATGAATGACTGTCTGTACAGTTCCCACAGACAGATGCGTCTCTACTGCAAGTTGGCGACAACTTATCCGTTGATTTTCAAGGATCAGGCGTTCCACTTACTGAATGTCCACGGGAATGACTGCAGTGGAATGACTGAGATTGTCATTCATGGATGTATGGTCTTCTTTAAAATATTCACACCATTCAAGTGTTTTACCAAAGATAAGAGTCTCATCACCATATTGTGCTTGAAGACTCCTGAAAATGTCAATCAGTCTTATGTCTTCATTTGACAGAAATTTTAGAACAAGTCCCGATTTGACTTGAACAGCCCTTGTATATGGGATGTCAGTAGATTTAACCCCAACTTTTTTTAAACCCTTTCTCTGGTGCTGTAGAACCAGTATTGGCGGTCTAGCATGTGGAGTGATGCACAAAGCAGGAATAACTAAATGGCACACAGTTATACTATAACAACAGCTTCCAGACTCGTTACTTAGCAGCACAGGGAATAATATCAATAGTTCATTCATTTCTATTAAGCTCAGGCAGTTACTTGAACTTTAAAGCCACCAGATTCTAAATCAATATGATGAAATGATAGTGTGTGTATGTGGGGAGGGCTTTTATGCTTTCTGAGGATTCTTATTTTGATGTTCATGTTTTCTGTTAGTCCTGTTTTCACCAGTTCATTTGATTTGGTTTTGTTTAATTCTCCATTGGTCTTTCCTGACATTTGTTAATCCTTAATTAGTTCCTGTATTGAACAGCCTTGGTGTCTGAGGATGACGTTCCACAGGAAAAACTTAAAACCTAAATTTCAGTTCAGTTTTTTTAATCACAAAGAAAATAAAAGAGTTGAAAATCTGGTGTGATTGCGGTTTGTTCTCTTTCCAGTTGTCCTGTTAGTGATAGATCATGAGCAAGTTACACTCAGCATTTAAAGGAGCGACATCATCAGCTTTGGTTAATTTTTTTTCCTTTTAAGCTTAAGTGTAACAGCGTACAGTGTGATTTAAACTGTAAATAACCAGTGCATTGAATAAACACTACAAAGTGTTTTTTATTGAACATTAATGCAGAGCTTCAGGAAGCAGCTAATTAAAATGGACCTGTTATCTCTGTCGAAGCAGAATTTGATGAATAGATTAGATCTTTTTTCATCTTTCATTCTGAAAATGAGTTTTACACACACACACACACACACACACACACACACTTTTGAAAAGCATGGTGTCTGCTTCTTATGAGAAATGTAAATGATGTTGTTAAGGAAAGTGTGTCAGTGAACTAACCTGGAGTGACCAGAAAACGGAGCTTAAGCGGTTAGCCCTTTGTAGCGTGGATGGTAAAC
>JAQMYJ010000005.1:9297595-9322109 GCA_030014305.1 Clarias laeviceps
CCCCGGGACTCTGCGTCGGCCCCTTCCCCGGGACTCTGCGTCGGCCCCTTCCCCGGGACTCTGCGTCGGCCCCTTCCCCGGGACTCTGCGTCGGCCCCTTCCTCCATTGAATTTAGGTCTGGGCTTTGACCCGGCCATTCTAACACATGAATATGCTTTGATCTAAACTATTCCATTGTAGCTCTCACTATATGTTTAGGGTTGTTGCCTGCTGGAAGGTGAACCTTCAAGTTCAATTTTGGTCTCATCTGACCAGAGGACCTAATTCCACGTTTGTTGTGTCCTCCACTGACTTGTCGCAAACTGCAAATGGGATTTCTTATGGCTTTTGTTCATGGCTATCTTCTTGTCACTCTTCCATAAAGGCCAAATTTGTGGAGCGAACGACTAATAGTGGTCCTGTGGTCAGATTCTCCCACCTGAGCTGTGGTTTTCTGCAGCTCCTCCATGCCATGGACCTCTTGGCTGCTTCTCTGATCAATGCTCTCCTTGCCCGGCCTGTCAGTTTAGGTGGACGGCCATGTCTTGGTAGATTTGCAGTTGTGCCATACTCCATTCCATTTTTGGATGATGCATTGAGAAGTGCTCCATGAGGTGTTCAAAGCTTGGGATATTTTTTATAACTTAACCATGATGCTGTTTGTTTACTAATGTTCTCTAACAAACCTCAAAGGGCTTCACAGAACAGCTGCATGTATACTGAGATTAAATTACTGACTAGGTGAATTTTGAAAAGACAGTTGGTTCTGCTGGATTGTAGTTAGGTATATCAGAGTATAGGGGCTAAATACAAATGCATGCCACACTTTTCAGATTTTTATTTGTAAAATTTTTTTTAACCATTTATCATTGTACCTCCATTTCACAATTATGTGGCACATTGTATTTATCAATCACAAAAATCCCAATAAAATACATTTAAGTTTGTGTTTGTAACATGACAAAATGTGAAAGTTCAAGAGGTATGAATACTTTTGCAAGGCATTGTATCCATATGAATAGGATGAGACTTTTTTTCTTGATTCTGATTTTCTCAGAACAGCTGGATCAAAGCATAGATTGTTTTGGTTACCTGATTGGATAAAAAAAAAAATTTGATTGGAGCTCAGACTTTTCTGGTTCTGGAAAACACAAATACGCACACATTCACATACATACACACACACGCATACGCATACACACACACACACACACACACACACACACAATTTCCACTTTTAGCAATGAATAGCGTGTCCCGGCAGCCTTGCTCAACTTCCTCAGTTCCTTCTCTCTCCTCCTCCCCAGGAACTCTGTTCTATCGCTTGCCTAATTAGCCTTCGCAATTAGGTTTCTTGCTTTGCATTCTCATGTAAATTGATCGTAGTGCTTCAGGGCAAACGAGGTTTTTGTGTGAATGGAAGCAGTATATCTGTGCTACTGTTCTTTTCTCTAAAGCCTCGGCAGTAAAGACAGAAACAGCAACTATAATAAAACACAAAAGCAGCTTAACGACTGGGCCAACTTAATTACCATGCAAAAGGAGTCTCCCTCGCTTTATTCTCTCCATTTATCTGTCCATCTCCCCGCTCGCTCCATCCCTCCTCTATTCCTTCACTCATATTCCACCATTCTCTAAATTGAACTCGTTCTGCACTTTTCGCTAATAGGTTCTAACTCGGTCAGTACGAGTCATGTTCATTACGATTAAATGAAATAAAAGATGATATTGAACAGCACCAGTCTGTAGTAAATCTTCTCAAAGTCCTTTAACCGTGAAGAAAAGTAGCACGATTTGTAATAAAATAATCGACTGATTAACCTTTGACCTTAAAGTTATCATGGTAAAAGGGTGGATGTTGGTTTTACTGGGAAGTGAGCGGCTCTGGACCTACACTGGATCTATAAAGTACCACTGGGAATATTATGTAATTTGGGGGAAGTCTGCATTGCCTCTGCAAGTTGAGTGTTTAGCCAAACACACACACACACACACACTAAACTTAAGTGTCTCTTTTTGCCGCTGGAGTCGTGTACAGTGTGTTGTGTTTTATTAAAATGATAATTACCCGTTAAGCTAACGAACAGCGAGATTGGATAATGACATGGCCCAGGCTAATAAGCAGATGTTTAGAGAGTGTGTGTGTGTTCACATAACTCCCACGATATTTACTTTATGACTTTGAAATCACTAATATAAATCAGTGTTCTATTCCACTGGTAATGATTTACATACACATAACTCAGTTTCCTGCTTCGTCTGTGCTTACAGGGGAAAGTATTAATTATTAATTGTTAATTAATGTATGTTAATTATATACTAAAGGTGATAGATATTTCAATAACAGCATTATTAGACTTCAGTATAATTTTCTTTGTGTGTGTGTTTGGGGGAAGAGGGTTTAAACTTATTCGTATCCAATTCCCACCCATCTCTAGGGGTCTCCCACATCAAGGTTACTACTTAGTCTGCACCTTCCCTGATTATCATGTGTTTTCCTCCGGACCACATGACACGCATCTTAAGGCGTAACGCACTTGGACGACAGCACTATCCGCTCCTTCCGCTTGCTGGAACTCATAGACACCAATGATTGTCTGTAGAGCCATGATTGATGTGATGGTGGTAGTATCCTCCCATCCCACCCCGCTCAGCCAATCAGCTCTCACCAGGCCCTCAGTTGTGGGAGGCTGCAGTATTACCCGGGAATTGAACTAGCGATCTACACATGATTGGACGAGTAGTTTACCGCGACACATAATGTCCAGGTCATGTCTGCGGCATATCCAGGCTGTTCCTGGCTCATGTTCGTGGCGTGTCCGTGGTGTGCCCGGGTCACGTCCGTGGTGTGCCCGGGTCACGTCCGTGGTGTGCCAGGGTCGTTTCTGCGGAGTGTTGAATAGAATATATAAAATGGTTCATACTCTTAAACAGTTTACTTTAAGTTTCCTAAGCAGTCAGTCAGCAATCACACTGCCCGAGGAATCCACTTCTCATGTTCTGGTCATAATGAAGCTGTTCTGGGCTGGTAATAGCGTTACTGGAGCTGCTGGTCATATTACATCATCCACTTTGAATTAGAAACTTTACAGAATGACATCTTAATGTGTGTGTGTGTGTGTGTGTGTGTGTGTGTGTGTGTGTGGTGCCATCTGAGCTCAGCACATTTCCCTTGCCAGGGGTTTGAAGGCTTGGTACTTGGCGCTCTGTCGATTTCTATCTCCTCTCTCCTGATGTCTGACAGCACAGAGAAGGAATACACACGAGGTCTCTGAGGCCAGACAAGACAGGGAGGAAACAAAGTGGAGGGAAAAGAGGAGGAGATGACAGACGAGTGCTTCAGTTTATATGGTGTGAGGAATTGTGTAAAAGAAAGGAAATAATAAGGGATGACCTTGAAGGAGGTTGAGGGCGTGGTTACAGACCTGAGCGATATCTGGGTTTTATTATGAACGAACATAGGCACGCACACACACACACACACACACACACACTGATGAATGTGATGACCAGTATATCACTCAGTCAAGAAGATATTTAATAATGCATGGGAGGAGACTACTTTTGATTCATGCCTTGCTCTCTAGCGCGCGTGCGCGCGCACACACGCACAGTTTTTTTTTCTTTCTTTTTTTTCCTGTAGGCAGTGAAATGAACTTCAGATTATTTTGGAAAATACTGTGTCAAAATTATTATCATCTTATTTTTACTTTACTGTTTTATTTTGCATAACAGGCATTTTTTTGTTCAGTGCACATATGCTGCAGTAATATTGTGTGTGTGCGCGCGCGCGCAAGACTGCAGTATTTGAGCTCACGTGCTTCAAATCACTCGTCATTTAGTGGAGTCACACTGCCCCCTGGTGTTTGTGGGTCGGTATTATACCACATACATTCTACTGGAGTTAACTGATGCTGTGTGTGTGTGTGTGTGTGTGTGTGTGTGTGTGTGTGTTTCGATTGACAGGTAAAAAGTGTGTTCAACATGACCGCTAAAGAGGGCAGGAAGAGGTCGATCAGTGCTCTTGTTGCCGTGGGAAACGGTAACGGAGCTGCAGGTAAGTGATACACACTGGAAACTGACTGTCTGTGTCTGTCTGTCTGTCTCTAACAATAATGTCTGTTGCTTTTTTCTGTTCCTGTTTCTCTCGATGTCTCTCTTTTATCTGTCTTTAATTATAATTATTGTTATTATAGATTTTCTTATTCAGTCTGTCTAGTTTCTCTCACACACACACACACCCACCCACTCAATAATTCTTTATTTTCTTGTCTGTTTCTGTCTTAATTTAAAATAATCATTATCTATTTATCTCTCTCTCTCTCTCTCTCTCTCTCTCTCTCAGTCAGTTTCTCCTTGTTTGTCCTGTCTTTTTTCTTTTCTTTTTCTTGTGTGTTTGTGTTTTTAACATGCTGCTGTGTTTTCAGGCTTTGCTTTGGGAAAGGCCACAGACAGAACCACAGCCCTGAGGAAGGTGAGTGTGTACACACGCACACAGACGCACATATACACATACACGCACTCACAGAAGCGTTATTAACATCCCGGCACTAGTTAGTTGTATAATGAGAAGTAAAGCGTGATGTGAAGCTCCTGCTGGTTCACAGCACGTTTGAGTGTCGTCAGAAAGCTCCGCCCACAGCCTGGTTTCATTCCACTTGCACACACTTCCTGGAGGTAACGCACCTGTAGTACATTTTCTCTACAAGGTGAGAAAATGTACTACAGCTCACGTCTCATATCTGAGTGTATGTGCTGAACTTGGTGTGAGTCACACTCCTGTCTAATATGTTTGTGAAGGTGTGTGTGTGTGTGTGTGTGTGTGTGTGTGTGTGTGTGTGTGTGTGTGTGCGGGCGGGCGGGCAGTGGCATAACCAGAATGAAGAAACTTCAGTGAAATGAGTAACGATACAAAACAAAGCTGTGATTGTTTTCCTGATCTATGGAGTGAAATATAGTCATGAGGAAAAGAAAGTACGCCCTGCTTCAGATCTGAGTTTTTATATATATTTGTGTGTGTGTGTGTGTGTGTGTGTGTGTGTGTGTGTGTGTGAGAGTGAGGGAACTTCACAAACGTCTGGAGAAATAAATAAGATTAGGTGATGACCACAGCAAACACAGCAGGTGTCATCATGTCAGTCATGTTTCTCTTCTGAGTGTGTACAGACGCTGGTGAGAATCACACACTGAGTGTGATGCGCTCGTTCAAGGAGGAGGAGGATTCGAGTTATTTAAACTCGGTGTACCCCTGAGTGACTGTCTCTGTGTTAATAACGTTAGTATTAGCACCACCTATGGCCCTGACGCAGATTATCGTCAGATGAACAGTGTACAACCTGTTTTATAAACTCTGATTTCCATAAACTCCAGTAGCCGCTTAATCCGGCTACTGCTCTTAATCCGGTGTCAGTGTCGCCGCTCTTAGAGCAGAATTTACTTAAATAAATCTTCTGTTGCTTTCAGGCCAAGAACAGAGCAATGCACTACCTCTACTACATCGAGAGATACAACAATCACACCAGTGAGTTACCTGTCTCTGTGTGTGCATGTGCGTGTGTGTGTGTGTGTGTGTGTGTGTGGAACATGAGATGACTTGGCTGTTTGCCCCCGAAGCAGTAACCTACATACAGAAAGATGTGTTTGTGTATGCGCTCTGACCTGTGTGTGTGTGTGTGTGTTGCAGTTTATCACGATATTGAGTCAACCTTTAAGAGAACCACACTGCGCATGAAAAAACAGAACCAAGGTAAAAAGTTTTCTTCATAATTTTTTATTAATAATAATAATAATGTTTTTACATTTGTACTTATTTATTCCCTTCATAAAGATACATTTATAAAAGGAATAAGTTACATATGTAGTATTAATTATCTAAAATATTGTATGCATAAATTTCAAAATTCAAATTTCAAGTGTGTGTTTAACCATTTAAAAAAAGTTTACCATTTTAAATTCAGATGCAACTATAAGTCTGAATAAAACAGAATAGAATTTGAAATAGAACTACTGGAAAATAACTAACAAACTTTATGCAAAAGTAATAAAGTCTGAATTGGAAAAAAAAACATTCTTAAGAGCCAAAAATTTATATAATTATTTTATCCCTCTGTGTGTGTGTGTGTGTGTAGGATACGGGCTGCACTGTCACAGGGCAGTAATAACTCTGTGTAAACTGATCGGGGTTAAGGACATGTACGCTAAAGTGGAGGGCTCGGTCAACCTGCTTAACGTCACACGCGCACTCTTCCAGGGCCTGGCCAATCAGGTGAGACCTTTATCCCCATAGAGACCTCATTAGCCAATCAGTAAAAGGTTAAAGGTTAACATGCCAGTTAACACACACAAACACTGATGAGATCCTGGGTCCTCATGCTGGGAACGGGTTTATTCCTGATCCTTCCTCAGGAGTGTTTACACTCGGATATCTTCTGCTTAGTGTGTTTGTGAGTGTGTGTGTGTTTACGAAGATTCTTTAACGTGAGCCTGGACTCATCCTCAGGTCATTTAAGTCTGGATGAGTCTTAGTGTCCTACACATGTGGACACGTCTGTAAACGAACGAGTTTATGAATGAACAAGATGAGCTGCCCGAGTAGGATAAAAGTATTGGCACCCTGTCCAATAAAAGGAGTGTGTGTAGTAGCAGGTGTGCACTGCAGTGGCCAACCTGCCGTACTACTCTTGCACTTGGGGTATAATAAACGAGCATTGATGTGAAGAAGAACATCCGAGTTGTTCCTCCACCATAACTGTGAACTAAAGTTCTCTGTTCCTCTCCAGTTCTCTTCTTCTCTGCTAATTTATTTCCCTTTTCTCTTAGCTCTTTCTCTCTCCTCTGCTTAAGTCCTGGTTTTTGTTCTTAATATTGATTCAGCTTGTGTGTTTATGTAGATAACATCAATCACAGTAACAGTTTTCGGCGAGACGAGTCAGACAGCCGCTTCAGCATGCGCTCAGCATGAGACCTGAAGACGCACAAACAGGAAGCTGATTGTCCTCAACATCATCAGTCAGCCTCGTTATCCTCGTCATCATCAGTCACCTTCGTTATCCTCGTCTCGTTAGCCTTGTCTCATTTGTCTGAGTGAAGGAGATGTTAATGCTTTGTTACTGCAGCTGCAGGTTTACAAACAGGCTCGACTATAATGAGCTGTCAGTTGATTGTGTGTGTGTGTGTCTGTAGGAGACGCACCAGTCGCTGGCTGACAGGAAGGAACTGAACGTGGTGGAGTTCAGTGAGGAGAGAGGGCCGCTGCCCGTGGTGGTGGCAAAGCCGCAGCTCGGAGCCCGTAGTGATCCGGAGGTGGAGGACGACGTTCCGAACACCAAACTGCACTGGGCCGACGTTCAGCTGGCGCAAGGCATGAAGCGCTCTGTGTGGGCCGGCGTTAAGAGAACCATCTGGTGATTTAGGTTGGAGTAGAACCACTGTGGAACCCAAGACCAAGTCTGAAACCACAAGCATCCAAACAGATTGAAATGAACACACCATGAGAACCACAAAGATCCCAGACAGCGCAGTGTGAGATTCTCAGGTCACCACCAAGAGAGTCACATTCACCGTGTTTATAAATATTATTATTGCTAAAGATGAATAAATGAAAAATGTTTTCAAAAAATGTTTGTTGTTGAAGTTTTAATGAATCTCATGTACATTAGGGATTTAAATAATTAAAGTAGAACTTACTAATCTTATGAATATGTATTAAAAGTGGGCTGGAACTGCTTTAGGTCATAAAATAAACACTACATTAAAATCATTGAAATATAAATTAGTACACAAATTGGTGACAATCCACATTTCTATCTTGTCTATTTCATCAGATTACTTTTTTTTTTTTCTTTTTTTCAGTGCTGTGCTTAAGTTTTTACCCTCACTGAACCTTTCCCCAGTTTGTAGTGTTTCAGTCTGAAAGTAGGATAGGTGGAGATGATTTAAAACCCGGGCTGATCCTCGGTGTGGTCACAAGAAAGCAACCCGAGGTGAACTTCAGCTGCAGGAGCTCATCCACCTGCAGGTCATAATTACACCTGACTTAACTGACTCTACTGAGGACGTGTCTGTCTTCTGAAATGACACGTATGCGCACATCCATACGCCTTTGCTTGCTCCATCTGGGTTAAAACACGTCATATTTGTGCGTGCACTCATTCATTTCAAATAATGGATGCGATTTTAGCAGAAATCTGCTTGGGGTTTTGTGCTGGAGGACGGCGAGCTGTTAAAAGGAAGAAAGCCAGACTCCTTGCTTTAGCAGCTGTTGCGAGCACTGCAATGAAATCACCACACTTCAGTTGCTGACTTCTGACATCATGCCTTGTGTATTCACAGAGGTAAAAAGTCACATGAATTCCTATCTGCTGGTTCACAATCAACTCGCATGACCACGTATCAGATATGTATCCAGTCTGTGACCTCATACGAAAGTGACTCAGGTCAGATCTGGAAATCATCAGGTTTGTGTCAGACAGCTCTAACAAATCAGACATGAGACGCTTTAGGCCGGCGTAGCCTCACTGAGCTCTTTAACTCACAACGAGATTTTATCATACTGGACATGACACACTGACTGTGTGTCAAATCATCATCAGTGTTAATGAGAGATCTGTGGGTTTTTGAGTTTTATGGCGAATTGTGATAAAAGTGTTTATAAAATTCTTTCACACACCTGTTTAGAGTTCCAGAGCTCCCTATTCTTGGATGTAATTATTCTAATTATGATTTATAATTAATGTGGTGCTCATGTGAGGCTGGATATTACACCACACATTAACATTACCACTCAGAAATTACAGCAAACCTGTGTATGTGTGTGTGTGTTGAATAAGTAATAAGTCAGTTGTGTTATTGTCCGCTGTCTCAGAGATACTTCATCAAATATTCATTTGTGTATAAGAACAAAAGAGCAGAGTTAAAGATGAAGGTCACAGCATCATAAACACACACGCTTAACATTTTTTAGATGTTTATATAATTCTCAAATACTCTATAAATTATAATTGTACTAAACTACAATTAAGATGAATTGTGATGCTTACCTGAGTAATATTACAGGATGTTTAGTAATTATTTTTATTACTATATAATTTATATAATTTATTCATTTTAATCAGAATTCTTTTAATTAAACAATGATAATATAAGTATATAATTATTAAGAATAAGTGTTTTAATTTCAAAATCATATTAGTAACAAATTTTATTGAATAGAGATTATGTAGATTAATTAATAGTATTATTGATATATGTACAGTAATTATAATAAAATATCTAACAAACAATAAATACAATTGAATTGTTTGTAATTATTAATATAATAATTGACTAATAAATGGAAACAATCCAAACATTATAATAAATTATTTTTTTTTAAATAGCACTGTGTAAATAAACACATTTTCTGTCAAACCTTTATGAATTTTTTTTATTATTATGTATTTATTGCTCTGTACTTGCAGTGGAAGTGTGGAAGATGAGCAGCTGATAAACATTTTACAGTGAGACTGATCTCATTAGTTCTGGAGAAAGGAGCCGAGTTCAGTGTGAGTCAAGTTTAAGTCCTGAACTTGGAAGCCATTAGGAGGAAGCAGTGAGCAGGACACGCCCAAAGTCCCAGGCAGAGGTGTTGAGGCGTGTCACTGTCCCAAGCCGTAAACTGACACCACAGACTTCTGCAAGTCACGCTGAGTGTAAAAGACTGGCTCGAGTCACAACCCTCTGTTTCTGCTGCCAGCAACTCAGGAGGCTTTCTGTAGAGAGGAAAGGAACTGTCTTTATTCTAAAGAGGACCTCAGAATGTTCTGACTGAAGAGAAATCGAGCTGATAAAATTACACTTTCACATCCAATATCAGTCGAAACCATCTAGACATTATACACACGGTCCCCAAAACAGTCCATGCACACAGGAGGAAGCCAACACTTTGAAGTTATATTATTTAAATCTAGCATTTATGGCAAAGATCACGATAGACTTTTACAGGAACATGGCCACCACATCACATAGCAAGACATTAGATAGACAGAGCAGAGGTCTTCAAAAGTTTATGTAAACTTAATTTTCTTGGCTCTTAGTTTTGGAGTGTGATAGGAACTTATCTCCTTGGATCCTAAGTCTTCTACTCTCTAATGTGAAGGTTTGGGGTAAAATAAGGTGTTTTTTGCAGTTAGAACTTGGTGTTCTCCTCTCGTCTCTGTTTGGAGACCAGACCGCAGTCTGGTTCCTGTGTTTTATTAACTGGAATATGGAATGTTGAAAAAAGGCCTCAGATCTCATCAGTCATAAATATATGAAACTTGCACTGTTGTCTTAGTCTTGATCTTCTTAATTCATGGTGCAAATCTGGGGCGACAATCAGACGCACACACACACACACACACACACACACACACACACAAAAAAAAAAAGCTAACCCCTTAGAGTTTCTCAAGTTTTATTTACATAAGATCATATTTAGAGTGTTGCTTACTGTGTTGTCAGGGCTTAGACCAGAGTGTGGTTTGTTTCATTCCATTACCCTTTAAAAATTAGATTTAGACTTTAAATAATTGGCGTACAGATGAATAATAACACACAAGTAATACAATTAGAAACCGTTCATGGATCATGATAATGAAGTGTAGTAGTGTCTACAACATGGAGACAACTGCACAGTAGTGAAAACTGATGTACTGATCTTACTGTGATGAGTTTAACAGCATGATATTGAGTCTCTGTGGTTCACCTGTAACTTGTGAGGATAAAAATAACCGTTTACATCATGAAGCTCATAAGGTAAAGAGAAGGAAAGAAATTTCAACAGGGAAAGAGAAAAGACTGAAGATCCGTCTTGACTAATCTACACATTTAAAAGTAGGGATGGAGGGGAAAACCGATTCAGTTGAGTATCACGATTCTTTTGTATGGGAATTTATGTATCTTCACTCTAAAATCGGGATATTTATAGAATCAACATACAAGTATTGTGATAGTATCGTATTAGGTGGTCCCTGGTGATTCCCATCCCTACTAAAAACTTGGAGTGTACTGTACAGTGCATTTTACACAATATAAATTGTCTTGTTTAGAAAAGGAGGCAGAAGAAAAAGAAAGCTTAATTTTGTATTTATTCTCTAAAAAACTGTGAAATTATTTTCCGTGCATATAACAGCATGTCGGGATGTTGGGGTCAGAGCACAGGGTCGGTTATGACACACTACCACCTGGAGCATAGAGTGTTAAGCGCCTTGCTCAGCATTGGCATCTTGGTGGTTCTGGGGCTTGAACACTGACCTTCTAATCCGTAACCCAGTGAGACGCCATTTCCCTCTAATATAATGTGCCTAAATTTTAGTTTAGAATACAGAATGTAAGTTTAAAAAATTGGTTATCCTGTGTTTATTACACCCAGATGTCCTCCAGAGCTCTTTCGTCACCATCTTGAATGGAGCTTACTTTGCCTAAACCCTGGTTAATCCATAAATGGGCAAATGGGTGAAGCCAAACATAGTTTGGCTGTTCTTTGGAACACATACACTTCACTCACAGATCAAATGGAAGTACAACATTTTTAGATGGTCTGTTATTATAATAAATTCCAATGCAAGGCGTATTATCTCTAAAATAAGAATAAGAATGCTCTTCACGGTCCACACAGCTGGCACAAGTCGAGTTCACTGATTCCAGTTAGCTGGTTAGTTAAAAGGATGCATTGCAGACAGCTAGCGGGTTGACATCAGAAAATTCACAAATTCGCTCTCTTGTACAGTCGGATCTAGCTATTGACACCAAACAAAGTTTGGAAAAAAACGTAAACATGTTTATTTCTTTATGTCCACAAGGTGGACATTTTGTCCACAAGTATGGGGCTCTATGGAGATTGACTCAGTTTAGGAGCCAGCGTTGAATTAAACAGAATTTGTCAGGTTGATTTTTTTTATGCTTGAGTGTAGTAAGAAGATTAAAAGGCAGGTGAGTCTGCTGGCAGCCCTGTGTTGTTGCTGTGGAACCACAGACCGCAAACGTTCAGAATCTAGCCAAACATATCTGTAAGTAAAACTCATATACTTGTAATACCGACCTCCATACTCAATTACTTTGTTTGTGTCTTGCATTGAATATAAAACTGTACCATGCTAATTGTGCTAGCATGTCTATGGGATTTGTAATGTTATGTTAGCTTAGTGCTAATTGCTAGATAACATTTGCTAAATGCTAGCTAATGTTAGCCTCTAGAGAATTTTACAGGCACTTGTTAGTTGTATTTTTATATCCTCAAGTTGTAGCTACAGTATATCATTTATTTGGGTTATGACTAATCTGTGGGGGAACAATTGATTCCATTTTTTTTTATTGCAGTTTTATGTTGTTTTCCTCAGTAAACATCCATAATAAGAGAGCTACTTCCTGGTGGTTATTAAAGGAAGCTGTTAGTGATCTGTCAGACTAGGATCAGCCGACCTAAAAGTATTTTAATATTGAATCAGATGGACGAAGAAAGACAATCAGTCGACCTCTAGAATGAAGATCTTACAGTGTTAATAAAGCTCCAGCTGGACTCGAAGCACTTCTGTAAGTGTTAAATCAACACCAGGGACTTTGTTGTGAAACACACAAACAAGCACACACAAACAGAGAGAGAGAGAGAGTGATGCAACTTTTATTAAATCATGTTACTTACACCAACGTCTGTCAAAATGATATAAAAATTGATTTCTGCTCAGGTACAAAGAGTTTTTTAACCATGTCTTTTACTTTCTTATAAAATTTTTCTTTTTTTTTTTTAATTAAAATTTTTATTTCAAATAAAACTTTTTATTGTGTTAATATAATACAGAATTCATTTACATAAAACAATGATTATGTTAAACTATGATCTGTGATTAGAATTATCTAAACTCATCTGAAAGAAAGGATGAGATCTGAGAGGTGAGGGAGCGAGGAGACCAAGACGGCTTGGCGTTTGTTCAGAACGATTTCCATCTGATGGCAGACAGAATACAGTGAACAAAGTAGAACAGTGTGGCAGTGTAGGAGAAGACCTGAAAAACACACACACACACACACACACACACACACACACATACAGATGTTAATCAGTTAAAGCTGATTTGAGAAACAAATTTTAATCTGGTGACTCTCTGTTTTGTGTGCTGTTGCATTTGCTCTTGGGTAGAATTCATGCTTTGATAAATCAAAAATGCTGTTTAAAATGTTTAAAAGTGTCACATTCATCACGAGGTAGCCCTTTCCACCAAGGCAGTTGCAGAGCTAGTTTGGATCTGGTGCCCAATTTTGAACCAGTTCTTTGTTTTTAGATAGCCAAAGCGCCGGCCCTTAGGCAGAAAGAAACGGTTCATAGCAGTAAAAAACTGCTTACAGGATCATCAAAACCAACTAAAAGTTAGTGACCACCATCTTTAAAGAATGGACTCAAGAGGCAGCTCAAATGCTTTCTAGTAATGATGGTTTTATCCCAAAATAGACTTGCAAAGCCAGGAGAACTGCTTGCAAAGCCATGTTGAAGTTGTGAACCAGGATCCTCAGATCCAAAAATTAACAAACTATAGACTAGCCATCCGAGCCACTACTCCCACATCAGCTTGTAATAATAGTTCCACTTGAAGGTAGCTCAAGCACACAACTTTGGCTTCATTCAAACTTCCTTCTAGAAGCTTTTAATAATGAAACTTGGCATTAGCACAGCTGGGTAACCGCTGCAAATATGGGGTGCGTTAAATTTCTAGATTAATTACATGCGTTAACATGTTAATATTGACAGCCCTAATATGAAGGCTTTTGTCTAAACCTTATAATTTTTTTTCTTCCAAACTTCATCACTTTCATATAGCTGGTTACTGAGGTCCAGTTATAGACAGGAGTACACACTGTCTTATACAAGTCTGCTGCAAAGTCTACATCTGAGGCTTTATTTAGAACTTTCAGAATCACAACATTGTTGTTCTTGTGTGACTCCTTTGTATGAATCGTTGTCCAGGAGTTTCTCATTGGTATTTAATCTATGTGTGTTTTTATTGTTTATCCAATAATATTCCATGTTGAATTCCAAATTAAATGTAAAGTTTGCCTTCACAGCTATAGGAAGAAAAAATCTTTCAATACTGCAACAAAATGAACCAGGAACAAGACCAATATATCGTAGAAGCACAAAACCAGTAAGCAGTAGTAATGATTGTGCTTTTTTTAATGAAAAAATTTTAAACATTTAAAAGTGTAGATTATAAATTTAAGGTTAGACATGTTGGTTAGTGACCACGCACATGGCAATACAAAAATATGTGTCTTACCCCTTCAAGAGTTTACTTATTTCCTCACCAAAGTCATTAACTTGTGTACCAGATCCTGTACCTAAATGTTTTCTCACACAGATAATACCAGAAATAACGGAACTGCTTTTAGCAAAAGTCAACTCTTCACTCAGCAATTTCCTAATTCCTAATTTTTTTTTTAAACTAGCAGTTATTAAACCCCTAATTAAGAGACCTGACCTTGACCCATTTCAGCTGTTCAACTATAGGCACATATCAAACCTCCTCTTTACCTCCAAGATCCTAGAAAAGGTTGGTGCATAGCAGCTATTCTCATTTCTACATAGAAATTTCATAGAAACGTTCATTAAATGTATCAGCCAGGATTTAGGCTTTTTTCTTTGGTTCCATATCATTAGAGAATTAAAAGACAGATGACCAACTGGAGAACAATTCTACATAATGAACTAAATAATTGTTATAACAGAACAGAAAAATCCAATGTATTACAGCTTTGTCTTGGTGTGTGTGTGTGTGTGTGTGTGTGTGTGTGTGTGTGTGTGTGTGTGTGTTAGCGTGTATGTGTGGTATGTTCATGTTTGATGTGTGTGAGTACGTGCGTGTCCTTACCACTGCTGCGATGTCGATTTGGTAATATCTGAACCTGTCCACTGGAGAGACCATGGTGTTGTTCTTCATGTTGAGTGTGACGGTGGCGAGAGGAACCGAAGCACTGAGATAGAACATAGCTGCCAGGAGGTGGTACACAAAGTCCTACACACACAGAAAACTGACTTTAGTGTTTTCTGTAATGCACACTTACATATCAAATATAAAGTGTTGACACAGACACAGACACACACACACATAAAGACTTTTTTATTTCAGCCTAAAATATGTGGTTTGGATTTAACACTCAACCTAGATACATCATCCCTCATGACTAACTACATTTACACTGATGACGTTTAATAAGATATCAAGTGCTCTAATATGGTGCTTGTTGAAGGGTGGGTATTGAGTTTGTTCCACCTTCTAGCTTCCAGGACAGAGAAGAGCTACAGAATGTTTAAAAGGTAGAAGAAACAGGGGTTCCATGTTTGAGGGAAAGGGTTTATATTCAAAAGTTAGTGCCTCTCTTTTAATTCTATGTGTTGTTTGTAAAAGCACAATAAAAATAATCTAATCATAGCGGGTCTCTGTATTAATCAAAAAACAAGCTCAAAAACAAAAGACAACAACATATTTTCAGCTAGCCATTATTTACTTAACAAAAATTTTACCAAAAAGGGGGGGGGGGGGGTGGGAAACCCAGAGTAAAATACTAAGTACCCCATTACTGCTTGCACAGGTTTTAAGAGGGTAAGTTGCAGCCAGGTGCTGCGGATCATCAGCCATTGATAATTGATCATTTCCATACATCTATGAATGCAGACGTTTTGGCAGTTTGCTGGTCTGAAGCATTCAGGTGTCAAGAGTTAACGACATAAGCAATGAACTTAGACAAGCAAATGTTACTGCACATCAATCTGGAAATAAAACCATTTCCAAACAAAGTTCAACAATTCAAGACAGTCGCCAAATGTTAAAGTACATGAGAGAACAATTAGAAGAAGCCTGAACAAGTGCGGTTTGTTTGGAAGGTTTGCCAGGAGAAACCAGTTCTGTCTAAAAAGAACATGCACGACTGAGGTTCCAATACTAAAGTATTATCAAGCCAAATATGAAGCCATCTGTCTGACAGCTAAAACTGTGGAAATTGGGTCATGCAACGGGAAAATGAATAATAAATTAGATTATGGCTGTAAAATAAAAGAATGAAGGTTTTTGAATGGGCCTAGTCAAAGTCCAGACCTCAACCCAGTTAAAATGCTGTGGTGGGACCTTGAGAAACCCGTCCATAAGCGAATGCCCAAAAACCAAAACAAAACCAAAAATTAACTAAGATACTGATAAAGTCATACAGGAAACGATTACTTCAAGTTATTGCTGCTAAAGGTGAATCTGCAAGCTACTGAATCAGGGGCGTACTTAGTATTGCCCACATGTTTTTGTTCTTTTAGTTATATAAATAATTGCACTGTACAAAATGATGTTGTTCATCTGAGGTTGCCAGGCCATCTAGTCTGGAGTGAGTACAGGACAGTTGATGCAGAAATAAGATAAGGTTTGTGTTGTAACAAACATGATGATGATGAGTTGTGTTGTAACAACTAAGACTGAGTTGAAAACAGCTTCAGACACTTTTGATACACCCCACTAAACCCTGGCCATTTATATTTACTCTGAAACCACCCGTGTTTCCACAAATGAGACAACTAATTGACATAAACTGACAGAAACTTTAAGTCAACATTACAAAATCAACAATGCAAAAGTCACCAGACTGCAGAAGCAACAGAACCGTGTAGACAGTACACATAACTAGATGTCTACCTTATAAACAGCATATAAAATTACAAAAACTCAAAACCACCTTAACATAAAGCTCAGGAACCTGATTAATGCAGCTGCATAACTCAACTCTGATTACGTTAGCATCAATAAATACTATTTAATACAAAACCATGCATTTAATATTTACATTTGCCAGTTTAAATCACAATCGCAGTCAAAATAATTTATATTATAAAATAATAATATGTGTCAAAATAACCACAGTGATTCTTTTATTAAATTGTACCACCCCAGTGTATTTATTTATTATTTATAAATAAATAAATATGTATTTATTTGCATTATTTATTATTAACATTATTGACAAGGAAATAGTTTCTCTGGAGCTATTCTTGCTAATGAATACTATGATGTGGTGTGTGTGTGTTAGTGCTCATGCTCACCGCAGTGGCCCAGGCTCCTTTGTTCTTATGTGCTCCACAGGCGAAAATAATGAGCCACAGGAAGGTCATGACAAAACAGAACACGGAGACAAACATCACCCAGCCCTGAGGGTTCTCCGGCTGCACATAAGTTGAAGCCACCAGGATCCACACCAAGCCACCGAATATCTGCAGCACACACATGTGCATACACACACACACAACTAGTTTAGTGTGCACTACAAACTTCAAATTATTACTCTTTATTATCTTGTAGAACCTGTCAGGTCGTTTTTCATTGAGTCTCCACCTTAATTCACAGAAAAAAGGGTTCTTTAGGCTCATTAAGATTAATTAAATAATTAAGGTTCATTATAATTTGTAGGAATGAGAATCACCCGATACGATATTATTATGACACCTAGGTGTCGATTCAATTTGTATTGTGATTCTGTATCACGATTTTATACATATCCCAATTTGATCATTTTTTCCCCAGATGTGTGTGTGTGTGTGTGTGTTTGTGTTTGTGTGTGAAAGTCATCCTACACAGTAGCCCCCTCCCTCCCCCTCTCCTCTTGCACACACACACACACACACACACACATAGACACACACACACACTAACTGAAACACTGCTCTGGCGGAATTCTTTGCAGTTAAATTTGTTTTATTTTTACTTTACAGCAGTGATTCTGTAGCCCCCTATGCGAGCTACTGTGTAAGACGAGAGGAGGGAGGTAGTAGGGAGTGGTTCTTCACAGTAGCCCCCTCCCTTCTCTCGTCTTACTTCAGCTTCAGACACACATGCGCGCGCACACACACACACACAAATGGAAACACTGCTCTGTCGGGATTCTTTTCAAAGGTAAAGTACAATATATAAATTACAAAATCATACAAAAATTATTTTGGAGTTACTGTGGCAATACATGAATTGCCACTCAAAAGAATGACGATATATTATTGAATTGATTTTTCCTCCATCTCTAATTATTAGAGATTTTCTCCTTAAAGGGTCAATGTAGGATTTCTTTCCGATAAACACTCACTCAGTATAAAGTATAACTCCTCACATGTTTTTTTATTTTATTTTAAATATAAAGGCTACTTATTTATCATTTGATCAAGGGTTCTCTGCTGCCCAAAAGGGGGCCCTGTCTGCTGGTAGAGTTCTTTCTAATAACCCATAAAGGATCTAGGTGAGGGATCTAAGTACTTTTTTTATTAACAAGAAACATAACTAAATTGTAGCGGTCTCCAGAGTAATAATGTGTGTAATAATCACAAAAATAAATAAAATGAACTAAAGCTCTGTGATGTAACACTAGAACAGTGTTAAGCTGTAAACGCTTCAGGATCAGGCTACACTAAACACACACGCATGCACTCAAACACATGCATGCAAGGATACTGTACACACACCACTCCATGTAATATCATCTTATTACTGAACAGCATTGTGAACACACACACACACACACACAATAGTATTAATAATAAATGTGTCTTCATTTGTCTCACATACTGTGTATTTTGAAGGAAAAAACTAAATACCCTGAAAAATATATTACTTTTTCACAAACAAAAATACTAAAACCTCAAAAAATGTCAGTAAAATACTCTGAAACTCATTTCACCAGGAATTAGGATCAACTCTATTATGCTATGTTTATCTTCATAGCACATGATGCTGTCAGTAATCAGATCAACAGAAAACAAACCCTAACCCACATGAAACTAAATCCTCACACTTGCTAGCACTCTGACGCCACACCCTGAGGACGCTCCACACACACCTTGCCATGCTGCTCACTTTCTCAGCTCTGAAGGTTAAAGCATAGCTGTCAACTTTTCATAAAAGCTTGGAGTGGGATTCTGAAAATAAGGGCATTGGTTCTGTGTGTACACACACACACACAAACACACATCGCCCCTGTTGCACATGCCCAGCCATTTTGTCTAACACTAACCATACACCTTAACCTGCATGGCTCAGGTTCTGCATATTCTAGTGTCACAGTGTTAAAGTTAAACAACAGATGCATGTGACTGTATTTATTCCAGTTAATACAGCTGACATTTAAAATATTCACCCAAACAAAAGAATTACTGTAAATAGGGCCAACCTTACCTACCAGTATGGCAGCAGGACGTAGCATAGAACTCTGTGCCCTATACATAAGCAGTCTCATTGGGGCGGTTTCATTACTAGATCCAAATTTCTTGTATTTCATCCAGAATTACATGCGCCCTTCGTCATTGGGGCCCTGCGTAGTCAGTTCCATCCACCCCTCACTATGGCCCCCCATGCGGGCAGTAAAATTATTTACACACATAACAGAGAAAGTTGCAATATTTGCATTGAGTTTAATTAAAACTCAAAAAAGCAATATATCAGTATTTATGTTTTTATAAGAACACTTAGGGGCATACAAACCTAAATAAAAGAGAATACAACAAAACTAACGCAATATTATGGGAAATGCAACAGTCATGCAGGAGCTGTGGAACAAAGATATTGTATGCGGGCTCCTGGGTACACTTGTATTGCCAAAGCTTAGAAGCAAGTCCCAAAATAACAACAGAAACACACACACACACACACACACACACACACACAAATAATAATAATAATACACTCATTTAACTGTGCGAGCAAAAATAATGTGACAATAGTGATTAAAACTACTGAAAATTAAGGAAAGAAAAAAGCAAAGGTTAATAATAATAATAATAATAATAATAATAATAATAAAATGAAAGGAGAAAGTACATTGAAAGAAGAATTATTATTGATGCAAAAGAAGGCGAGACGAAGATTTAAAGACAGTGAATATACTGTAAGGTGGGTTTGTGCTGCTTGCATGGGTGCAATTTCCTCTCTCTCTCTCTCTCTCTCTCTCTCTGTACCTCTCACATGCCTGAGTCTCCCTTACTTAAGTTTGTTAGTCTTTTGAATTTTCTTAGGAATATAAAGTTACTTTAAATATTCATATGTATTTCCCTCTTCAGATAATATCACTGCCCTCACACACTCTTTAGTAGCATGTATGTAACGTTGCTGCAGTCTGTAAATGCATCTGAATGTCGATTTATTGTATTATATTGTTAATCTATTCAGCACTATGACTGTTCCAATTATTATCCCTTCTTTTGTGTTTGATTGATGCCTTAACACAACTGTAAATGTGTGTTAATTCCAACCGGGTTATGCAGATGTCCTTTCTCCTCACTTGGAGAGAAAAAAGTGGTGCAGTGTTGTGCCGGTGAGCTCCAGCCACAACACACCTGTGTAGCAATGTAGCGATTCGCCCTGAAAATAAAAGCAGTTTATAGCTGACTCGTAAAAAAGTGCCTGAAGCGTCTTACACGGACAATTCCTCTGAATATGAAAACATTGAAGTATGGCATTAGAGCTAGTGGAGATGAGTGATTGCAGAACTTTGGTTTAAGTCAGTTCATCACTTTTTATTTCTTTATTTTTTTTTACCTCATTTACCTCGCTGTGACTCACCAGTTTTTTAACACGAAGGTTTGTTCAAGCATCACGTCCTCGTATGAACCATAGAGGCTCTCGTTCTATTTAGCAAACATGACGTAGCTCCCCTTAATTTCGTTTTTTAGGTAATGATATATGTGAAACTGAGCTAATATTTGCATTATCTAACTAACCCTCCTGTCAGCATACCAACAAGTTATAACACCTGTTGTCTGGGGTTGCCATGGTTACGTCTCAGAAATGTTTCATCGCACTTATTGCTCTTTATTCAAACTTTTCTGCATGCAGTAGCCTACAAATTTTTAACCTGTTAAAAAAACATAAAACAGAATTAACCTGAACACATAGTTACACCCGTTGTCATGGTTACATTCCTGCATTGATTTGTAATTATTTTTCCCCATCCTTCTCTCTCTGTCTGTCTCTATCTTTTTCTCTCACAATCGGTCTCTTTCTCCTGTCCGTTTCTTTTTCAGCCCCTCTTTCGCTCTCTGGCTCCTCGTCTTTCTCTCTCTATATCTCTCTCTCCCCCTGTCTGTCTCTCTCTCACATACACACACCTCTCGGATCAGATAGTGATACTGATATGTGGCCCTGAGCTCGAGCTCCACAACACAAAACAAAAACACACAAAAACAGTGGGATCATGTTATTTTCCGTTTGGATTTGTTAGTGTTCCCAGCACCGGACTCACCCTGGCAATGTCAAATTAATTAACCTTCAGTGTTTCACACCAACAGCACTGTCTCACCACACACCCTCACCTCTCTGACCCCAGTCACTCATTTATCCACATCCTTTATTTTTTTAAGTAACATGTACATGTTTAATTAACATTTATATCTAATGTGTTTAATGAATGTAACATTTAAGGTATTTCATTAACATTAACCTTTGTTAGCTGTTATTAACATTTACCTCTACTGTTAGTACAGTCATTAAGATTGACATGAGCCGTGTTTAATCAGGTTTGTGGTGTTCAGATACAGTACTGTAATTCTCTCCACACTGAATTAACAAACAATAATGAACAAACTAGAAACTACAGTGTTACATTAATATATTTGAGTTGTGAAAACTCTAAGTGTAGAGTTTACAAAATTCTGTTCTGTTTCTGTGTGTGTGTGTGTGTGTGTAAACGCCTCGTGTTTTTTTACGGTTTTCATTAACCGATGTGAAGTAACCATGTGCAACTGATCTGCTCTCCCTGAGAGCACTAATGTTACACACACACACACACACACACTCATTAGTGCGTCCTATATTTCCAATAAAAGGTCATTTATAATCATGATTACCCGAGTGCGCAACGAGAACAGAACAGGTGAACATCAAAACTTTTCAGCGTGTGAGAAAGTTACCCTAAGTAACTTCATCCTCCGGAAATTTCCATACATTTCCGATAATAATAATAATAATAATAATAAGTCCACCAGGAATTCCTTTTACCAGTTCGGGGAGGTAGAAGATCTCCGGCGCAGTGGTGCAGATCCCGATGCCGATCGGCAGGTTGGCCATTGACTGCACCGTCGCCGCTGCCATCCCTTCGCTCGCGCTCTAACGGAGTCACAGAGTAACGGAGCCAGGTGAGTGTCGCGCGCGCCTTTAGTCTATAGCCTTGATATACCTGTCCGCGCGCACACTGCTGTAGTCACACCTCTTCTCTCCGGGCAAGGGCGCGCGCGTGGTTACGGAAAGCCGTCAAGGTCAAAATATAAGCCTAACCTGCCCTATATTCTCCCTCTCTCAACACCTCAACCACTGATACGCTTAACACAGGTGTAACCCCAAGGCTGCATCCTTAGCCCACTCCTGTACTCCCTCTATACCTGTGACTGTAAAGTTTTACCTCTGCATGCGAATTTAATCTGCTCCAGAAGAGAGGTCTTAAGACGAAAATTTGTATTACGAAACACATGTTCCCAAAGGAAATAATGCAAATGCAAATAATTTGTTCCAGCCCAAAAAATATTACCAATATTATCCATTTCCAAAACTATAATCATATTTTTTGCATATTAAACAATCAAAACATTGAGAAAAGGCATTTAAGTTAAGTAAAATATGAAATAAATAGACATTAAACCTCACTTAATCTTAATTTATGATTCCTCTTGGCACCGGCTGCTTTAAAAACGAAACTGAAAGTGACTCCCTTTTCTTCTTGCTACCTTTTTTGGTAACAACCTTGGGACCCATATTGCTATGTCTTCACTAAATTAAAGAAAAAAAAAAAGACTCATAAAAAAATATGTAAACTCTCTTTGCTTGGCTTTCCTCTGACACAAACAAGTTTTTGAAAGGCTCCTGGACATGCTAGATGCTAAAAATGCTTCATATGCTGAGGCAAATTCCTTGCAAAATTTCAGTACTTAAGGCGAAAATTCGTGAGGCAGGGCGTCCGTATGCCAACGTGCCACTGTACTTTCACCCATAGTTCAAATACCATGATAACATTTGAAGATGACACAGCCATAGTGGGCCTAATAGCCAGCGACAATAAAATGACCTATAGGAAGGAGGTTCAAGCTCTACATGTATTGCAAGGACAATGACTTATTGTGGATTTCAGGAAAACGAAAGTCACGCATACACAGCTGTACATCGACAGAGAAGAGGTTGAGCGTGTTGCTAGTACATACAGTTAAAACCAGATATTTACATACACTTTAGAAAAACTTAACTTCAGATCACTTCTGTTTTAGATCAATAAATATTACCATATTTTTTGCATTTGTTAAATGTCAGAATCGAGCAAGGGAGAAGTTTATGGAATTTCTTTTTAATTACTTTCATCAGTAAAAAAGCTACATACACTTCCTTAGTATTTGGTAAAATTTCCTCGAAACTGTTTCACTTGGGCCAAACATTTCGGGTATCCTTCCACAAGCTTTCTATAATAGTTTGATGAAATTTTGGCCCACTCCTCTTGACAGAACTGGTGTAATTTGGGTCAGGTTTGTAGGCTTTCTTGCTCGCTCTCACCTTTTCAGTGCTGCCTACAAATTTTCTATGGGATTTAGATCAGGGCTTTGTGATGGCCACTCCAACACCTTGACTTTATTGTCCTTAAGCCACTTAAGCAACTAATTTGGAGGTATGCTTGTCCATTTGGAAGAACTATTTGCGCCCAAGCTTTAACTTCTTGGCTGATGTCTTCAGATGTTGCTTTAATATATCCACATAATTTTCTTTTCTCATGATGCCATCTATTTTGTAAAATGCATCAGTCCCTTCTAGAGCAAAGCAGCCCCACAACATTATATTACCACCCCCATGTTTCACAGTTGGGATGGTGTTCTGATGCTTCAAAGCTTCACCCTTTTTCCTCCAAATATATCATTTATCATTATGGACAGTTAAATTTTTTTTTTCGTCAGACCACAGGAAATGTCTCCAGAAATTAAGATTTTTGTCATGTGCAGTTGCAAACTGTAGTCTGGCTTTTTTATGTTGGTTTTGAGGTACAGTGGATTACGATCATAATTCGTTCCGGAAGTGGTCTAGTATTCCAAAACACTCGTAAACCAAATCTAATTTTCCCATAAGAAATAATGGAAACTCAAACTATTCGTTCCACAGTCCCAAAAAATTAATACATAAAAATAATTAACACAAAATATAAAGTAAAAATAAAACAAATTAACCGGCACTTTACCTTTAAAAAAAAAGTGAAAATAAATCCCGGCAGATAAGTGTTTCTGTTTGTGCTCGCAGGCGCTGTGTATGTGTGTATGTGTGTGTGTGTGTGTGTGAAGCTAAGCTCCCCTCTCCCCCTTCTCATCTTACACAGTTACCCTTCCCCCACTCTTTTCATACACACGTGCGAAAACACGCGTGCACACAACGCAAACACTGTTTTATCTGAAAAATAGTCAAGAAATCTTTGAATGATTGAGCGACACACTAACGGAATCACTGCTGTAAAGTAAAAATAAAACAAATTAACCTGCACTTTACCTTTGAA
>JAQMYJ010000005.1:9325716-9336338 GCA_030014305.1 Clarias laeviceps
GATCAGCAATTCTGAGCACTTCATCTTTTTTATTTTTTATTTTGGAGAATTAATGCTGCACCACCCTGTGGTGTTGCAGCTGTAGCTGGGTTTTCAGATGCTCTTTTATACATTATGTAACATAATTAGGGGAGAAAAGCACCCCAAAAACACAAAAGAGTGTTCTGTTGATTAAGTAATGATAAAAATTTGCATGTCTTTGGGCTGTGAGAAGAAACCAGAGTTCCCAGAGGAAACCAACCAAACACAGGGAGAATATGCAAACTCCACACGCAGGAGATTCAAACCATTGACCCTGTGACCATGTGAGGCAACAGAGATAACCACTACACCACCACATAAAACCTATTATTATTTTTAGTATTATTGTTGTTGTTGTGTATACTGTATATTGTATCCAGGCTGTATAGTTTGTTAAACAGTTTATTTGTGATTTCTTCATAAAACATTAACATGTGAAAATATTGCAATAAAAGAAAATATGCAAGAAAAGAATCTGTTAATAAAATCACATAGAACATTTCTTTTAGTGAGATTCAGATGGTGCAGAAATACAGAAATACAGATAAAACATTGTTTCTTGCTTTTTTGACATTTTTTTCTGTATTATTCTTCACTTCTTTTCTCCTTTACATGCCGTGCTTAACATGGATAGGGAAAGCCCTGAGCACGCCTTTAAAGTGGGTGTTGGCAGTGTTCAGGAAAGAGGCAGTGAAGAAAAAACACAAACAAACAAGTCAAGAACAAACGAAGTTAGAATAAGACCTACATGTTTTTCTGTGTCTCTGTGTGTGTATGTCATGTACATACAGGGACTGTGAACCAGCTGAGCGTGGAGTCGGGCGTCACGTTGTTCTTTCATACATTTTGAAAATTATAAAAAAAAAAAAAAAAATAACAATGCAACAAAAAGGGAATCTGCTGAGTAGAAATTATTAAATGTGTGGATAGAAATAAAAAAAAAATCAAATACAACATTTTAAAATATTTTTTTGTGTTTATATAACTTTATTTAATGTGAACATTTTCTTTCATAATCTCTTCTTTATAAGGAAGCTGTGGTTAAAGGCCAGGGAATAATAAAGACTTCAAAAGTGTCAGTTTGGCAAAATCTGGGATTTGATCCGGCAACAATCTGGTCATCAGCAGGAAACTAAACATTGTCAATTAAACTTTCTGTCCATTTTTGTTTTATTATTATTATTATCATTATGGTTATTATTTTCGGTATTTATTACTTTATTGTTTTTATACTTTTTTCGGTTTAATTTAAATTTGTTTAATTTTGAGGTGTAGATGGTTGCCTTGTTTCACTTTTTTCTCTTCAGGAGGATTTCCACCGGAGCGCAGAGAAGATGGCATGGAGGAAGTAGAGCAGCGTGGTTACATAGGACATCACCTGAACACACACACACACACACACACACCAGAATAATTATAGGAAAATAAAATGAATTTGTCTGTTTTTAGGCTGTCTTGTGTCATTCAAAAGTAAAGTGCAAAAAAATGTCTGCAATTTGTATAATGGTATTGTATAATGTTTTATTTATAAATGATGGTAAAATAAATATAGTTTAAATGCAACGTGTATTTCTTACCACAGCAGAAATAGACTCCTGATAGACCTTGAACACTGTGGGATCTCCAAAAAGACTTAATGCCTTGAATTCAAGTGTGACATAGGCCAAAACTACTGATGAGCTCAAGTAGAAGAGCACAGCGATGAAATGATACGCAGTGTCCTGGTAGAGGGGGAGAGTGAAGAAAAAAGAAAAATGGATTTTGAAGGGGTTTTCAACTTTTGATCGAGCATTTATTCTTTTTGATTTGACTTGATTAAAATAGATTTTTATATGTTGTTTTATCATTGTAATCTTATTTTGACAGTTATGTGTAATCCTAATGGCATTTAATACAATTTCTGTTGGATAAAGTCCACTTTAATTTCATAGAAATAAGAATTCAGAAATGTACAGGTATAATAATGTTACAATGTAAAATGTTACAATTATGATGGATTTTTTAGAAATAAAAATAAAGGAATTAAAATAAAAATAAAGTCTCTGAGAGTTAATGCCATTCTGAGCCTTACCTTATTGATTCATAAAGATCTAATAACTAAGTCATGTGTGTGTGTGTGTGTGTGTGTGTGTGTGTGATTACCAGGCTAGGCCACACACTACTCTGGTTCCCTCCACAGAGGAAAATGAAGAACCACAGCGTGGTGAAGACAAAACAGAAGATGCAAACGAACATCACCCAGCCCTCTGGATTGGGAAAAAACACTCGAGTGGAAGCCACAAGACACCATGTCAGACCTCCGAAAATCTGCAACGAGCCGAATAAACACAGTGAACTGAAAACACATTTCTATAGATTAAGGAAAAAAACATCCAAAAACAGACACAGGGAACATTCACAGTGCAGAGACTAAATCTCATTTTTTGAAATGAATTTTGCATGGATTTTATTTTATCCTTTAAATAACTCAGAACAGCTTCAACCTTGATGCTTTGTGTATGCGTTTATAATTGCAAAATACTGTATATAATGAATTGATTATTACTACAAATTGTATTTACTTGTGCTTTCTTTTTGATACAAATAAAATCAAAAAATTGTATCTGATTTCATTTACAGAAATGAACACGTTCCTCTACACATGACTCGTATAGAATACTTGTTTAGCCAATGCTAAAAAATCTCTTCATTAAGGCTTGCTGAAGTTTAAACTTAAGGAACATGAACTCATTTGCATTTTTGCATTTAACTTGTTAAAGTAACTTGTTACTGTAAAATGTAACATAGCTTTTATAAGTTAACTTTCTAATAAATAAAAAATAGTGTCTGAGTGGAACTGTAAAGATGCTGCATCACCGTCGAGCGACATGAGAGTCATGAGAAAGCTGTGTTCTCGTGTCCCAACACGCTGAAGTCTCCGCCTTAATCAAATAACCAGTTACGGCCTGTGGAGGCTTTTAATGTCAGATAAAATAACAAAATCTGACCAGCATTGATGCAACTTGTGGCTGTGTAAATATTACAATCAGATATCACTCATTGATATTTAATAAACTCAATCTGTTGTGAAAAGCTCAAATACATTAGCACGCCTTTATCAAATATGTTTCCTAACAGGTTGCAGTTCAGATATCGTTATGCGAATCTGGGAGTTTTATTTCAGTCCATACTTAAGTTCCGAGCTCAATCAGAGCTGATAAATTATGAAATTATTAAAGATTTCAAGGATTTCAATACGGTGATGAACTTGTTTATTTGCACTACTCATGACCATCCATAGACCAGATCTGACATTCCTCAGGTCAGACTGAGAACTTAGTTCTTTCTCCTCCAGAAAGTGCTTGGTTTAATATGTGTCTAATGTCTGAAGAAACTGGGCAGGAATGAGGAAGCTGAGAAGCCTGGACTCTCATGGAGAGAAGAATGAAGGGGCCATTAGACATATCTAAGGGTTCATTAATCCATTAAATGCTCATTTATACCGACATTGATGTCACCTGAACTGGAATTTTCTTAATAATGCTGTTTATACAGGGAGATATGATTACTCCATACTTTTAAGGACAATATTATTACATTAAAGTACATTTATAATTCATCATCCTGCCAAAAGTTCCTTAATAAATGTAATAAATCAATGTCTAATTTTTATACAAACTTTTGGTATTTAATTTCATTTAAACTGTATTTTGTAATTCCTCTCCCTGGGAATCAATACATTCATCTTATCTTAAATAAAAGGTTTGAAGCTTCTCCCTACATGTATTTCAAGTTGTTTGCAAAAAGTATACCGGATTAGCAAGCTGCTCATAAAGGGACCGCCCAGTTTTTAATTTAGAGAATGTTTTTTTCCAAATTTGGTCTGTTTTTTATTCTTTTTTAAAAAAAGAAGTCATTTAAATACTGATTAACCGCAAGCATTTCTCAGGAAAACCCATTAACATTTTCTCATCGAGTCACTGAAACACAAGCCAAAGTCGAAAGATGTGTAAACCACAGGTTAAAAGCTTTGAAGCAACCGAACTGGAAATTCCAGCAGCGTCAGGATCTTCATCAGCCATTGTGTTGCCTTTAAATACTCAGCTCCACAACCAGCTTTATGTACACAGACAACGCTTTGTGTTGATGCAGTCCAGTCTGATCTGAGGAATGCACCGACTTTACAACAGGCAACTTTTACGCTGCTTTTGTTCAGAATGACCAGGAAATAAAACACAATCTCTATAAAATTCTGCATTAACAACGCTGTGATAAAATCTTACACTGAGCTGAATTTATTCACATGACTGCGACTGCATCTGGACCAACCGGAGGACGTCTGTTATCTGATTAATCCTTCCAGAAAAATGGACAATATCCAGGAAGTGATTAAAATCTAGAATTATAAACCTGAAGCTTTGAACTATAAAGCAAAAAGCCATAATGAGGTCAGTATTTTTAGCAAATCGATAAATTAACTTCAGTAATAGCTATCTACTGAGTGCAATGTATTTGACTAATAGAAGATTACCTTACGGATAGACTAATAGAAGTAGATCTTAGGCATGGAACTCAAATTTTCCAGAGAAACAGGATTTTCAAATACCTTCGGCTTTCACCTGCTTTAGCCTGAGAAGCCCTGTGATGGTAACAAATGAATTTACTTCCCTGTAACATCCTGTTTCTCTGGAAACATCCATCCATCAACCTAATTTGAGCAGTTTTACACTTCCGTCTATCTACATTTCTGCATAAAGCAGGCTCACAGAATATATCCACCTGTTACATGCATAGTTTGTATTAGAGTTAGGGTGCATGTGCATGTGTATGCATGTGTGTGTTTAGCTCCTCACACACCCACACCCCTCCATCGCTCAAGTGTGACCTGCACTGTAGTTTCAATCAGGCAACAAGAAGGTTGCTATTAACTTACCTCATTTCGCAGATGCATGACCACAATCACACACAGATATACAAAAAAAGACACACAAAAACACACATACTTACAAATTCTGGGATGAAGAGGATCTCAGGCATGGTGGTGAAGATGCTACCACCACTGGGGAGCCCATTGCCCACTGCAGAAGCCATAATCCTACAGAGTGTGTGGATGAGTGTCCGTGTGTGTGTGTCGATGTGTGTGCAGAAATATGACTGAAAATGAGTTCACAGAGATGTGAATGGTTTATAAAGTGGACTTGCTCTCCTCCTCCTCCACTCCTTGTCATCTACTAGGTCCTCCTTCTTTTTGCTGCCCTTTTGTTTTCAATTAATTCATAATGCCAGTTTACCTAGATTTGAGAGAAGGAGGTGTGGTGTGGACTGGTTGGATGGGATTTACGTGTAATGACATGTTTCCACAACAATGGTCAAGTTGATAAACGTGTATGCGTTTGGTTATGTGTGTGCAGGAAGAAGTCCATGAGCCTAGAAAGTAGTACACACACTTTTCGCTTTCTGAAGGCCTCTTCGGAGTTTTGGCACTAAAACTGTTTACACTTAAATCCTGATTATTTCTTTATGAAGTTCTCACTGTGTTCCCCATGAAGGAAAGCCCTTCCTATGCACCTGACAACAGGTGTGTGTGTGTGTACAGTATGTGTGTGTGTGTGTGTCTGAACAGGTAAGGAGCAGAAATAAGTTGCAGTGAACACACCTTCCGATTCATTACATTACTACAACATTACATTACTACAACACACACACACACACACACACACACACACACTACATAAATGTATTGAATACATACATGTAACAAACACTTATAGCAAAATGTAACTTATTTCACAAAATCTCTTTTACATTTCTGTGCAAACACACACAGAGTCACCTCTCTCTCTCTTATAATGAACTCGTGATACATACCTGGTGTTTGTGCTTCTTGATCCAGACCTGAGAATGTTTTCAATACTTTTGTTAAAAGAATTATTAAAATCTATCTGAAAACAAGCAGAATATCACCTAAGTTTAAACACATTTGCAGGACATTTGATTAAAAAGTCTTAATATTCTATGAAGGGAGTAAAACGTGTGTGAGGTAGCGGGGCCTCTCAGGAATTCATCCCCTCTCAGGTACGTCAAGCTGTAAAACTAAGTGTTTGCTTTGGAGGCTATAAACACAGCCTCGGGCCTTCAGTTTAACATCTGACAAAACCTGCAAACAAAGTACTTAAAGCTAGTGAAGAAATGCGAATAGTATTGCCCCAATTCTTCTTCTTCTTCTTACTGTTCTTCTAATGATCATGTTTGTAATCATGTGTGGTCTTTAATCAGGGCCAGGAAATAAATGAAAACATTATGCAGTAAAGTGAAGAGAGCTTATCTAAACATCCAAACAAAGTTTGAATAAATGTCCTATATTTGTTTATGTATGATTTGTGGTGCATGTGTGTGTGTGTGTGTGTAGGTGTGTGCACATGCACACACATGGATATTTGTACCTGACATAATATTTCCTCATTCTTATGTTTGTACAGGTTTTAGCCCTTTGTGAGGTTTAAATGATGCCATACTGACTATAATAGGTAACAGTTTGAAGTTGCTTGATGTCTGGATGATTTTATTTAAACAAATTATATTAAAATATTCCTAATTTGACTGACATTTATGTTTACCCAATTGAGCTAATGTTTGTATCGGAAAAAAAAAACAAAAAAACGTACAATTGAGCAGTTAAAGGGCGTATGTGCTTTAAGAGCCTAACAGTGATAATACTGGGATCAGATCTCATAACTTGATGATTTTGAGCCCATCTGCTTCGCCCCTGAGGTGCCACTGCCCCACCCTTGTCAGGGAGTTACAGCCTGGTCCATATGTATTTCAACATGGACACAGTTTTAATATTTTTGTCTCTGTACACTACCACAATGGATTTGAAAAGCTTAAAAGTAATGGAACAACTGACTGATAAGCAGTTTGATGGCCAGTTGTGAATGTTTATTTAATGAAATAAAAGGATTTTGCATTTGATACAGGCCCATCAGGCAGAGAGCAGAAACTTTAGGAGGTGAGCTCAGCAACACCAAAAGACCAACAGAAGTTAATTAGCCTACCCAGTTCTGATAGTAGATGAACTTGTACCTGCATGATTGGAAATGAAGAATATGGAGAAGGAAAGGAAAAGCTCATAATCTAAACCATACCACGTTAGACATGGTGGAGGTATTGTAATGTCCATGGGCTCCAGACGTCAGACATCACTGACTGAAAAGTGTGCACAGAGTGTTACAGATAATCCTAATATGTATGATTAGGTAAGTACGTCCAATTACTTTTGAACCTGTATAAATGGGTGTAATTTCTTTAAGTAAAACTGAAATTCTACACTTGATTTACATTTTGTTTGCTTCATCTTAATTCCACTGTGGTTGCGCATGGAGGCAACAAGGTAAAAATTGTGTCTTTGTCCAGAGACATATTGACCTGACTGTGTTTGTTATTAAGTGTAAGGCTATTGTCACAGAGAATAAATTTGCTGTGGGTACAGTCTGTTTTCCTGTGAAGAAGGTTACTGTGAGTAAGGTGCGGGTTAGAGTTACTGTGAGTAAAGAACAATAAATACACAAAAGCATGAGCTGTAACCTGACAAATATTGGTAAGGTTCCAATATACTTGCAAGTGTAGCCCAGCAACAAGTTTAGTGTTCCAAAAAGTGTCTGATGCAGCTTTGTACAGTGCAGGTATTTCAGTGCGATTGAGAAATACTGTGCTAGGTGCTTGACTAGCCCAGGTGAGTTTTGATGTTGAGTAATCTGACTGCCTCAGGAAAGAAACCGTCACCCTGTGGTTGGTGGTGGTGGCACAGATTCTCCTGAAACTTGTTCTAGATGTCAGGAGGGTGAAGAGTTCATGACAGGGGTGACAGGTATTGGGGAAAAATGGGATGTTGGGGTAGGAGGTGTGAGAGCAGTCAGAGGTGTCAACAGGGTCATCTGGTTGGGCTTTTTTAGCTTAGCAGGTGGTGTTGAGAGTCCAAGAGAGGTTCTCAGTGTTGTACACACCAAAAACAATTGTTCAGTTAATGTGCCATAGTGAGTGGTCTACTCAGAGCGGTAGGTCTACCAGTGGTTGAGACTCTGGGTTGCTGATCACAGAATCGTGTTTTTTTTTTTTTTTTTTTTTTAGCTCCGCCAGTGCTGGGATGCCACCGTTGGGTCCATGGGCAAGAACTTTAACTCTACAAACCCAAGTGCACTTGGGAGGGTTGTGTAAGAAAGGGCAACTGGTATAAAACCTGCACCAGATCTTGCAAACTACTGGGAGTTAGGTTAAGATTAGAATAACTGTTATCCAAGCTAAGGTTAAGGATTTTCCTGGTTAATAACATTTTATGACACTTCTTTTCACACAATTCAATGTTCTAAGTGCAATATCTGATTATACAACACTTGTGCAGTACTTCTTTTCACTTACACTACAGATCTAGTGCAATATGTAAATTATGTGCCATAGTTAATTCTATTCTATTTTACTTCTATTTATTGTTATTTTTCTTTAAATTTTTATTATTATTATTATTTTTTTTTTTCCTGTCTAATATATATATTTTTCCTAATCTAACTTTTCCTTGCTTCCCGGTAAATTAATCAGAGCAACTGTATAACCCTCTGGGATTAATAAAGTTCTTTGAATCTTGAATCTTGAATTGTGAGTGAGGTTAAAGTTTAAATGACTAATGAATTGGTTTGTTGTAAGAAAGGTAAGGGTTATTATAAGGTGACAGTTATTGTGAATGAGGTTAAGGCTACTGTGAGAAAGGATAATGTGAGACTTAGTAATTCAGGTTGTAGCCCCAGACACTGTAGCATCTGTTCAAACTGCACATGACAGGACAGTGCAGCACGTACAGAGGAAAGTGCAATCGGAAATGACTAACATTGCTATGATTGACAGGTTACAAAAAATATGCGTGTGTTCCAGAATTACCTGATAAGGCCTGAAAGAATCAAGCCAAGTTTCGCGCGCGCACACACACACACACACACACACACACACCTCTTTCTTCTTAGTTCTGTCCTGCTTCTCCTCTCTGCTAGGACCGGTTCTTACACACCTACTTGTGATGAGTTGCAGTTCTTCAGACATCTCAGTATTAAGATTACTTCAGACTGTCAGTATCTCACTACTGGGAACATGCTGTCTGTTTGTTACTGTGTACGATTGTTCCCCAGGACAGCAGGATACACACAGTATTTGTTTCTCCTTTTTGGTCTCTTTACTAATTTATTACTAATATTGTAAACTAAATTGAAAGTATTTCTATTGATAATCGTTTTATTTCTTTGTTGCATTTTTATTAATATCTTGTTTTGTGATCTTGTTTCTTTTTAGCCCAGTCATGCAGGTACAAAAATGCATCATTGGAAGGAAAATTCAGGGAATGTATAGATAGCATCAGTACCACATGTTCCACTGAAATTCGTGGTGATACAGCCTAAAGTGCTTAACATACAGAATTTGTTCAAACTGTTATTCGAAGCTGTTGGTCACAATAGGTCTGCACTGAGATTTTTATAAATTAAGTTTTATTAAGTTTATAAACTTTAAATGGTTTAAGTTTAAATTTGCTTTTTTTTGTAGTAGATGGCCATCAAAGGTCAACAATGGAATGTTTGTCAGCTCCAGTGTGACGTCTTCAGGTGTGCGGGCTGCACTTTGACACATAGAGCCTTTATTCCCCATCATTCACCTTCTGAATATTCACTTGCAAGTGTAAATGCTATTCTGCTTGCTAACTGCCACATAAAGCAAAATTAAATAACTCCTGACCTTGATTTCTCGAAAGGCCAAATATAAATACCCCAACACAAATCTGGCTAACAGAGCAGAAATTACAAATCCTCTACTGGCTGTGTAATGAAGCTAAATCCATAAACACAACCTGACTGCAAAATAAATACCCCTATCAATTCTAAATGACCCAAAAGAAATACAAATATCAGCCCACTGTTTTTTTTCCTGCTGAATGCCTTAAATCAAATAATAGACAAAAATGCCCATGCTGCGAAATCAACAGACATTAATACAGATTTCCCACCACCACTGGTAATGGTCCAATGACAAACATAACCTCCCACTAAACAGCAAATTCCCCATGAACAACTCTTCACTGCTAAACACCCTAATACTGCTATATACCCAAACATGAAACATAAATATACCCCATCACTGCTAAATCCCACCAAACTCAAATAAATGCCCCCTGAATGATAAATCTGGATCAGTGTTCAAGGGACACGATTCTCGCTTTGGGCAGGGGAGGTCCTGGTTTTCAGAGATCATAATCAGCAGCACAGGAGCACCTCAGAGGACTGTACACCCGACCTTTATCCACTTCTGACATGACATATAACTTGGAGTCATGCCATATGCAGAAGTTTTAAAATTACACTGTCATTGTGGGATGTATTAGGAATGGACAGGAGGGGGAATACAGAAGTCTGGTTAAGAACTTTGTGGCCTGCATTCAACAAGCCCGATTCCAAAAAAGTTGGGACTTAGTTCAAATTATGAATATAAACAGAATGCAATTACACCGCGTTTCAAATTATTATGCAAATTGGATGTAAGTGTCATAAACATTAAATGTTTAGTTTTTAAATTAAACTCATGGATGGTGT
>JAQMYJ010000005.1:9367058-9381005 GCA_030014305.1 Clarias laeviceps
AATGAGAGAGAGAGAGAGAGAATGAGAGAGAGAGAGAGAGAGAGAGAGGGAGAGAATGAGAGAGAGAGAGAGAGAGGGAGAGAATGAGAGAGAGAGAGGGAGAGTGTGGCCTCTGCCTGTCAGTCTCAGTGAAGGCAGCGACCTCTGTCTGTCAGCCTCAGTGAAGGAGGCGTGGCCTTACTGTGTCAGTCTCAGTGAAGGAGGCGTGGCCTTACTGTGCCAGTCTCAGTGAAAGAACGCCTCTTTCACTGAGACTGACACAGTACGGCCACGCCTCTTTCACTGAGACTGACACAGTAAGGCCACGCCTCTCTCTGTCAGTCTCACTGAAGTAGAAGACGTAGCCTGTCTGTGTCAGTCTCACTGAAGGAGGAGGTGTAGCTAGTCTGTGTCAGTCTCACTGAAGTAGGTGGGGCCTCTGTGTCAGTCTCGGTGACGTAGGCATGGCCTCTCTTTGTCAGTCTCACTAAAGGAGGAGGTGTGGCCTCTCCGTGTCAGTCTCACTGAAAGCCTCTTGGTTTCAGTCTCAGTGGAGGCGCCGTGGCCTCTGTTTCAGTCTCAGTGAAGGAGGCGGGGCCTCTTTGTGTAATATATTTATAGTGTATTTAATAAACTGTCACTAAGATTGATTTAAATGGAGAAATATTACCTTGGTTAATTTCTGGAGTGTTGTTAGCATAGCTGTCACTGCACTCTGTAGTTCTGAACACCTGTATTTAAAAAAAATACCAAAAATGGATGTGGGAAGTTAATTAATATAAAGTTATTATAAATGACATTAATATAAATAATTGTTAAATGTTTAAAGATATTTATCCTGATGTAAAACCTCAGCTGCTCTGAGATTCACTGTACCTCCGTGAGGTGTCTGCTCTCTCTGAGATGCCCAGTGTGTTAAAGTACTGCACTAAAGCGTTCACCTGCAGTAATACACAGTAACACACACACACACACCAGTAGACAGTGTAAAGTTAAAATAAGTGAAATGATGGAGCTGAAGTAATTCGACAAGGAACAAGACTCAACATACAAGCACCATCTGTGACAGAGAATCGCCACCACACAGGCTCTACTATGATGTAACTATGATGTAACAGTTTAGGGTCTGTGTATATAATCCTGCGTGTAAGAGACTGCAGTCAGTAACATGTGAGACAGGGAAGCGCTTCGGCTACTGGTCATCTCAGGGACGCTGATGGTATGATAATACCGCTCTTTACTTATCGGAAGGACTGATCACTTAAATCTGAGTTACTTGATATTTTGAATTTAATTGCTTATTGCTCATTACAAGAGAAAAGCAGTAACTTATGTTATGCTATGATGTCGTTTAAGTGTTTGCATGTTTTCACAAAAAAATTTATATTTATATGATGTTGTGTATTACATGTTTCCTAAAGGGTTAATGGGATAGTATGTGATTTAACTATTATTTATCAGTAATAGTGATGACCACTTAGTTGAATCTACTTTGAACAACTATTGTGTAACCTGCAAAGCTGTTAAACACAAGAATTAAAAAGTGATTCCAGAGTTGATCCTCATGTCCCCTGTAGGTGGCTAATGGTTTTTTCGAGTTTGAAGCAGAAGCTGATGTGCAAATTCCCAGATAACTCGACAGACAGTACAGTTAAACATATTCACACTGATTTTGTCCCTTCTGGAAGAGCTGCTGATGTCTTTGATAATTCCAGTCTTAAGCATTTCTTCACTTAACTGCTGTAGCAAAAACAGAGCAACTCTGCCAAAAAAAAAAAATCACTATTTTATTTTGTCTCAAATATATAAGCTCCGCCCATTTCACAATCACATGACGTCATATATCACTCATGTGTGCATTAAGAGTGCATGATATTTTAAAACAAATCATGTATTTTATTCGTGCAGAGCTTCTTCATACAACAATGGAAACAAGATATAAAGAACATATTTAATGTAATTTAATAAATGTGGACGTGTATCCATATTTAGTAAGAAGCCTCATTTGCTTAAACTAATGCATATTCCAGCAGAGTAAAACACAACTGAAGGGGCTAGTGTTTTACAGATAACCTTATTAAAAAATACGTTTTTTTTAATTAAACTAACTCAACTGTGTCTTTGTCTTTAATACTAATCTCTTCCCACACCGCTAACACAAGCCCTCTGTCGCCAACTTTACAGATGAAAAGAAGAATTTACAGTTTCCCTTGTGAAATAATGTGAAGTTTGTATTATTTTTCTACATTATTAAACCGACCTTCCTCTCCAGCTCATCCGTTTCCTTCTGCACAGTCTGAAGGCCTCCTTTCTTTTTCGGCGCCATCTTTATCCTCAACATAAACAAAACATTCGTATTTAATTTACTGTTATGTGTTAATTTAGATTGATCAAGCTCGACACAAGCGATCCGCGCAACGGTGCACTCGGTTGCTAAGACACATACTTCACAAGCGACAGATATGTGACGTCATACACGTGCGCCCGCTTAACCTGTCTTTTCAGGCCACTAGATGTCAGCATTATATTTTTAGCAAATACCGCTGTACATACAGCATAACCGCGTGTTTAAAAGCTTTATTGTTAAAATGAGCAAAAAAGATTCGCCGTACTTATTCATATAAGTATAATAAAAGAAATATATTTTAGGTTGAGTATATTACGCTTTGTTTATGCTGAGTTTTATTTCTTATGTTGTCAAATATTCGAAATTCGAAAAAGGAGATCGGATAAAGATTACGTTTTGTAAACCACTTCAGCGCGAGGTGAATATATGAAGTATTATAGTCCCAGTAAAAATATTCAGTTTAGCGTTTCTAGTTAATTTCTATTGGTGCAAGTGTTTGTTTACATTGAGCAAGTAGGTGCAGGTTAAACTTCAGGTAGATGTCCAAGTACTGCTAAAGTTTCATATTCTGTCCAGCAGTCCATTTAAGACGCGCCCACAGTTTGACGCATGCGCAGTACGCTGTAAATGTTTATGGTTTATAATCTGGCACAAAACTGCTCAACATTTGATTTAAATTTATGGCGCATGTTTAACTTCAGTCAATTACAGAAGTATTGGCAACGTTTTATTAAATTCAAAGCATCGCGAACAGACCTAGAGACAGACAGAACATTTTCTAAGACTGGTTTCAGCTTCTCCAAATGTAAGAATAGCAAAGATATCATTGAAAGGACAAATTCTGACCAATATACAGATAAAATCTTTTTCCATTTCTATAGCTATGCAGGAGCCTGGAGCCTATCGCAGGAGACTTTGGGCACGAGCCGGGGGTACACCCTGAACCAAGTTGCCAATCTATCCATACTCACGAATCAAACCCAGACACTGGAGGTTTGATATCTGAGGTTAATAATAACCACTTAATACATTATAGTACATAATATATTGGGTGTTAACCCATTCCAAAAGAGAAATGTAACATGTTAATTTTATTTGTAACTTAATTACATAAAACATAAAAAAAATAACCACAATAGATGATTTTAAAGATTGAATGTTTAAAAAATATTTAAATATTTTTTTTGTTAAACAATTTGTGTAATAGAATGTGTAAAAAATATATATTTTAAATAATCTGCACTCAGTCATCTAGACCTCACTATTTTGACTCTTGCCACAGTTGCTCAAATGCTTGCCCAGTTTTTTGTTTCCAACAAATCAATTTCAGGGACAAATTGTTCACTTGCTCTCTAATATATTACACCCACTTCTAGAAGACATTATTACTTGATAATGTCACTGTAGCTACTGTGAGAGTGGGCAAATTGTGATGTCTAGATGACTGGGTGAGAGACACTCCAAAACAGTAGGTCTTGTGGGAACTCACCAGTGTGCAGTGGTCAGGACCGACTAAAAGTAGGTGTGTATGTATGTCCATATATTTTATAGTTTAGGAAGTTTTCTGAAATGAGCAGTTAAAAATTACTTATATCCTTATAGTTAGTAAAATATTTACATACTTTATTAGATGTATGACCAGAAAGTTGTAAGTTTAAACCTCAGTGCCTTACTTCAACAACTTTCAATCAATAACTATTTATTTATTCCATTCATAAGGTTTGACAAACATTTGGTTACAAATAATTTTTTTTAAATAAAATTTTATTCAAATAGTGTAACATGTTCATAAAAAGTCTGTAGCGTCACACATGTCTGCGTTTTTGGGGTTTGTCATCATGTGAAGACAAAGGACTGCTGAATATCAGGAGGTCAGGTTTGCACAGACAGGCTTCAAAGTCAGAGGTCAGTGAGGAGGATGAGAAAAGTCACAGGCTTTGGGAGATCTGATACAGATAAAGAACAGTGGGTTAGTTAATCAAATAGAGCCAAATGACACATTTTTAACTTCATATAAACTAAACATCATACTATATAATAATATTCTATTAATAATATTATATACTATAATATTATTCTATTATGAAGAATAACATTCCATTTTATTTTATTAACATGCGGATGAATACGGTCACAAAGACTTGTTAAGACAGCTGAAAATTAAACACAACTCCTAATTCGCACTAACAAACCAATGATCCGCTTTGACAAATAAAAAAAATGATTAAACGACACTGCAGGAGCGATTGCACTGACTGCACCTGTAACACAGTGGATTGAATACAGTCTAATCTCAACTAAAAGAGCCGACTCAAAGGTTAGACTCCAAGAGTTGAGCCAAAAACATTCAAAGAAATGAATCAGAGTCAGCACACATGATTTAACAGGCAACTCCAAATACATATTAAGGTGGACCTAGTATGATTCAGTATGTGCTGTAAACATCAGTAGATCTTTACTATTTTTACATTTTATTATGAATTTTATCCATAAATGTAAGTGGGCAAAACTATCCATTATCACCCAAATTTGGATGAGTTCCCAGTTGAGTCTGGTTCCTCTTAAGGTTCTATTGCCATCTCACAATATTTTTCCTTGCCACCATCACCCTCATTAGACAATCTGATCATTTTGATTCATACATATTTTCTCACACATTTCCCTAATTTTCTTTTGATTCTGTAAAGCTGCTTTGCAAGAATGACCATTGTTAAAAGTGCTATACAGATAGTCCCCGACTTGTGAATAAATGTCATTTTGGGAGCACGTTTGTAAGTTGGATTTGTTCTTAGGCATGGATATACAATGTAAAGCAAACCAATCCACTTGATTAAATCTGTCCCTATTCTCCACATTGCCATCATGTGGCCAAAAACCGTAATCACACCTAAGTAAATGAATCTCACATGTAACAGTGTTTAATTTTTGGTCGATTCAAAGGGTCATTTCACAGAACCGTCTCATAGACCAGACTAAGAACGCGCTTTAAAAGGTGACTCAGACATATTACTAAGTAAAACCGGCTCACACACTGAGACGTGCCTGTCCTGGTCGCGGTTCTGTTCAGGACAGGTCTAGTTTCTTCTGTGTCTCCGCCAGTTTGTCCTGCAGCCGTTTCTTCCTCCAATCCAGGAACTTCCGGCGCGCGCGGTTCGCCTGCCAGCCCGCCACAAACCCTACGGCAAAGGAGAGCAAAATGGCGGCCTGCAGTGTCCTCTCAGAAACATCAGCCATGCTCACCCCACAACTCTCACACCACGCTAGAGAACCTCAGAACCCGCCTGAGCGCGTGTGTGCGTGCTACAACTCTGCTGTTTCACCTCGCTCTCTCCTTCAGCGGCGTGCACACCAACTCTGTCCCAAACCCACCCGTACTCACTACATAGTGCACACTACATACAGGATCGTCGCGGACTGGACATCCTACTCAAACATTAAAGCAAAGTTGCATTAGTGCATCAATGCTTTAATTACAGTATATTAATAACAATATATTAACAAATACAATACTTATACAGTTAATACAAAACAGTGTTAAATGAACACAAAATTAGCTAATGAATGAATTTCGATCAGGATTTGCACCCTATGTAGTGCTCTTCGTGATCATTTAAAATTCTACCACTGTGTGTCACGTGACACCGGATCTACGGCAACTCTCCAGGTCTATACTCGTGACATCAGAAATCTTTTCCCTGGTTTGCTCATCGCGTTCATAAAAGGGTCTAATGATTTTGTCATACATAATACAGTACAGTATGTTCCGTGATATTTCGAGCGTTTTTATTAGTAATATTTGTTTAAAGGAAGAAAATTAAGAAAAGACGAAAAAACGAAAAAGATCATTTCTATTTAATCCATAATGTAAATAAACAAACCAAAAGACACAAGTTTCGCTTTATTGCTTTCAACAAGATTTACTTTCAGTGCAAACATTATTATGACAAACATGCGTGTGAGCGCTGTTCGGCATAGAGATAATAAAATTAAAGTTTCATTATGTTTCATAATTAGAGTTTCATAATTGTCTAGATTGTACTTAAATTCTTTGAAGTAAACTTTAATTTTTTTTTTTTAGCTAAAATTAAAAAGGTGTTAAAAGTTTCTTACAGCTTAATTTAAAATTTCTACTTTTCATCATGTCTTTATTTCTATTTTTTTTTTAAAGTAACTAAAATCATATCACATCCGATTTGTACTGGTCACAAGATCAGCTTCATTTTTCTCTATTAAAGTGTTATTGAATTTATTGATTTATAGTGCACCTTAAAATACATTTTGGCTAATACCATAAAAGGGTGGATGGAGGGAGGGATAGATAGATAGATAGATAGATAGATAGATAGATAGATAGATAGATAGATAGATAGGTAAGCTCTATAATAATAATAATAATAATAATAATAATAATTAACGAACATAGTAAGTCATTAGACATTTCAAGTAATAAAAACATATTTTGTGCCAAATGTGCAAAAATAAGTGTGCAAATTTCAGGTGACTATTTGCTTATATTTAAAAGGTGACGAACAACGAAAACAACTTTTTATTGACAACATCATTCATGTGAAAGTATTTCACGTTTCTGTGTAATAGACGGTTTTGAAACAAAACCATAAATACCATTATGTCTAACAAAATAAACGTATAGAATCATTTCAATCTGACTTTGGGTATAAGCAGTCTCTAAAATATAAAAAAATGTTTCGAATAAATTTATAATAATAATATAATGAATACATGAATAATAGCAATAATTGATTATTGGTGATTTACAATCACCGACACTTCCGTGATGGGCGTGTTTTTTCTCCCTCCTTGCCCGTTGCTACGCGACAGCCGTGTCTGCTGATGCGCATGCGCAATGCGCGCGGGGAGCCTGGGCGCTGATGCTGATTCAGGATGCGGCTGAAGAGAGACGGAGGCTGAGGTGAAAATGCTGCATCGCTGAGCAGGACACAATGCTCCGTGTTCCTCAAACCTTTTGCTTTGAAACCCTCCTGCGACCACAGCAGAGCAGGTCAGATATCTTAATATTTATTTTTGCTTTTTATTATCCTCTCTGACAGCCCGTGGGGCGTCTTTATTAGCGTTATTTATTAGCATTGTTAGCCCGTTTTTGTGGTGGCTAGCTAGCGACATGAAAGAACCCTATTACAAATATTCTCTGTGTCACGTAGGGGGAAAATCACAAATAATCACACATACGTGAGGTATAACTGACTCCAATCGTCTGTGGCTAAAGATTTCTGGGAGTTGTAGTTTTAAATTGTTGGATTAGTTGCGTCTTTCTTTCCGATAAGAACAACATATCCCAGGATGCCTCTCGCGCACTCCTTCGGTTGATGGATGAGCGGCGAGCAAATCACAGATGATGGAACGCGATTTGTGGGCGGGATAAGAACTTCGTCACCAGGGCGACGCCCATGTTTGATCCTTCCGCTGCAGTGCGGAGACGAACCTGAGGCCAAAAGCGCACAGCGCTGTTGTAAAGCGCGCGCAGGAATAAGAAGGCACACGAAAGGATCTGAGGTGTCCTATGTCACTCTTTAGTGCATTAGTGATGGGTTTGGGACCGGGGCACATGGATGAGCAGGAGGGGGAAATAAGCACAATCACAGGTTCAAGGTGATGCTGTAACACGCATGCACGCGCACGCATCCGTCCCTATACTAACACTGTAGAGTTTGTGTTCAGTCACTCACGTTTATTCCTTCATTTACTGAATTACGCTTTGATTTGTTTAGAATTTGGGTTATTCTGGTCTCATTAGCAATACTTTTTTTCATTAATTAAAATATTTTTATAATGCTTATGTACACTGATAATTTAAATAAGAAACATCTCTTTGATCTTCAGTCAAACCACATCCACTTATTATGCACAATATAAAACTTTTCATTAATGTCCAATCTGGGTGTTCATTAACATAAGGTTTAACTTAAGATGCTTAAATGCCCAGTTTTAAATAATACATAATGTTTTTTGTTCTGAGGGTACACAAACTTTTTTTCACCCAGCAGAACAACAAAGGTTCTAAGGGTCCTTCATAGTATACACCCATAAGCCATAACATTGAATCGGTCCCCCCTTTTTGCCACCATAACAGTGATGCACTGTGTGTTCTGACACCTTTCTTATACAAACAGCATTAACCGGAGACCAGGAACATCCCACAAGAGCTGCAGTTTTGGAGTTGTTCTGGCCCAGTCCTCTAGCCATCACAATTTGTCAAATTTGTCACAATTTGACAAGAGCAAAGTCACTCAGATCTTCATGAACAAAGGTTCACTTGCTGCCTAATATATCCCACCCACTTCCAGTCACCATTGTAACAAGATACTGTGTACTAAGGGCCAAATTGTGATGGCTAGAGGACTGGACCAGAGCAACTACAAAGCTGCAGCTCTTGTGGAATGTTTCCAGGCTGCTGTGGTCAGAACAAACCAAAAGTTATACAAGTAAGGAAAAATGGTGAACTGGAAACAGGATCATGGGTAGCCAAGGCTCACTGATGCACATGGGGAGCGAAGGCTGACTCGTGTAGTCTGATCCAATAGAAGAGCTTGTCTAGCTCAAATCATGGAAAAGATTAATGCTGGTTCCAGTAAAAAGGTGTCAGAACACATCAGTGATTATTGTTTTTGTGGAAGGGGGGGCGGAGGGGACGTACTCAATATTAGTTGGGTGGTTATACTGTAATGTTAAGTGTATGATAAGTGTATGTTGCTGCATGATTGTTAGATATGGAGCAATTTATATACACACATAGAGTGTGTTATCAGTGTGAGCACTGGTGATAGTGTGAAGTTGTGTATAGTTGTGGTTGTGCTGCTTCAGGAAAATCATCATGGTTTGTGCAGAGTTGGGAGAGCCGTCACATCCACGCATGACATTTATTTTACTCTGACTCTGTGTGAACTAGCATGAATTAGTTTCTCTGCATCATGAAGTGACATCATATTTCTTATCTTAGCAATATTTCTAAGATGCAAGAATTCGATCCTAGTAATATTGTCTACATGAGCTTCAAATGAAAGTCTGGAATCTATAAACCAAGGTCTGCTTTTACTGCTGCACATGATGAAACAGAAAGACCATCCAAAGTTACTGTGTCATCAGAAAGCTTACTCCTAGTAATGTTATTCCTATGTAGTTATGCGCATAGTTTCTGTGCTGCAACCTTTTCTTGGATCTGGAAAGATGAGTGAAGTTACTCTATTATACTGTAACTTCACTCATCTTTCCTTTTACATTCCTCAGTGAGAATACAGAGAGAATAGTTCTCTCAGGGTGTTGATGTAGGATTTTCCCTGGTACAGAACACAGACACACACACACACACACACACACACACACACACACACACACAGCTGTGGAGGAGACAGGAAGGCGTCCTTCAGCAGTGTGAGGTATTACCCATCTCTGGGGTTCGATTTCAATCAGCAGCATAAAAATATAAAGCTGTTTCAAGTTTAGCGCCCTTTAAAAATAAATCAGCAGGTAGTTTAGCTTTATTACTTAACTAACTAACTAACCCCACTCACACCACCCTTTAACACACCTTCTGACCAATCAGGTCTAAGACTACACCGGGGACTATCACCAGTAGTGGATAATGTGGATAAAGATGTAGTTTATAGAAGTATGTGTCTGACACACTGCAGCCGAGAGCAGCGTTATGGTGCAGGTGTATGTTTGTGTGTGTGTGTGTGTGTGTGTGTGTGTGTGATGAAGGTGTCATTCTTACTGCACTGAATGAAACTTTAATATTCCAGGATAACAGAACATGATTCCTGTCACGTGTCTTTAGAGAACCAGATAGATTACAGCTGGAGTTTGGGCTCTCACAGTGTGTGAAGTGATATTTGACCCTTCTGTGGAGGAGAGAGAGAGAGGGGGAGAGAGGTAGACAGAGACAGAGAGAAGGAGGGAGAGAGAGAAGGAAGGAGAGGGGGGCGAGGGAGAGAGGAAGTGCTGGAGTAATCTCAATCTGCGTTAAACATCTTCATTCATTATTCAGCTACACCACTACACACACACTTATCTAAATATAATTCTCAAACCCACTCAGTAATGCACAGTGTGGGGGCGTGGCTTATCTACCTGTCAGTCTTAGAAAGAAGGTGTGGAGGAGGAGGTGTGGCCTGTATATCTATCAGTCTTAGAGAAGGAGGTGTGGCCTATGTATCTGTCAGTCTCAGTAAAGGAGGTGTGGTTTGTGTATCTCCCTATCTCAGTGACAGAGGCGTGGCCTTGTATATCTGTCAGTCTCAGAAAAGGAGGCGTGGCCTGTATAGTTTCAGTCACAGAGAAGGAGGTGTGGCCTACTGAATCTGTCAGTCTATGAGAATGAGGCGTGGCCTGTGTACCCGTCAGTCTCAGTAAAGGTGGCGTGGCCTGTATATCTGTCAGTCTAAGAAAAGGAGGTGTGGCCTGAATATCTGTCAGTCTAAGCAAAGGAGGTGTGGCCTTTGTAGCTTTCAGTCTATGAGACGGAGGTGTGGCCTGTGTACCCATCAGTCTCTGTAAAGGAGGCGTGGCCTATATACCTGTCAGTCTTAGTAACAGAGCCATGGCCTGTATATCTCTCAGTCTCAGGGAAGTAGACATGGCCTGTGTAGCTGTCAGTCTATGAGGAGAAGGCATGGCCTGTCAGTGACCAAAATCTAGACATAGTGGTAGTGAGTGTCCCCAAAGAAGAAAGATTGGAACTGACATGTTGGGGAAGGGAACAAATGTGATGGGTAGGTATGGGGTCCAGGAGAGGACAGATTATTGTAGATTTTGTGAAAAGAATGGAAATGGCAGTGGTGAATAGTATTTTAAGAAGAAAGTAGAACACAGGAGGACATACAGTATGAGAGTGTGGAAGATTCAGTCAGGTGGACTACCTGCTGTGTAGGAGATGAAGAAGATTAGAGACTGTAAGGTGGTTGCAGGTGATAGTGTAGCTAGACAACATAGGATGGTATTTTCCAGGATTTTTGTGTGAAATTCAGAGAGTAAATGAGTCAGGTACTGGGTAGTGGTGAGGAGGAGATGCTGGGCTACTGGTCATCTATTGCAGAGGTGGTAAAAGAGAGGAAGATATTTGGCATCAAGACAGAAAAAGAAGATAAGGAAACTTGGTGGTGAAGTAAGGAAGTACATGAACGCATCAAGAGAAAGAAAGCAAGAAAAGAAAGCAAAAAAAAAAACTGGGGTAGTAAAAGAGATTAGGAGTGTAGACAGGAGTATAAGGAGATGAGATGTAAAGTAAGAGGGGGAAGTGGCGAAGGAACAGGTGTAAAGAAGAAGAAAAGGATTTGTATCGACTGCCCAGACAGAGAGACCAGCAGGGTAGGCTGTATTACAGGTTAGGATGATAAAAGATGCAGATGGAAATGTACTGACTAGCGGAGAGAGTGTTTTGAGAAGCTGGAGGGAGTATTTTGCGAAGCTGATGAATGGAGAAAATGATAGAGAGAGAAGGTTGTATGAGGTGGAGGTAGGATGTGCAAAGCTGCAGCATTAAAGCTGATGAGCCACACCATAAAGTTATGGGAAAAAGTTTTGGAAGCTAGGTTGAGAAGAGAGGTGACAATCTGTGAGCAGCAGAACGGCTTCATGCCAAGAAAGAGCACTGCAGATGCCATGTTTGCTTTGAGAATGTAGATTTAAAAGGTCAGAAAGAGTTGCATTGTGTTTTTGTAGATCTAGACGAAGCGTATGACAGCATGCCCAGAGATAAACTGTGGTATTGCTTGATGAAGTCAGGAGCGGCAAACAAGTATGTGAAGATGGTGCAAGATGATGTATATAAGGACAGTGTTGCAACGGTGAGGTGTGCCGTAGGTTCGACAGACTGGTTTAAAGTGGAGATGGGACTGCACCAGGGATCGGCTCTTGGTCCCTTCCCGTTTGTAGTGGTGGTGGACAGGTTGACGGATGAGGTTAGACAAAAGTCCCCATGGACTAGGGTGTTTGCAGATGATATTGTGATCAGCAGCGTAGTTAGGAAGCAGGTTGAGATGAAGGGGTGCACTGGATAGAAGAGGCATGAAGAAAGGTATCGGCAAGAATGAAAGGAAAAGGTTACAGGACAATACAACGATGTTGTATGGTTTGGAGATGTTGGCGCTGACAAAAAGAGAGGAAACAGAGTTGGAGGTGGCTGAGCTGAAGATGCTGCAAGTGACAAGAATAGACAGGATTAGGAATGAAGCATAGTACAGCATAAGAGGCACAGTGCAGGTAGGATGGTTTGGGGACAAGGTTAGAGAGGCAGATGGTTTGGACATGAGCAGAGAAGAGATGAGAATGTGATGAGGGAGGACATGCAGGAGGTTGGAGTGACGAAGGAAGATGTGGTAGACAAAGATAGATGGAGACAAATGGTTTACTGTGGCAGTAGCTTGGTGGCTTAGTGGTTGACAATGGCACCATGCACCTCCAGGATTCAGGGGTATGATTCCCACCTCAGGTCTGTGTGTGTGTGTGTGTGTATTTGGCATGCTTTCCCCATGCTTGGTGGGTTTTCTCCGGGTACTACATTTTCCTCCCAAAGTCCAAAGACAGACAGATTAGGCTAACTGGCATTTTCAAAATTGCCTGTAGTGTGTGATTGAGTGCGAGTGTGTATGTATTAATGAGTGTGTGTCCTACAATGGATTGGAAACCTTATCCAGAGTATCCGGGCTTTGTTCCCAAACTCTCCTGGGATAGGCTCCAGGCCCCTGTGACCCTGTGTACAGGATAAGCAGTATAGAAGATGAATGAATGAATGTAAATTTGTGTTAAAATGCTTCCCCAAGTTCTGTTCTGGTGTAGAGGCATTTAACTGAGAATTCAGGATTAGAGTTCTGTTAGGGTAGAATTCTGTTTATGCACACACACACACACACACACACACACACACACACACGCACACCCTGCTGCGTTTTCTGCATGGGTGTGGTTACTCCTGAGGTGAGAACAGATTCGGAGAGATCGCATTCGGGCGTGGCCCAGAGGAACCGGTCTGAGTGCGTCTGCATTTCTCTCCAGCTCCAGATGAACCCACGATGTGCAGCTGCAGTGAGATTGGAATCTAATCACAGAGAATCGATTGCAGTTCTGGGTTGCAGCGTGAGACACGTTTGTCCCCCGTCTGACTTTAGCACGTCACAGATAAGAGTCAAAAATAAGTCTAATCCAGAAGGTGTTTATAGTCAGGAGCGCTCATACCGTATTTCACTCCGGTGTGGTAAATCCATCATGTGTTTACGCAGCGAGCTAAAAATAAAACTCACCCACTTTCCCTGAGTCACTTCAATCCTGCAGAGACGTGACTCATGTGTGCTGCAGTGGGAAACATGTGCAGTGACTCGAATCAGTTGAGCTGATTCCTTTAAATGATTTTTTCAATTGTTCAGTTTGTACCAGCGTGACAGCGTGAATGTTGTTATGACTTTAATAAACATCACGTTAAACAGATTAAAAGCTAAACCCATACTTAAAAGCTAAGCCCTAACCCTGCCTGTGTCGTGGTGATTAGGGTTGGGTATCGTTTTTTTTTTTTCCATACCGGTGCCAAATCGATACTTTTAAAACGGTACCGGTGCCAAAACGGTGCCTGAACCGATACTTTACAAAAGCCA
>JAQMYJ010000005.1:9404693-9426377 GCA_030014305.1 Clarias laeviceps
TGATGGGGGGGGGGGGGGTAAATGTCTCAAACAGAGTGCAATAAAAAATGAAGTTAAGATTAGATAGTCAGAAATAAACTCATGCATTTGACTCACAAACACTAAATTGGTTATTTCCTATTAAAATTGTCTTAATTTAAATTTTGGTTTTATTAGTGTATCACTTTAATATCACTCATCTTTCACAGCACACTCAAGATTTTATATTCCCACTTTATTTGTTGTCCTTGTTTACTCTTTTTAAATAATGATGCAACATAATTGTTTATATAACTATTATTTTAATTTATAATGCACATAATATTTCCACAGGTATTATTTCATTAATAAAGTAATTTTTTTCACATATGACAAAACCTGTTTTACACTTAATTAACTAGAATTATAATTGTAAAATAATACAACTAAAAGTGAGATTTTTATGCAATACAATACAATATTAATATTAATAATAATTTGTGAATAAATGATAACTACAAAATTTGCACTCAGATATAATTAAAAATCCATATTTTTATTTTTAATAATAATTCTAAATTGTTTGACATTATTATTGTAACTATTCACTGGCGCTCTAAAGTGCGAATTGCATTTAGTAACGGCGAGAACGCTGATTAATAATAATTATAATAAATAGCAAATAAACAAAGAAAAAATTTTTATTCAAAGTGCTGATGCATTATTTCAGCTTTCTGAATCGAGTGTGTGTTGTATGAAATTTTTTTCTGAACTCGTAGCGCGCTGATGTTTTATCTTCTGAATTAGCGTGTTGTATAAACACTGTGTGATCATATATATATACAGCAGTATATGAGTTCATAGAGAGTGTATATCATGAGCCGTATATTATGAAGGCAATATCTGTGTTTCTGAAAGGAGTGTGACATGTCTTTCACCTGTAACGTGATGAGAACACACACACACACACACACACACACACACACACTGCCGCCTGAACCACCACTGAACAAATGATTGTATTTTTTCTTTTAGCATGTTTTTTTTTTTTGCACAGTGCAAGCACATATAAAGTCACATGTGGATTGGTGTGTGTGTGTGTGTGTGTGTGTGTGCGCATGAGAGAGAGAACAGATGTGACGCTTAGGGTGTTTTTCACAAATTCACACAGTTTACATCAGAATCACATGTACATGAGTTTCACCACTAGGGGCGGGGTTAGTCTGAGATGGTGGGGCGTGGCCTGTAGTATGTGTTGTAAACGTGTGTGTTACACACCTGTGTGATACATATATATATATATATATATATATATATATATATACACTGACACACAGAAACAGTGGATGTGATTTTATCTCCTGACACTCTGAATGTCTCTGAGCAATAACTGCTGTCTCAACACAGGACAGTGTTGATTTGTTTGTTTGTTTGTTTACGGAAGCTGCCCTGTCTCTGAGAGTTTAGGGTTCACTACAGTAATCTCTTCACCTGTCCTTTTGCACATTGAGGCTGAAACTCCATCATTGCAGATTCAGTAAAATATCAGATGTTCCTGAGTGAATGTGTTTAATGTGTCTCTAACACACCCCTGAGTGTGTGTGTGTGTGTGTGTGTGTGTGTGTGTGTGTGTGTGTGTGTGTGTGTCTGTGTCTGTGTGTGTCTGTGTCTGTGTGTGTGTGTGATGTCATGTTTGTGTACAAGAAGCGAAAGTGGGATAAAGTCTCACCTTCACAAGAACTGTCTTCCTAAATTCACCACACACACACACACACACACACACACACACACACACACACACACACTTTCAGAATGTACACTCTAAGTGTTCACAGTTTATAAAGTGAATGTATTGTAAATTAATTGCTTATAGGATAATAAATGTGACTTCACATTCATGCACACACACACACACACACACGGTGAGTCTGATGCGAGCGCAGGCCTCAGAGAGCAGTGCGAAGCTGAATCACACAGAAAGGCTCATGTAACACTGTGTTTTATTGTGTTTTATTTGTCATACAGCATGGCTCAAACGTCTGCATCTTCAGCCAGAAAGCTATTTAAAGTTTAAATGAAGCTCTCTACCCGAGGTCTGACTGCCGCATGTGTTTTTACACTGTAATGGATCAGACCTGATGATATTCCTGTCGATTAATGCGGCCAGTGTCCGGGACTGATTCAAACACACGACTGACATCAGATCAGACGGTGCTGGGTTTGGTTCTGGTTCTGGTTCCATCTGCTAGTGTTGGCTTAGAAACACCCCAGGTCTGATATAAATAATAAAATCAATATAAACTTTAACAGACACAAAACAAGCCTGTAGATGCAGGTGTTCGTGTTGCGCTGTATGATATCAGGCTGCACGATTACAGCCAAAATGATTGTCACAAATATTTTGATCAATATTGAGATCACAGTTATGACAAAAATATTTACGTAAACGTATCGCCGTGCTCACATCCATGTTGTGCTACATTCCTGTATATCAAAATGAAAGTATGATGATAAAATAATGCCACAATCAGCGAGCGAAAAATGACATACACACACCAGGATTTATATTATTATTATTATAAAAACAGCAAACAGTGTAAATCATAAACGGTTAAATAAACAAAAATAACTGATTGTGATCGGGTGAGAAATGTAAACTTTATACTGTAGTGCAACAATTTCTCTGGTGGAGACCGACCAATCACAGAAGCCGTGACATCAGCTGCTGGCCCCACCTCCAAACTCTCAAAAGTCAACATAGGTGCAGTGCATTCTGAGTTAAATTTTCAGACATTTGCACGGCGTGGCGTTACCTGACATTTGCGCTTGGGGAGTTTTAAGACAAACGCTTTTTGACAGTAGTTATTACTGTAACGCCATGAACAGGCCGTTTTCACACACAAGAAATTATGTGTGATTGATGTGCAGATCTTCTAAATCCTCGCAGGTGTGTCTCATTTGCGCTCGCGATCTCAGCATTAGTCTATCGTCATGCTTTTGCTTTTTGCTTTTCTTTTACTTTTGATCCTGTCCATTTAATCGTGGGAAGCCAAAATCAGGATCGAGATTAAAATGTGATTAATTGTACAGACCTAGTATGATTAACACAAAGTTACATAATGCTTTTTTTTTCTGGTGTGTTGTTGAATTAGCATTGTTAGCATTAATATTAAGCAGGAATAATCAGGTCCATGTGAGCTCAGCTACAGGTTTCGGAGAGTCGGTACTGTTATTATTTACAGTATTTCACATCTGTGCGTGTGTGTGAGTTATTTAAACTCATATAATGTCATGTTAGGATTACAACATTACCCCTCAACACATTAAAAACAAAACAGAAATATATGAAATGATGCTGATGTGACACTTCTTACAAAAATTGTCCTGGGGGATTTTAAAACTTCCATGTTCAGGGTTAACCAGATACAGTCTTGTGTAAAGGTGATGTGAGGAGAGCTGCTATAAAGCGAAGACGATTTAAACATTAAAAATAAATAAAGAGCAGTACCGTGTAATAAACTGAACACACTCAGTGTGAGGCGTATGATCTGTGTCAGTAGCCTTAAGTAGACTTCACACAGTTTTTTGTCTGAACAATACAGATAGATGTTGTGTAGCATTCATTTTTCAAAACTTCTTTTACATGTCATACCGTAAACATCCGTGTAAAGATGAAGCAGTGATAGGTTTGCCTAGAGCTGTATAAGATGGGGTGGTTTTATTCTGGCGCGATTATGAACGAATTCAGCTGCAGGGGAATTCACATGACAAGCTCTGAATTAAACCCTTAATCAAACACCTTTTAATAAAATTTAATTACATTATAGGAAATAAAAACAAAGCCCTTCGAAAAAGAAATAAGGAATAACGCCTGAGCTCAGAATGCTGCACAGCTCTGCTTTACATTTTAGACTAAAACCTTCATCACAGTGTCGATCTGACGGTAAAGAAGGATCTCTGTCCTGCTGTGTTTCTGCTCCAGACATCTGTTACAGTTTATCTGTTAAACCTGTTGATAATCCACTGACCCCCTGACCTGAGTGTTTGTTTTTTTAATCACACCACCTCAAGACATCAGTAATGAATTAAAAAGAACCAGAACCATTAAACTGAACAATCTGGTCCTACTGGCTGTGACCTGACACCACTCCTCCCACCTGTCTGTGGTTTTATACCTCACTGCTCTCTCTATCATACATCTGTAATATAGATATACAGTGTATACAGTATATAGGTTTTAATAAAGCATGTGTTTAGAGATTTTTTTATAATAAAATAAATAACCTTCATGCTGCTAGATGAACTGTCACTGTCAAATCATGCACGGAAGAGAAAATTTTTTTTTTTAAAAACAAAAAAAATGCTAAATAAAAAGAGCTTGGAATCATTCTATGCCGTCATCACTGTGTGTTATTATTTTTATTATTATAACAGCGTAGTGAAGATTGTGTCCTGAAACATGATTAAATCATTTGGAGAATCAGAGCTCCTCTCTGTTCTGTTCTGTTCGGTCATTTATTTTATTACTTAATATATATACTGTAACACCATCTGGCTGGTCAGAAGGCGTTGATTAATTCTCTGTAACAGCAGCTCTGACAGTAGTGTGTAGGTTTATATTAATGTGCTCTGATACGTTATTGTCTGTATAGCAACATCTCATTCACAGGGACGTGTTTGTGTAATATCAGAGGAATGAGTCTCCAGTGTGAGCGATGTCTCGCAGTCAGAGGTAAAGCCGGAACTGTAATCTTCATGACAGGAGTTTACACTTCTTTGAGGTTTTTCAGTCACATGACAGTCACATGATTATTTCTCTTATTAGCCTAAAGAGAGAGAAAGAAAATCTAGGCGGATGAAGTGCCACGCTAAGGGGCGCAGCAGTGGCAGATGCAGCCTTAATGTCTTAACTACTGAGCTGCACAGTGTTTATTCCACTCTGTAGTTTAGTACGCTAGCACTTCCTGATTTAAGCTGAAGGCACGGTTTTACTGTACAGGTTGATGGAGTTCAGATTCTGTGTGAACTCCAGAAGTCGTTCCTCATTAGCCACAAATTCACCTGAAACCTACTCAGAGTTTAAACCATGAGAAGCTCCTTTCATTATTCAGAATCAGACATGTCTGTTTTATCTTTGATTTATCTCTGTCCCCTAGGAACCTCTGGAGGCGGAGTCAAAAGTAAAGCGAGTTGACTTCTTGTCCACTGTGCTGATGTTTGATGCTCAGAAAGAAACCTCGCCACGTTCAGGAAGTGATGGAAGCCCCGAAGGCGCTGCCTCCACGCTACTGGCTCCGCCTCCCCGTGACCAAGACCAGGAAGAAGCGTCCCGTACGTTGGTGCTTGTGTCCGCAGGTAACGGGGCCGTGTCTCCTGGTGATGGACAGGGAACTTTGGGGGCGGTGACACCGCAGGCTCCAGACGAATCAGAACGAGGGACTCTCGCGTTCATGTTCAGGCCAGCTGCTATGGCAACAAGTGCCGTGGCAACAGCTGGACGCTCCTCATCACCTCCACTGGCAAAGGTAGAGCGGACGTTTGTGCACATCGCAGAGACAACGCACCGCATCGTCATGACAACAGGCAAACAGCTGCCTGAGCCTGAGAGACAGTATGGAAGGGATGAGGAAGAAGAGGAAGTGGTGGAGGACAGGAAGGATGGAAGCATAGGAGAGGAGATAATCTGGGAAATAGCTGAGAGACAAGTAGAAAACAAGGAAGAGGGGAAGGAAGAACAGGAAGTTAAAGAGAAAGAGGTTAAGGAAGAGAGTGATAACGTGGAACAGAAGGAAATCGAGCATCTGGGGCAGAAGTTTGATCTCCTGGAGAAGAAACGAGAGAGTAAAAGTGAGGAGAGAGAGAAAGATGAAGAGATAGAAAAAGAAAATAGCAGTCCTACAGATGGGGTGGAGCCAAAGCGAGCAGCTGCATCAGGTGACCAGCAAGAGCCTTCCTTCACTGGACGTGAAGTGACCATAGAGATGGAGGTGCGAGAAAAACCTGAAGATATCCCAGTGGAACAGGAACAGAACCACGAGGAAGCAGTAGTCACCGACAAAGAGAAGGAGGCAGAGTCAGACCTGGAAGTTACATTACCACAGCCTCATCCACGGAGGCGGAGTCGAATCCCAGTGCTCATTTCAGAAGAGGAAACCGGTTCGGACCGGTCGTCACAAACCAGTCCAAACCAGCAAGTGCGTAAAAGCCGACGTCCGCAGCTGGCCCGACTGGTCCTGGAGCGAAAACGATCCACCCAATCAACTACCGCCTCCGAGGATGACACCCACCAATCGGACGATTCGGCCAGGGCAAGGGGAACTGATGGACAAATTAAAAGCCGGATACCACGGCCAGTCACGCCCATCAAAAAGCCTGCTGTCCAATCGGGGAGCGGGAAGTTGCCTCAGACTCAGAGATCTGTCTCTTTCATTCAGGCCAGGTGAGACAGTCAGTTATTATTAATCGGCTTATTATTAATTAATGACATCAGGGGATTAAATAAAAACAGAAACTAAATTTACAGTTTAATGGAATGAAATGTCTTGTAAGATTCTAGTTTTAGTTTAGAAAATTGTTTTGAATCTATTTCTGTGTGCTAATATAAATAACATCCATTATTAATTTATGAATAGAAATATTGTATTCATTTTTATTTTCTTTTTTATTCCAAGTTGTGAGAACACTAACTTTTTTGGTGTTTTTTCCTAACTATTTTATTTATTTCATAAGTTTTAATTATAGAAAAGTTGATAATTTAATTTAGTCCATGTGGAAATAATTTCTAGTGAAATATCAGTAAAGGTTCCCCTCTCTCTCTTTCATACACACACACACACACACCCATACACACACATACACACACAAAGTGAGTCTGGTGCGAGTGTGTGCCTCAGAGGGCAGCGTGAAGTGCTCATAAACATGTTTTTTTTATTGTGTTTGACTGAATTAATATACTGTAGTATTTGCTCATGCATTCAACAAACCATATGGAATCTAAATCTGATTAGTGTATTAAGTAATAGATCTGTTTCTCTCTCTCTCTCTCTCTCTCTCTCTCTCTCTCTCTCTTTCTTTCTCAGTTCTGTTAGCTCGGTGATGCAGAAGTCAGCAAGCGCTCACTCGAGCATCCATCATCAGAAGCCCCGCCCACAGCTCCGCCCTTCTAAAACGCTCCCACCCCGCCCCCTGACCCCAGCCCCTACAACCCACAAGCCCTGGGCTCCAGGCCCCGTCCCCTCATCGGCTACTCGGACAGCTCAGCGTACCGTCTCCCGGCCCGGTGCTCCTCCCTCTATCCGCAGCGTCAGCTCCAACCCTCGCACTAACTCCGCCTCGCGCACAGAGAGCCCCTCCCCACAGCGCTTCCGCCATGCTGAGACACGCCCTCTTTCAACAACACCACCCAAATCCAAAGTCCTGGACTCCACCCACAAAAAGGGCAAAGCATGCCCAGCGGTGGGGCAGAAAGGGAAGAGGGAGTCATGTGACCCGAAGTATAAAAGCAGATAATTACTGTAAACGTAAATCCATGAGCATTTCAACTTCTAATAGGTCACATTCTCCTCCACACAGCCTGGGTACCAGAGTCGCCGTACAGCGCCGTCTAAAAGTCTGAGTTTCTTGCTAGCCACGCCTTCTTCTGTTTCTGTTTTATTTATACAACATTTTACACATCAGATTTTACCATGGCGGAGATTTACAGAAGTACTGTGGATCTTTAGAGCATCACATCTCAAGTATTCAAGTCGAGTCCAAAGGTCACGTCACTCCTGGACGTGGAACATTACACAGGGAATGTTCCTGGTATTCAGTCGAGTCGAGTTTCTGAGCTCCAAATTTAGATTTGAAAACAGTCCATACATTTTGGGACAAGTTCATTTATTCATTTTGTGTCTGTACACCACCACACTGAATTTGAAATGAAACACTCAAGATGTGAGCAAAGTCAAGACTGTCAGCTTTAATTCAAGGAATTTGACAAAAGTGTGGCATTAACCATTCAGGAATTACAGCCATTTTCATACACACACATGCCCACACATCAATTTTGGGGGTCTCATAAATAATGGAACAAATGAACATAATTACCGACATGATGATTGCCTTTAATACTTGAAAATCCTTTGCAGTCAACAACTGTTTGATGTCTGGCACCCATGTACATGACCGAATGCTGAGGTTCCTCCCTTGATATGCTTTGCTAGGCCTTTACTGTAACTGCATTTAGCTGCTGCTTGTTTGTGGGTCTTTCTGCCTTCAGTCTTGTCTCCAGTAAACAAACACATGCTCTGTTGGGTTGAGATCAGGTGACTGACTTGGCCAGTGAAGAATAGCCCAGTTCTTTGCCTTAGATGGCTTTTGCTTTGCTGTATGTGTCGGGTTATTATCCATCTGCAATAAACACCAGTGACCCGGTTCCTTTGGCAGTCGTACACGGATGTGCCATAATACTGCCTCCATCACGTTTGACAGGTGAAGTGTGGTATGCTTTGGATCATGAGCTGTTCCTTTCTTTCTCCAAGCTTTTCTCTTCCAATCATTCTGGGACAAGTTAATCTTGGTTTCATCAGTCCGAACAACCTGGCAAAGTTTTCTGTCAAAGTATAATCTTATCTTTCTGTTCTTGAGCATTACTGGTGGTTTTACTTCATAAAGCCATCTATTGACTGTAGACTTTGACAATGAAACACCTACCTCCTCAAGAGTGTTCTTGAGTTGACTTGAATTAACTCTGAAAGTGTTGACTTTGCTCACATCTTGAGTGTTTCATTTCAAATTCAGTATGGTGGTGTATAGAGAACAAAAGTTCTCCGTTCACTGTTCCATTATTTATGGACCATGCTGTAAAATTACCTGTGTGATGTTCACACCTCCGAGGTTGCCACATGTTTTTGGGCATAATAGCATCTAGAGCAACACCTTTAAACACAAACGCACATCTTTAAATTTATAAATCACAATAGTGCTAGTTATAATGATTACATTAATCACTGGTTTAACTGAACCCATTTAAGTGTGTTTCAACGTTTCAGCATGACATATTGTAGTTACATCAGACAGTCAGACGGTGGCACTGGACTTAGCCCTGGTTCTCAATTAAGCTAAGATCACTTAAAAAAACATTCACTTAAGACCAAGAACAGAATCGAGAATAATGGAGAAACGTGCTTTAGACAAACCCTGTCCCCTCGCGCATAACTCTCTGACCTCCTGAATAGAGCTGAAGTCAAGACTGTCTGAGTCTTGATAAAAGTGTGTGTGTGTGTGTGTGTGTGTGTGTGTGTGATTTCTGGAGTAACTCCCGACTGAGACATAGAACCTTTTTAAGCATTAATATTCATTGACTCAGACTTTTAGATCCGATATTCATCTGTTTCTCACTATACACAACAGACACATTCCTGTTTCAGCTGTTTAAATACCTCTAAAGAGGATACACACACACACGACATGATCTATTGTTGAGTGAGTTAATCAGTATAACACACCTCACCTGCCTTAATAAAGCCTGCAGAGACATACAGTCTCACAACCCACGCACTCGCACGATCTGAACTCGTGTGATGTCGTTAGCTGCTTCTCTGACTCTCAACATACAGGAGCATCATTCTTCATGTTTATGGAATAACGCACGAGTTTCCCGGATTGACAGCACAGTGCCACACACAGGTGACAATAATAATAATAATAATAATAATAATAATAAAACAACTTAAGCACAAGTTTTACACAATCAGTATAAGGACGAAACATTTTATCATTTAACTTAGACCGCAGCCTGTAGCGAGAACAGATCCGAGCCAAACTGAACCAAGCACACTGATGCTCACGGTTAGGAATGGGTTCGCAGAGGATCTGTAGATCTCTGGTGGGAAACCCTCCTACTTTTTACCTTTTACAGTCCACTCAGAAGAACAAGCTGAAAAATAATTGTATCTCTTTTAATTTAGACATAAATAATATTTTAAAAAAAAGAAAGAAAATAGTAAAGCTACACACAATGCTGCATCTAATTATTATTATTATTATTGTTATTGTTATTATATTTTTTCCAGAATTAGGAAATTGCGTTGCTCAAGAAGTCCAGCTATTTTATTGAAGTATAATCCTATTTGTGTGTCGTAATGCAATCATAAGTAGTCTAAACATTTCATACAGCAGTTAATGTAAATATCTTTATAATCTCTTTATTAACTGCACTTTTATAAAATATTGAACAGGAGTGTGAAGCTTTTAATTTTCTTTAACAGTGGTGCTTACATTTTTTTTCAATACTGATCTCTGACATATTGAATCCCATCCCTTTTCTTTAAAAACTAAAGTTTACCATAGTTTTTTCCAATAATTTATTTATTTACTGGAGGTTGCTGCAAGCTTTTTAAAAATCACAATAACTGTAAATAGAGTGAGTATTATTGTTATAAAATCAGTCCCAGTTCAGCTCCAAAAGAACATTTAAACATTTATTTATTTTATCTGATTCCATCAGCTGTTTGTTGCAGGATCTGATGTCTGATTCAGGGATTTCTTCAGGTGTAGATTAGACTGATGCTGGGTATTGGCCCAGGTTTTGGTAATACACCTAGAACAACTGCAAAATGACAATATAAAACTGTTATAAAAGTTATTCCAGCAAAATAATGACTCAATGCACTAACACAAGGGTGCATAAACTTTACAGTACGTGCACATGACTCAGAGAGGATGTTATAATCCACTGCTTGGGTCGTTGCCATCTTGGCAGGAGCTGACTCCACCTAACCCTTAATAACCAACAATATGTTGGTTGGAACATACCCACTTACCTCAGTTACCACAAGCTAGCGAGCTTAGCTTTAGCTAAAATGCTAAGGTGCTAATGTTAAGTTTCTATGTTAATGCATAGGATTGCACTCGGTCATTTAGGGTATATGCTGTCCTGCGTGTCACGATGCTGTCATATAAAGTTATAATAATTACATAAAAATTCACTGCTATACAGCTACACAGTTTTCATGAATGGGAAATCTACTTCATAAGTTCTGCAGCACTGCTTTATAAACAGTTTATGCAGTGCTCATGGATGTGCTAGAAAGGCCTAATGTTCAAATACAGAAGTAGATTTTTTTTCTTTTTGCTCTCATGTCCACAAGCTGCTCATGAACACTCCTGCGTTATTCTATAAACATCTTATACAGCGTTTATGTAAATGTTATACGACGAAGAGAATCGCCTCACATTGAACACGCTCCAAACCACACCCTCTTTATTTATTTATTTATAAAAAAAAGTTTATTTTTATCAGTCATATTCAGTTTCTTTACCTCGACGTGCGTTCAGGGACTTTAACACACACACACACACACACACACACACACACACATATTGCTGTTAATTTATTACAAATCTGCAAAGATTCACAAAATCCACACACTTCAGACTGAAACACACTGATATTGACGATCTTCAACAGTTTGGGCTTTAAACTAACCTCACACATGGCCTGTGCAACATTTCTAAAATTCCCCTGTACGACTTCAGACCCTTTTAAGATCTCTAGCTTGGGCAGGTGCTGATATTCATTTCATGATTATTACTGAACTTATAGATGATCGTGACACAGATGACCTTCAGTGAGCTGACATTATGGATGATTATAAATGCTACATGATATTTCTTCATGATAACAGTAATGATTATGACTTGATATCATGGTGTGTGTGTGTGTGTCTGTGTGTGTGAGACTGGTTATCAGCACGTCTACACTAGTAATAAATTTACCCTTCACCCCAAATCTCTCCCTCCCTCCTGGCTTTAATAGTCTCCTTTTAGCCCCGCCCTTTACCCAGAAAGCTCTATCGTATTGGCCTGCTTATTAATGCCCCCTTTCTCTGATTGGTCAACTGCTGTGCCGGCCGCCTCCCTGTTGGCATGCCTTTGGAAATGCTCGTTCTGCTCTTTCTATAATCGTCTGTTGAAAATATGTAGATAATACAAGCACTTTTCCAGACAAATTTATATTTATTTTTGTTTCCAAAAGGAAGAAATGGATGTAATATAAAAATAAGAAAATAGTGTTAATTTTTGTTAGTTTTTGTTGTAAAGTGCTTTAAACATTGATCAGAGTCTTTGGGGGTGGGCTTCATCCGAATAAACAATGGAAATAATGTTTAAGAGATAAAAAGGAGGAAGTGCTGATGGTCTCCCCTTAAATGAAAATAAATCTGTCTAAATTTGTTGTAATTTAAATGATGATGATGATGAAGAATATGATGATTATGATGTCGATGTCGGTGCTTGTTGTGTCGATGTCAGTCGTTGTGATACGATGCAGCACACGTGTCCTGATGACATACACCCCAGGTCTCTAACGTTGTATTAACTCCTGCCCGAGTGGGTCTCGGACGGTTCCCAGGGTGCTGCTGCAGATCATTTGCATGCCGACTGGAACACGAAGAAGAATTCCAGAACGTTCCTGAATGTACAAGTAAAGACGTTCTCATTGTAACAATCTCCTCATATTTCCACCAGAGAGGGAATCCTGCATGACTGCGACGTTCCTCATTAAACGCTTTTCTTGTTCCACCTTCCTGACCAGTTTACCCAGCGATCAGCGATGCCAATCAATAAACAGGAGCCACACCAGTGTTCTGATGTATGCCTCGTCTCTGTGTACTAGCCTCACATACATAAACACATCACAATTTACATGACGTCAGTTCAGGTAGAACACATGACATGGAGAAGTTAAGACGTTAGCTGCATCTTTAAGAAACGATTGTTTAAACAAACTCCTGAATAATCCATACAAATGCTAAATTGTAGTCAGTAAAGGGAGTAACTCAGGAGTTCAAACTCAGCTTCAAAATCCACTCACATTAAAACAGTTTAGATATGTTAGGAATTTCGATCTGAAACTGTCTGATGGTGAAAGGTTTACATACAAACACTGCAAAAGTGACAGAAAAAATAAGAAAAAATATCCTCAAACTGATAAGTGCATCTATGACAACAAACATAAGATTAATAAGCCGAATCTAGGCATGTTACCGCTTTCAAACATTAATTAATTCTTGTCCTGTTGGCAGATTATTTTTGCTAATATTAAGAGTTAATTTCTAGAAAGCAAAATTATCTTCTACTACAGTGAGAAAATGTAGAATATAAGGATTTTGTTTTCTAGAAATAGGGTTAATGTTGCCATAGTATAAGATGAAGTAGTAGCATAATTGACTAGATTCAAGATATTTTACTTGTTTTCTTTTTACATTAATTTACTTATTTTTTTCACCAAACATACTTCTTTTTCCACATAAAAAAATTAGGTATCTTTCTCTTCCCTACATTTTCAATCACACCATCTGCTGAAAAGAAATAGCAAGTAAAATATCTTGAATGTTTGCTATGTTCTCTGCTGTAATGTTTGCAACTAATCAACACCCAGGAAACAAAACCAGGTGGAAAAGTCAAAGATCTAAATAGTGGCTTTTACAGATTATTTACAGGTTAAACATTGTTTATGGCTTTTCTGTAGAGAACTAAGCAGGCAGCAGTTTGATAACCGTCTACACAGAGAAAAGGAGATAAGTGTCGCTGAGATAAGGTTAATGCTCCACTTGGAAAGACGCCCTGTGTGGACATGGGGAACGTAATGAGGATAGGATTCAATCAATTACAAAGCAGAGTAACACAAAACAGTGAGGGTTTAGAGATTTTGATTAATGTTTATCTTTATCAGCGTCACTCGAGTTTAAAATCACTAACTGGATTCAATTACGGGAAACAGAATCAGCTGAGTTCATTCTAAAATACAAATTAAAAGGAACAGGACTGTGAGAGATTGATTCTAATTCCATGCTGAGTGTGAGGGATCGATCAGATTTGCTTTGTGAGTGGGTAGGATTGGTCAGAATTCCAAAGTGAGTAGGAGGAATTGGTCAGAATTCCTATGTGAGTGAATGGGATTGGTTAGAATTCCTTTATTAGTAGGTGGGATTGGTGAGAATTACAAGTAATTCCAAGCGGTCAGAATTCATTCAGCAAGTGGTAGGCTTGTATACGATATTTTGTGAAAGGAGAAGATTGGACAAAAAACCCTTTAGGAACAAGTAGCATTGATCAGTATTCCATAATTCTTGAGGATGCTTTGGTAGAGGACAGGATTTGGTCAGTTGTTCTTCAGGAATCAGCAGGAGAGGGATTAAACCACATTTCTAATCCACAGAACTCTTAGCACTCTGCTACAAATGTTAAGGTAACGCTGTGAGTGGGAATTGGTCAGAATTCCTTTTTGAGTAGCTGGGATTGCTCAGAATTCCTACAGAGTGGGTGGGATTGGTCAGAATTCTAAAGTGACAAGGTGTGATTGGTCAGAATTCCGAGTGAGTAATTCCCAGAATTTATTCATTAGTGGAAGGTTTGTATATACTGTAATGCTTTTAAGAGGATAGCATTGGACAAAACTCCTTCAGGAACAAGTGGGATTGTTCAGAATTCCTTAATTTGTGGGAAGTCTTGTTGAGGATGCTTTGGTAGAGGAAAAGATTTGGTCAGTTTTTCTTCAAGAGCCAGCAGGAAAGGGATTAAATAACAGTGCTGCACATTACTATTCCACACATTGCTTAGCTCTCTGCTACAAATGTTTACAAAAAACTCTGTACAATTTAACTGTTGATTTATTTTTTGTTGAATTACATTTCCTTTCAAAACTACAGTATGTAGAATAAAAATTAAAAAAAAAGAAAAATCCGAAACCTTTCGAAACTTATTTAAATATTCAAATCTGTAAGAGCTGAGTGGTGGAGACTGGAGAAGAGACGAAGCACAGAATAAAGAGGAGTACTGAGAAAGTTAATGTGCAGTGTATAGGGAGCAAATCTCATCCTGCATGGTGCAGACAAGAAACGCAACAAACAGGTCAGTAAATACTTTACAATATTAGAACTCATAAAACACTGAAGTGTGTCACAAAGTCATATTTAAGTTACACCACTCTATTCTGTTCTCTCTCTTCTTTTACTGCACTGAGATTAAATCACTGTGTAGCAAATATACAAAAATGCAAAAATAAATGCCACAGTCTTGAAATAAACACTTTAACTGTATTTAAACCATTATTATGCTGGACAAATGAAGCTTCCCTGCTGTAGTATTACATTTGTTGTATCCAGGTTAAAGCATGGCTAGGCTTCAGAATGAATCTAGTCTATGCATTTTTGTGGGTCAAAGTGCCAGATACCCAGCAACAGATAAAACCCAACTGAGACACTGCATTAAAGAGACACTCTAAACACTTCAAATGCCCTTTTTTTTAGATGTCGGTAACATGTGAGATGCAAATAAAAGAATTCTTAATCAGCATTTTCTCATGTTAATGTTAAACACTCTGCTGCAAATGTTTACAAAAAACTCTGTACTGCCTTTGAAGCTCATTCACATGAAGCTGTCATAAATGTAACCATTCCAATCACTTATTTTACTAACAGAAAAAGTTGTAAACGCACAGGCATGTAGTAACAGTAGTGCTGTTCGCTTTGCAGGCATGTTTCTGAGGGGTTTACCTTCAAAGGTCAAATGTGAAACTGTTTGTGCAGATGTTCACAGCAGACATCCGGATCTCCTGCAGTAAAACAATTGGTTATGAACTTAATACATAGTGACAGGTCAAGAACATGAAAAGCTCCTGCTGCTTCACTGAGACTTAACTAGAGTACAGTAGAGTTTAGCTTAGAGTATGATATTTATTATATTTATGATATTTTGGACACGTCTTCCAATTCAATAGTGTAAACGTCTCCTCCTGGAGCTCTGTAAAGTGTTCCTGTGGGTTCTAGTCAGAGGAGATTTTGTTAATTGATGCTTTCAGCGCTTGGGAACTCTAAATAAACTTCTTAACTGCAGCAGAGCAAATTATTCCGAATCATTAGTCTCCTTATGTGAGATAGGTTCATCAAGAGCGTTTGATGGTTTTTAGTAACTGCACTTAAAGACCTTGTATATTCAAAAATTTTTGAACAGACTGACCTTCTTGCCATAAAGTGATGATGGACTGCTGTTTTTCTTCACTTAATTACATCATTCCATATGTCTTAGTTCATAAATTTGATATCTTCAATATACTTCTATAATGTATATGATTAAAGAATATCACTGAATTAGAAGAACTGCCCAAACGTTACTGTACAGTATGTGTGTGTGTATAATGTTCAATATATTCTAGTCACAATAGCAAGTGAAAACACACGTGCAAGTCAGCAGAGTTTTATTATACTTGGCAAACAATTCTCCTGCATTCTGAGATAAGAGCAAGACAAGGAGACCAAAAACAGTGTCAAAACCTGTCACACTACTAGAAATCAAGCCTTGGTATCAACTGTTAGGAAACATCATGCAAAAGGTGAGTGTGTTGTGAAAGTCCTTACAGTGTGTGAGTGAGGGTGGTTTAAATAAGGAAAGGTGTGCACCATCAATAGTTAGGTAAATGTTAACGTGAGATGTATTTGCGTTAGCGATATGTTATAGTCCAAAGCACTCTTGGACGTGGAGTTTGACACCGATTCTGGCATAGACATGACATTATAAATGATGTATCGAAAGAGACTGCAAGCTGTTTGTTTAATATTACACCTGCAAAAGTTATACATAACACACTGATGAATCATTTGATTTGCAGAAGAGCATGTACTAGAACAGCTGCTGAGCAAATGGTTATAACAGACATCTCCAGTAATGGCAGAATTTGTGCTTAACTATAGAAAGGTTTGCATTTATAATCAACTGATTAAGTGTACAGTTATTACAGGATGAAGTTGATCTCAATCTCTCTGCTGCCTGCTCCATATCGGAATAGAAAATAATATTTAAAAAATGTATGAGAAAAAGTAAGATTTTCAATTAAAATTTAATAAAATAAAATAAGGTTTTGGGAATATGAATTATGGATTAAAATATAGTATAATCTTAAGTTATTTGTTTCTTACAGAACGAAGTCATTCTTAGTAATAGGACCACAAACTGAACTTCTGAATTTTCTAAAAACATTATATTCCATTCTTGCTTTCAGAAATGTTTGGGGGCAGTTGTAGTGATAAATGGTTTAATAGTCTGGGTTACTGATCAGAGGGCCGAAGGTTAAAGCCTTGGCTCCAACAAGCTGCCACTGTTGGGCCCTTGATCATGGCCCCTTAACCTATCTGCTCAGGGGGTATTGTATCTTGGCTGACCATGTGCTCTGACCCCAACTTCTTAAACAGGGATCTGTGAGAAAAAAAAAGGCAGCGGTCATGAAGGGCCTTGTGGTTTTCAGTTATTGATGACTGAGATTGTTGGTACTCATTAATTAGTTCTATGTGCAACACAGTCAGCGGAATGAATTTGCTCTCCAAACATAAAGCTGTGATGTGAGCTAAGGAGCAGTATTGAATTCAGTTTTTGACATTCAGCCTAGACGTAAACACTAAAACTGTGTCTGAGTTCCAAATGTTAATCAAAAAGCTATTCCATAACTTTGGGGCTTTGTAAGAAAAAGCATGGCAGCCTGCTGTAGTTTTCATAAAACGAGGTACTGACAAGCAGCCTGCATCCTTTGTTTGAAGTAAGCATGGAAGATCATAAAACATTAGCAGTTCGCTCAGGTACTGTTGTGTGAGATCATTTAGTGCAATGTGAAATTTCACTGGGACTAACTAGAGTTTGTTTATGCAACAAGTAGAGCATCTGGACAGTAAGGTGTTACAAAATTCCGACCTAGAGGTGATAAAGGCATGAACTACAGTAGGTTTCTCTGCATCATGTAGTGACAATATATTTCTTATCTTGGCAATATTTCTGAGGTGAAAGATGTCTATACTAATAAAAATTATCTACACAAGCTTTAAATAAAAGACTAGAATCAATAATCACACCAAGATCTTTTATTGCACATGATGAAACAGAAGGGGTATGTTAAAATTGTTAAACAATGTTACTGTGTGATCAGCAATCCTACTTCTACTGTAGCTGCATATAGTCCTAGTAACAGTACTTCACAGTAACAGTTTCTTGCCAGAATGAAGCAGGAGGAGGTTAATAAGCATCCAATGTCTAATGTCCTTCAAACACTGGCTCTTCAGAGATACATAACTGTGTCATCAGCATAACAGTGGAAACTAATACCATACTTTAGAATACTGTATGTTATGCAGTGGAAGCATGTAGCATGTATAGAGAAAGTAGCAGTGGGCCTAAAACAGGACCCTGTGGAACACCTAACTTCATTTTAGTACATGTAGATACTGTTCAGTCAAATAAGGTCTGGGCTAAAAGTGGGCCGTTCCCTCAACTCGTACAACATTTTGTTATTTGTCAAGTGGAAAACTATAATCAATGGGGTCAAAAGCTTCACTAAGGTCAAGTAACACAAGCAAAGAGACACAATCCTGATCAGAGGCCAGTAGGAGGTCATTTACTACTTTGTGGTATTATGTATTATTATTTTATTATGTATTAAATAAGATTTTTTTTATCTTCATGTGTTATTGCCTTTATGTTTTTCAGGATTGATTAATATAGTTAACTTCCTGGCTCAGGATGAAGTTTGAGAACGTTCTGGCTGAGGCTGATGGCTTTGGATGTTATCAGGTTGCACTGTTCATATTGTTGATTGTACCACGCATCACCCTCCCCTTTCACTTCCTGCTAAATAACTTCATTGCTGCAACACCATCCCATCATTGCAACGTCAGCTCTCTGGACACTCATGGTGTTTTTGAGACTCTGACCCAGGAGCAGCAACTGACTGTCAGCATTCCAAAACAGGAAGATGGAACCTTTACTTCCTGTCACATGTTCTCACAAACTCATTTTTATCTTCTGACAAACTCATCTAATGCTACAGAAATTCCTGTGGTTCCATGTCAGAGTGGATGGGTCTATGACACCAGCGACTTCAAGTCCACTTTGGCATCACAGGTAGTATGTGGAATTTTAAAAATGGTAAAATAAGAAAGTAAAATGGTAATATGTAAAATGGTAATATAAGAAAATGTCTTTCATGTGTTTGTCTTTCTTCAGTTTGATCTAGTGTGTAATACAAAGGGACTAACTAAAGCATCAGCCACCGTCTTCTTCATTGGTGTCATGTTTGGGGCCGTATTCTTTGGCATTCTTTGTGACAAGTAAGACAATTTTGATGTGGGACTTTTGTAGATTACAATTGTCTAAACTTGTCTTTTGTGACTTGTGCTTTGAACCTCTAAATGTTTTTTGAGCAGCAATAAACAAAAATAATCACTCTTTCTCTTTCTCTACACCACTTATCCTCATGGGAGGTCTTGAGCCTATTCCACAGGACTCCCGGCACTAGGCGGGGTACACCCTGGACAGGGAATTTGGAAATGCTTGTTAGCCTTATCTGCATGTATTTGGTTTGTGGGAGCAAACTGGAGTACCCAGAGGAAACCCATCAAGTACAGGGAGAACATGCGAACTGTATCAACAGACCAGAAAGCAGAACTCAACCCCTCAACCCTGGAGTTGCAATACCACAGTGCTAACCACTACGCTATTGTGGGGGCTAAAAAAGAACACACCAGGTGCAAAAGCCAATCGGTGGCCTGTGGCCAGCAGTGGCTGATGGGACGCACCGTCCAGACCCATTAAGCATGTCTGCCAAGCCAATGTAGTGGGGGAGGTCTTGGAAAGTCATCATAAAACAATGAGCAGTACCGGATCTTCATGAAGGCAGTAAAGAGAACACAAAGAGGATGGCACAGAACCAGAGTTTTTTTACAGGGAAGCAGGGAAGCTGAGCAATCTCCTTGGTAGTGCAGGGAGACCATATGCACATTCTTAGGGAAAGGCAGTAAGATATCATGTGATGTTGCAACAGCAGATGTATGACAGGAAGGTGTTCACAGCATCATCCGTGATGCAATGACATCGGAAGTAGAACAACGAGACAAGTTAATTCCCATGGTGATGCCCTAAGGATGTCTTCAGCTGGGCAGGGTGGCAGAGCAGTGTTCTCAGTGCGGCAGGAAGGGGAGCCAGAGACCTCTTCACCAGAGTCAAAAATCTGCTTTTTGCAGGATTCTTTGGGTCTTGCTTTTTGAAAACAAAAGCAAAATAAGGAACAGCAACTAGTCTAGGAACTACAGTACAGTTTGATATTAAAATACAACAAAGCAAGTGCATCTTTCAGCAGAGATATCTATGCATAGATATCATTATGATTTTGCATACTATTCATATGGTGAAGTGGAAATGAGAGGATCCAACACTTTTGCTTTCACTCAATAATTTTATGTTATGTGTTCACAGGTATGGCCGTAAAACCATACTGCTGGTTTCCTATGTCTCAGCCATCATCTTCAGCATAGCCAGTGCTGTCTCGACCAGTTTCATCATGTTTGCAGCATTCCGTTTTCTGACCGGATTCAGTCTGTCCGGAATCAGCATTGTAGCCATTGTTCTTAGTATGTTTACATCACTCTGGGATCTTACATTCTTACTTGAGGGCTTCTGGGTTCATATACAGTCTGGTTTAAGGAGCTTAATTAGCGTCACTGAATAAAAATACACTTACTGTGGCATCATAACATTTTTATTTTTTTTTTTAATTGTGTGTCCAAAACTGTGTTGTGTGTTTAAGACTGGACTGGTGTGATTAGTATGTAGTGGGGTTCTCAAACTTAATATTCAATGGTCCAGATATAATTTCCATTTAAGATCAAAGGTCCAGAATAACTGGTGATAAGCAAATGACTTAAATTTGTGTATAACTGCAACTTGTAACAACATATATTCATGTTTAGTTCAGTCAAAAACAAAATACATTCAAACCTTTCAACAATAATTTAATTGATTTTAAACATAGATATAACATAATAAACATGTAGTGTTTCAATGCACACTTTATAAACCCCTTAAAAAACCCTATACCAACCACCCCACCCCATCCCGACTCCAAGCCAGCTTTACATGTCTATGAAAGACTAGACACCAGGCATAGTTAAAGGAAGGAAAGAAAAGAAATGAAAAAAAAAAAACATGAAGCTGGAAGGCTGGGTTCTGCATGCAAAAAAAGAGAACGAGAGAAAAAATAAACAATCAAACAGGAAGGGGATTAAACTATAAATGTATATGAAAAAAGCGAAGAAAGGGCCCCCACACCTGTTACAATTTCAAGTCTGAATCACGGATTGAGTAGTAAACCTTCTCCAGGGAAAAACAGGATATAATATCTTTGAGCCACTGGGCGTGAGTGGGTGACGTGGCATACTTCCACTTGAATAAAAGCGAATGCCTGGCCAGGAACGTTGCAAAAGACAATGAACGCCGTTTAGCTGGTGTTAGACACTTAGCTTTCTTTCCACTGATGCCAAAAAGAGGAATCAGAGGGTCTGGTTCAAGATTGCGTTTCAACATATACGACAACGTTTTAAAGATATCCCTCCAGGATTTTTCCAAATTTGGGCATGTTCAATACATATGAATAAGAGACGCCTTTCCGCTTTTACATTTATCACAGCAAGGATCGACATCTAGGTACAAAATGAGAAAGATTAAGTTTAGAGAAATGGGCCCTATGTACAACCTTAAACTGTACTAAAGAATGACGAGCGCATGAGGAGTTTGAGTTGACAAGCTTACATTTAAACCTAGTGATTGATAACGAGCTGTAAGGTGTGATTACTGTCATGCACTAACCTGAGTAGACCAGAAGACGTAGCTTTAGCGGTTAGCCCTTTGTAGCGTGGATGGTAAACC
>JAQMYJ010000005.1:9438618-9449590 GCA_030014305.1 Clarias laeviceps
AATTAACACAAAATATAAAGTAAAAATAAAACAAATTAACCTGCACTTTACCTTTAAAAAAAAGTAAAAATTAATCCCGACAGATAAGTGTTTTCAATTGTGCACACATGTGCTGTGTATGTGTGTGTGTGTGTGTGTGTGTGTGTGTGTGTAAATCTAAAGTAAGCTCCCCTCACCCCCTTCTCGTTGTCCTCCACTCTTTTCACACACACGCGCACACAACGGAAACACTGTTTTATCGGAAAAAATAAACAAGAAATATCTCTAAGGACACTCGATTGAGCGACACACTAACGGTATCACTGCTGTAAAGTAAAAATAAAACAAATGAACCTGCAATTTACCTTTGAAAGGAAACGCGACAGAGCAGTGTTTCTGTGTAGAGCAGAGAGAAAGAGTGTGTGTGTGTGTCTGTGAAGGCAAAAGTAGGAGGGGTCTGTGTGTGTGTGTGTGTGTGTGTGTGTGTGTGTGTGTGTGTGTGTGGGGCACGGTGTCCAATGACGCGCGTGCACACACAGACACGGAGCAAGCTGAGCCTTGAGCAGAGAGAGAAAATGGATCTTTAACCTCTCTAATGAGACTTGCTTTTGCTTTACAGGCACTTTATTTGCTTTATTTTATGTCTGTATGCGCGTGCCCTCGCATGTAGACATAAAATAAAATATGTTTTACGAACAGACATGTGGTCACAGTGTTATAGTAAACAGTACACGCGCGCATGGATGTTGATTATACCAGAGAGAGACAAGCACTAAGACCCAACAGGGGAGACGATTACCCACAATTTTGCAGCACAAGAGAGAGAAAAAACGCTCGGCGTCAAAACAAGAAGCGCATGCGTGATACACGATACTCGGTACTCGTAAACCAAGACAATGCTCGTTTTCCAAGTCAAAATTTATTAAAAATTTTGGCTCGCAAACCGCATTACTCGCAATCCGAGGTTTCACTGTATACAATTTCTTTATATACAAAATTACGATTTCACTGTCTATTCTATTATAATATATTCTATTTTCACAAAGAGTCCATTTTAAAACCTTTACAGATTTTTTATCAACCAATCACAGTCTTTGAATTACTGCGTCATCCCTAGCAACTGAGTCAACCACACCTCCTCAATAAGATAAAAGGTTTTTGTACTTTCCTTCGTCAGAGTTGCTCTGAGAAGTTTCCTAAATAACTTTTAGCCTAGAACTCCCAACTAGGCTAAGATAGGAGCTCTCTGAGAGAATTCTAAAAAGCTTTGTGAATATGGGGCCAGGTCTTCACTTGAAAAATTTCCCATCAGTCAGTGCGTCTCGCTGGAGCGTGAAAAATTGGAGCTCAAAAAAAGGATGTATATATTTATTTTCATTATTATCGAGGACGACATCATATTAATAGAACATAGTCATTTAAATTGTAATGTAATCAAGAAATACTTGTATTATAGGCTATAGGATAGTAATCTCTAAAAAAATAATAAATCTCCAATTAAATAATTTATTTACGGATTATACACATTTCAAAAGTAGGTTTTATAATGGTATCAGTTTTGTTTTAATAAATATTCAATATGTGACAATGTCTTTAGCGTTAAATTTCCACAGCAGCAGGTATCAGAGGTGCCTATGCTACCATGGTAATGCACAGAGGAATTTCCCTTCAACGACATTCCCTGCACATGGAGCAGGGAGCACCCTGTGAAGTACAGTCAATTCCCGGCCAGGCTCGATACCTGTCTCTGTGTGCATAGAGTTTATGCAGGTTAGGCTAATTGACGTTATCAAATTGCCCGTAGTGTGAGAATGAGTGTGTGTATGTGTGTGTGCCCTGCGTTGGATTGGCACCCTGTCCAGGGTATACCCTGCCTCGTGCCCTAAGCCTCCTGGGATAGGCTCCAGGTCCCCGCTATCCTGAATACAGGATAAAGCGGTATAGACAATGAGTGAGTGAGTGATTTCTCCTCAGAACTCTGACAAATGTCCTGGTGATCTGTAGTTTTCTATGGTCTCGGTGTCGTATTTGTATGAGATCAAATAAAAAATGTGAGAAAAGCCTCCCACATCTTTAGTATGAAGTCAGTGCTAATTAACATTAACGTTAACGCTAAATGTAACAGGTATGACTAATCAATGACCATATAAGGGAGTCGAAAAAAAATCAGAATTTTTTTTTATATGTGTAGCAAACGAAAATAAACTTCCTAGAGTTTTAAATTTTCCTAAAGCTGAGAGGGAACACTCTGTTATAACTGAAGAACCCTCAGGAAATTACAGATTTGTCCCCCTTGGAAACTATATCTGATGTTCCATAAAGTAATGAAACTGAACTAATTGGAAAATGTTTATTCGGCTTCTTTGAAGAAATTTTTTGTGTTTTAAACACAGGTGGGTTCCAGAGTCGGCTCGGTGGCTAATCGCTAACGGAAAAGTGGAGAAAGCTCAATATTACCTACAGAAATGTGCCGTCATGAACAAGAGGACAAGAGTCAACTCTATCCTGAAAACAGAGGTGAGAGAGAATGAGATAGACAGAGAACAAGAGAAACACAGACAGAGAAAGACTGAGACAGTCCTTTATTTTAACCATTTATGATGTGTCCATCCTACATATCCATGACCATGTTTGTACAGGGATCTCCAGCAGCCTAATCCCCTGGACCTTTTCCACCAGCCAGAGTGTAATCATAGTCTGTTATATCCCATAGCCTCTACTTGTTGTAAGATTAGACAGGCTGTAAATCTGCAAGTTAAAACTCTTATTGTCTGGACAGACAAAAAGACACACAGGGATGTAATGCCTGTCTAATCTTACAACAAGTAGATTAGACAGGCATAAGTTTTCTGGTAATTTGGGAAGTTCTTTCTCTTGCATGTGTCCATCATGCACTTCAGTTCTCTTGAGCAGAAGACTTCCTTTGATACAAAACTAGACTGTGAGCAAGAGCTTGAAGGTTTTCCTGTCTTGACGCTTCTTTTATTATATAAGGAGAAAAATGTTCTTGGCAGGTGATTACAAATGGCCATGGTCGTGAGTCAGTCTGAATGAGGCTGTAAGGAACATTACCAAAAAATGCGATCAATAAGGCCAGTGATGTTTCTAACCTCATGTCTGAAAAGGGCTAGAGAGAAAGTGAGAGAAAGAGAGAGCGAGCGAGAGAGTGAGTTTTAAACAGTAAATCACTCTAAGCAGTGACAGAAGATGATAACTTGTAAAATCATATTTAAATATTAATTAAAATTTATATCCACCTTTATACGCACTCTACACACACAACACACTAATATAATCTTGTGTTATGTTTTATTGTGTTGTTGTGTCATGTCTATATGGTGCATTATGGAAAGGCAATGAAAAGATCTATGAAGAGATTGTGGATAGTACCACCTAGAAACCAGAAAGAGGATTTGCCTGTGAGAGCAACAAGGGAGGGGTGATTGAGTCAATGCCACACTGGAATGGCTCAAAACCAAACACTTTGAGCAGACAGCTTCCCACCACCCTAGAACCATTTCCCACCTTCCCTGCCCTGTTGAAGACGTCAATCCACCTCATTGCCACTCATATGAGGCATGTCTCATCATGGGCATCACTCTTTCTTTTTACTTTGGCTTAGACATCTCTATGCAATCAGGTGCCTCTCTGGATATCACTAGCCCTTCATTCTCCACTAAAGGCATTACTCTGCCTCTTTGCTCAACTGAAGACGTTATTTGTTGTTCCACCTTCTGACATTGAATAGGACATTTCCTATTTTCCTGGCTCTGTGATGGACTTCACTTCCTTTTGGGGTTTGTGATGGATGTCGCTCCTACGTCTGGCTCTGCTTTTGGCCTCACTCCTCTGTCTGACTTTACAGTGGTCGTCTCTCCATTCTTGTTTTTCCACCTTTGACATTATGCGCAGGTTTTTTTTGCACTGCCTAGGCAGGATTTTATGAGGGAGATCTGGCAACCTAATTCCAGGAATTATTCAGAAACTGCTGTTGTGACTGCAATGGTGGAGCCAAATGTCACCGAACTACACTACCCATCTGCCCCAGCACATCACATGCCACACTAATCACTCTCACCTGTGTCTTGTTGTGCCTTATTATTTGCACCACTATTTAAGTTGCAGTTCTTCCAGTGTGTTACCATCAAGCTTCAGTTGTAAATGTTATCGGTTGTTGTGTGTACCACAGTATCACTTATAGTCTGTAGGATTTTTTGCCTAGTGTCCAAAGTTCATGTTTATGATACTTCACAGTTTTGATTATACTCCACATAATAAATGATCTGCCCTTTCATCTGTCTCTCCAACAAATCTGTGACCGTTTGGTCTTCAGTAGTTAAGAAGAGTTTATACTCAAGTCTCCTTCGTTAAACAGTACATACCTTGTTTGATATGAGAGAATCACTCTGTGTACTTTGTTTACACAGTTACACAGTCACACATTTTTTACTATCCGGTGTCACCCAAAGGTGGATGGGTTCCTTTTGACTTTTTTTTAATTCCTCTTAATGTTTCTTCCTCATGTCACCTTTTTCCCCCAACACCCAACACCTCTCGTTCACTCATTAGGGATACATTTATCAATTTATAAATATTGTAAAGCTGCCTTGTGACAATTTACATTGTTAAAAGCACTATGTAAACAAAATTCAATTGGACCCTTCAGCTGTAAAAAAACACTTTTTATTAAACAATGCAGATTCAGTTTTAAGGCTGACTTCACTAGTGCTTTTAACTTACAGAAAGTTACTGTATGTTTGTGCTTTTCTTGTTCCACATCCCGTTTATGTCGGTCCCTGCAACATATATCATCATATATAGGGACCCTGTTCTCAGCTCCTTTACTACAGTGAATAGCACCTACTCTAGACTAGAACCAAAAGGAACAGAGAGAGACAGGAGTACAGAGAGAGGAAAACACCTGGTGTGACATCTTTTCCTCCTTCATTCTGCTTTAGGTTCTCTCCTCTATAGTGTCAGAGGGAGGAACACGGACTTATTCATATCTGGACCTGATTAGGACGCCAAAGATGAGGAGATTGGCTCTGATGACTGGAATTACCTGGTGTGGGGACAAAACACACTTTGATCTAACAGGCACACACGCACACACACACTGATTCTGTTTTCATGTCTCATACTAAATACATTTTTATAGTTGTTACTTTACTGCTATCAAGTCAAGATGGTTTTATCTCTCAGCTCTGTGCATGTATAATTGTGTTTGTATGTGTTTGTGTGTATGTGTTCAGGTACGGGGTGGCTTCTGCTTACTATGGAATCAGCTTTAACATCAAAGGTTTTGGTCTGGACCTGTACCTGAACCAGTTCCTGTATGGTTCTGTGGAGATTCCTGCTAAAATCATCGTCTATCAGCTGCTTGACCGGATTGGACGGCGTCGCACTGAGGTGGGCGGGCTCCTGCTGTCCGGCTGCGCACTTATCGCTAACGTCTTCATACCTAAAGGTAAGGAGAAAACACTACAAATTATACATATTATTAATGAAGGAGGAATGGCCTTGTACCTGTGAGTCCTAATGAAGTTGGAGTGGCCTTGTACCTGTCAGCCATAATTAAGTAGGCGTGGCCTCTGCATATGTGAATCTTAATGAAGTAGGTGTGGCATCTCTATGTGTGAATCCTAATGAAGTAAGTATAGTCTGTGTGTGTGAGTCCTGAATAAGTGAGCGTGGTCTCTGTATCCATCTGCCTCTCTATAGACCAGTGGATTGTGCGCTCGGTGATTGGTGTACTTGGTAAAGGGTTCTCATCTATTGCCTTCTCAACACTTGTCCTGTACAGCTCTGAACTTTATCCCACTGTCATCAGGTAACACACACACACACACACGCACACACACACACACACACACCCCTTTACATTTTTTATTTATTTATCTGGATCTCAAAATATGTGTGTGTGTGTGTGTGTGTGTGTGTGTGTGTATATACAACAGACAGAATGGAATGGGCTATAACTCCTTTTTGGCAAGACTGGGTGTGTCTTTAGCACCTCTGATCCTCCTACTGGATGATGTGTGGACTCACCTGTCACAGGTGATTCTGTGTGTCATTGCACTGATTACAGGTTTGGTGGCGAGTCAGTTACCTGAGACGAAGGACAGGTGTCTCCCTGAGACTATAGAGGACATCGAGGGGATGAGGTCAACATTTAAAATTTATCTTTAATTTCAATATAAAAATGTTAAAATCATAATGCTTGTACAGACATTTCTACTGTGTTTAATAAAATAATATCATTTTGTATAGTGTACACTATCTGAGCACTTTATTAGGAACACTGCAGTAAGATTGGGCAGGGCCACCTTTGCTCTAAAAACCGCCTCGTTTTTTTTTTTTTTTTCTTTTTGTGGCATGGATTTCAAAAACTGACGGAAATCATTCCTTTGCGATTCTGGTTAATGACATGACCGCATCGCAGGTCCTGCTCTCCCACATCGTAAAGGTGTTGTACTGGGTTCATATCCAGGGACAGGGCATTGAACTCATTGTGATGTTCCTGAAACCAAGACTTTTGCTTTGGTGCGTCATTGTGCTGGAACTTGCTATGAGATGATGGTAAACTGTGGCCATGAAATGATGCACATGGTCAACAGCAATCCTCAAATAGACTATGGCACTTAAGTCTGGTTTTGGTGTTAATGCACCCAAAGTGTGCTAAGAAAACATTACTCACACCTTCACACCATCACTGTTGACTCGAGGCAGGTTCGGTCCATGCATCCATGCTGTTGGTGTCAGATTCTGACCCTCTCTGTACCTCAGTAGTAATCCAGATTTATCGGATCAGATCTTCACCTGTTCAGCTTGGATCAGTGCGTGTCTGCTGCAGCCTTAGCTTTCTGTTCTTGGCTGACACAAATGAAACATGACGTGTTCTCCTGCTGGTGTAGAGCATCCTTATCATGACTGTGCATGCTGAGATGTTTTTTGGCTCAGTCCAGTTGTACAGTTTTCTGAGTTTATCTGAGTTACCACAGACTTTGTCACCTCAGTACAGTCTGAGCACTCACATAAACATGGAGTGTTTTTTGTACCTTGTGTAAACCCTAGATTTTGTTCAATGCTACGATTAAAGTCACAGAGATCAGACTTTTTTTTTCTTCTGTCTGATGTTTGATGTGAACACTAACTGCAGCTCTTCAGTTGTACTTGTATGAGGTTATACACGGTGCTGCTGTCACATGATTAGCTGATTAGATACCTGCATCAATCTCCATGTCTCCAGGTGTTCCTGCTAAAATGGTCAGTGATTTATGAATATTAACATATTTTCAACATTGTGATCTGGTTAATGATTCTGAATGTGATTGGTTCCCTTATTTGTTTCCACATTATATTAATTTGTTTTATATTCATGTTTTTTTAATCTAGTAATACAATAAAACTACAAGGTCATTATGCACATATCATACGTAAACTGTAACACTGAGTTTTCTTTTTAATAATGATTAATATTGGTGATATATATAAATATTTTATCAGTTTTTTTTTTTAAAGTCTGTATTACTTTATACTCTATATTGCTTATTATCTTTTTTAAAAAATACATTTCAGGACAGGTCATGTTGCAGTTCCAGTCCAGGAGAAAAGAGGCCAAGAACAAGAAAATGGAGGTTAAGGAGAAGCATTAAATACACAATATCCTGTTTATTTACTAATTAATGCTGAGAAGAATGAGGAAAAATATTCATTGAATAACTTGTGAAGATTTTAAACTTTTTACTTTTAAATTTTAATAAAGTGAACTATAAATATGTTTATTTTCAATTAAATAATATAAAAATTAGATGACAGTGATGTCAAGGCTTGAACATCTGTAGCTGAAAAAAACAGAAATGCTATTAATATTCTTATACAAATAAAAAATATGTGACATGTTCACACCATTTTTATTGTCTCACACACACACACACACAGTCTCTTAATCAGAGACATCAAAATATCAGAAGAAAATCCACAACAAAATTAAAACCATCAGAACCCAAAACTCTTGAAGAGCAGGAGAAACTCTGAGAACTCCACATTTAGAAAACGTAATTCAATAAAAAAGTATAGGATTTTTAAGATTCACCAGATAAATTAAAATCTTAGAGTTAATTAAAGTCCAGCGCCCTCTGTGGGCTGCCACGGGCAAGAACACTTACAATGTGAAGACACAAAGCTTAGTTCCTGTTGTTCTTAAATCCTTTTGTTCTTTAATAATTGAAAAGTGAAGTGTGTTTGTGTGTGTGTGTGTGTGTGTGTGTGGGAGAGAAAGAGGTTTTTAAATCTTAATCAGGCCGAGATCAACTTCCTCGCTATTGTTTTGTAAAAGAATAAAATATTATTAAGTGCTGTACCAAAGTTCAAATAAATAATAAAAATTTAATTTCAAAATAATTTTTATGTTCTAAAAAAATGGAGGACACTGTGAATGTTTATGATGTTTGTTTATTATTTAATTTTTTATTATAGACTGAACTGCAGATTTTTTTATGGTTTATCTTAAATAATTGTAAATATACTGGTGTGATTATAAAGCGTGAAGGTCGATAAAGCGTCTGACATCATTGCGTTTGTGTTTGTGGCGATTTTTTACTGATACAGTGCAGACAGAAGGTTAAAAAAATATTAAATAGTGTGACGTTTTCAGCTGATTATTATTCATTTCAATTTATTAAAAATAAAAACATGGCTGTTGTCGTGGAGGTTAAACTCATTCCACCACTTCGTGTTCATTTCAGCTGGTTGTGAGTTAACTGAGTATCTCGTTCTCTCCGTTCTCGTCCGGCTCGTAGACGTAACAGCCCACCTCGCCGATGTTCACGCCTTTCGGCCCAAACAGGTAACCATAGCAGGGCACGTGGCAGTACGGCCGACCCTCGTGCTGAAACACAGCGCAGATACACACATTCAGAACAAATTGTTAATATTATTATTAAAATTATTAAATATTTATACACCTGAGTAAATTCGGGGGGATTATAATCGTGTTCCATATTTAAGCAATAATAATAACTGCCATAAGAGTAATGTTTTTTATTTTTATTTAAAAACAAGCTCAATCGTAACTACTTCATATTTCCATCTAATTTCATTCATATTCCAATGCATTTTTTTTACCTAGTTAAAATTAATGCAATATAATTTAATGTAATATTTTCCTCTACATGAATTTTAAAGATCTGTTTAACACTTGTTTATTGATCCTAAAATATATAATTTGAAATATCACAAAACATTTTAATAAAACAAAATATCACACTGTTAAAATCTGTCACAATATTTAAAAAAAATCTGTTATGATTTATTGGTATGTGTCCTGTGCATTTTATAATAAATAATGTGTTATTAAAATTACACTGTAGAAACTTATAATAAATATAAAGGATAAATAATCACTTTAAAATGACAGATTTAACATTTTATGTTTAACGTTTTTTAAATCCCTTTTTACTTGCTTAATATGTTTATTATAATTAAACACATTAAATGTTTAATATTTGACCCGGTATTTTGTCACATCAAAAATATATATATAAATCCATTTTAATGCTATATTAACAGTAATATAAAACATAATTCTTTCTCACTCAATAATGTTGTGTGCGTGTGTGTGTGTGTGTGTGTGTGTATAAAATACCTCAGCATGTCCTCCAGAGGTCAGTGTTTTTCTGCACCTCTCGCACCGCAGACACGGCCGGTGCCAGTTACGACCAAGTGACGTAACTCTCTCCGCTGAGGAACACAACACACGCATGACGTCACTGTGACATCATCATGACATTAATAAAACGAGAATTCAAATGCAAATGACTGTTTGAAAGCTTCAAACGAGGTGTGAGCTTTATTATTACAGAGGTTCTGAAGCTTCTATGAAGGTCACATGACAACATAATGACCTCTCTGTTCATAAGGTGTTATTATGCAGTTGTGAGACATTATGCACAGTTTCTAATAATGTATGCAAGTGCATTAGTTTATAAAAGAGAGTTATAATCTCGTCCTGTTTCTTTCACACACTCACCAAAGTAAACAGCTTTCCCACAGCCGGGACACAGAGACGTCTCTCCGGAAAACATGCGGGTTGGGGCAGAGGGTACTGCTCACACACACACACACACACACAAATTAAATATAAAAAAAGTAATTTGCATAAGATTAACAGATTTTTTTGCCTTCAAATTCTCCCAATGGAAACAAAAATAAACCTGTAAAACATTCCTCATTTTCCTACAGCGTGACTCGGAAATCATTAACACAAACACAGCAGGAAGTGAACAATCAGAGTGGGACATTAACATTCCACAGCATTCTGTCTCCCTTTGTGTGTGTGTTACCTTTGGGTTGATGATGCTCGATATGGGAGTTGGACCATGGTGTTGTGGGTGAAACCTCTGAAGGTCCATCATACGTTGTCTGATTGGGCGCGTCATAGACATAAGACCCCGCCCCTCCGATATTCACACCTAACAACGACAAACCCCAGGGCCTGTATTCACAAAGCTTCTTACAATTCTATCAGGGAGCTTCAATCTTAGCTTAAAAAAGTCCTAGCTGGGAGTCCTAGACTAAAAGTGATTTAGGAAACTTCTGAGAGCAACTCTAAGGAAGGAAAGTACAAAAACTTTTATCTTAGTGAGGAGGTGTGGTTGACCCCGTTTCAAGGACTGTGATTGGTTGATAAAATATAACCTCTGACCTCTGAAATGCGCTTATTGTGAAAATAGAATATATGATAATAGAAGAGACAGTGAAATCATAATGTTTGTGTATGAAGAAATTGTATAAACATGACTACAGGCTACTTCATGCAAAGTTTCTGTTATAGACTAAATATCTTAAAGTTAATTAAAACAGCCAAATGTTAAAAATGTGTCTACTTTTGAAGCTACCAATTTCTACACAGTAGTTACTATATATATATACTCAGCAAAAAAAGAAACGTCCTCTGACTTTCAACTGTTTTTACTTTCAGTAAACTTAATGT
>JAQMYJ010000005.1:9460386-9496421 GCA_030014305.1 Clarias laeviceps
GTGACTACCTGACAGAAAATGACAATGAATCCACATCTTTGCACAGATTTGGCCTTTTAAAGGCATGTGGTCCTAAACTTTTGATCAGCTGTAAAACAGCCTGTTTCAGTTTAATTGTTATTTTCATTAAATTGAATGCTCAAAAAATGTTTTGTCTCACTCCCATTTCTTCTTGTTGCATGTTCAAGCTCTACTTGGAATCTTGTTAAGATCCAACCATGCAAAATATGATTTTTTGCTATCTTTCAAGTGGTCTTAAACTTTTGATTGGGACTGTATATATATATATATATATAATTATTTTTTTTTCTTTCAGTTTTATTAGTTTGAGTTTTATTATGACATTTAAAGTAAATGAAGTAACTCTGTTTCTCCCTCACTACATATCCTCTGGTCATAAAACATTACGAAGTGTGACATCATATATTTCTAATTCATAAGCAACACTTTTAGACTCTCTAATTAACTCTCTCATAAATTCTTAATTCTTAATAATCCCTAAGTCTTATGAGAGTGTATGAATGTTCATCCCCTCAACAACTTTTCCATCTTTGACTTTGACTTTTTCTCCTTCTGTGATTCTCTGAGGCTTAAGAAAGTGTTTACTGTCTGTTTTAATTTCACTATTTTATGTTTAATACATAAATAAACACTTTATTACAAAAATATACTTTGTATATTAATCAGTTCACCTGAAAAGCTCCAATTGTTCAAAAAGTATCTTTAATGAACTATTATAAAAGGGTTATAAGATGCAGATTATGTTAATCACAGTTCTGACCAAAACTTTATAGAGTTAGAATGTTTGATCGCAGTTATACATGTATAACCTGCACTGGTGTGGCCGTGACTGTGGGTGTGGCCAGGAGCTCAGGTGTGCTCTTTTCTTTTTACATATTTTGATATCAGAGTAATTAGTTTAAAACTTCTTCACAGGTTTTATTCCTCAGTTTATTTAGAGAATGAAAGAAAAAAGTTGAAAAATTTATCTTCTTGCTAAATTCTGGTTTTAGCAGCATCAGTGTCGAGACTTTGGCTGCGTCCCAAAACACACACAGAGGTAGCATATCTCAGCTGAACTGTCTGTAACGTGGGCTCTGAAACATCCTGAATACAGGGTATTAATGTGTTATTACAAACATATCAGCTACTTTTCAACTGTTTATATTTATTGACTATATTGATTGATATACTTATTGATATATTTCCTGTCTGTCAAAGGCACTTCCTGTTCTCATTAACCCCCCCCCCCACACACACACCCACCCACCCAAAAAGGGGCACTGTGACGTCAGACCACATGGTTCCTGTAGCGCTCATGAGTTTCGATGATCTCGCTCACTACAGACGGGTCGTCCAGTGTGGAAATGTCCCCGAGACTCTCTGTCTCCCCCATGGCCACCTTCCGCAGGATTCTCCTCATGATCTTCCCAGAGCGAGTCTTCGGAAGACGCTTCACCACCTGACAAAGAGAAGAACAGGAAGAGAGACAGAGAGAGAGAGAGAGAGAGAATGAGAGAGAGAACAGAGTGTTCCACACTCAGAACACTTCGCTTTGGTTGTTATTTACAGAAGCAGTGAAAGATCTGTATGGACTAAATCGAATTTTCCGATAAGAAATAATGGGAACTCAAACTATTCGTTCCAAGAGAGAGAAAAAACATTGGCTCAGTTGTGATCGTGTGACGCTCGGCGTCAAAACAAGAAGCGCATGCGTGATACATGATACTCGTAAACCAAGACTTGTTCGTTTTCCAAGTCTTAAAAATCTTTGCTCGTCTTGTGGAACACTCACAAACCAAGTTACTCGCAATCCGAGGTTTCACTGTATAAGAAACAGTTCCAAGCAGAACCCTTTTCAAACCACTAATTAATTCATGAACTTTAAAGAACCCTGTGGTTCTGTAAATGTATGTGTGTTCACTGTGTAAAAGTGTAGCACAAATGCTAAAGACTTTATTTTCTCTTAAATATCTAGAACCCTGTGAACATTTAGCTTCCTGCTACATAATTAATATTCTTTGCTTCCAAAATGAAGCCTTTCTTACTGAAAGACTAGGAAGTCAGGATTTTTTTTATTGTTCAAGGGTTATGAGTAAGGGTTCTTCAACACTAATACAGAACCTTCTCTGATCGAGAGAACTGTAAAGGTTCTATATATTCAGTTCTTTAGATAATTAAGGTTCTTGTCTTTCTAAAAAAGTTTTACTTGAAACATTTTCATAAATGAAAAAACTTTTTCTACACCTGGGTTCTTCCTGCACAGAAAATTTAAGAGTTCTCCTAACCAACAGGGACACTGAAGAACTAGTTACAGTATTTATATTAACTCGTCTCTAAAGTGTGTCGCAATCCATTAACTACACGAACTACAAGAGTTTTATTCTCAAAACCTTTTAACCTGAACCTGGGGCTCTTTTACACTAATGTATCTACAGCACTAACAATATCACTGTTTATAAAACTCCATCCTGACACAAATATATCAGTTTATATTTTCAGTCAGGCGTGTTCACAGTGAGTGTGTATTTGTGTGTGTGTGTGTGTGTGTATGTGCATGCAACTTATGATTATAACATATCCATAAAACAATATTTTATAATTACTCATGGCCTCTAGTATTCAATGTGTTCATTAACATTAACACCAACATACAGTTACACATTACTTTATTCTAATTTCTTCTAATGAACAGCACTGAAGTTGTTTTTTTTATCTTTAACATCAGAATCTACATAAAAATGTTATGTTTATTTTAAACATAAAGTCATAGCTTTATCATATTAATAAAATATCTGTTACTACCAACAAATAAGTTTGCAAACGTAAATAATTATATTTAATAAATTTTTACCTAAACTGATTTATCTTTGTTCAAATTTCTATACTAGCGCAGCCTTATCTCTCACTCTCTCTCTATCTCACAAACACACACACACACAGGTCTTATTTATAAAAATGTCCTATAATATTACATGATGTATATTATGTCATTATATTGTTATCATACCCTTTTTGGAATAAATGCATATCAGTTTATTTGGATTACAACAGTTACGGAACAGATTTTAATCTCGAGGTGTTTACGCACCAGGAAGTGATCAGGCACAGCGTATTTGGCGATCTTGGTGGCCACCAGAAGCCTCAGCTCCTTCACCACGGCCTCCTGGGTCTCACCCGTGTTATCCTTCAAAACCACAAACGCAAACGGGACTGAGGACACAGGAAGAAGAGACATGTTAATCAGGAAGTAGATTTATCCTCATTGGTTCTTCTGACTCGATAAGGTACTTGACATTACTCACGCCATAGTAAATAGAAAAATATAAATAATATCCAGATTTTAATGCAGAACCCGGTCTGACTGCCTAACGCTGCCTCACACCATGGTCACTAGGGGGCGAAAGCTGACCAGCATTTTTTACTACAACAAAAAATATTAGACTTAACTGTACACACATAACTGTAAAGAAATGTCCCACTTTCACTGCTTAAATTATTTTAAACAAACTCATGTTTGCTCTCATGTGTGTTCTCTCTTTCGAGGGTTCAGATTTTTAATTAAGTGGAGCACACCATTGTGAAGCAGCCAAACACAAACGCGCACACACACACACACAAAGATGAGAACAAAGAACTGCTCAGAGATCCCAAACACACCAAGTCTCAACAATGCAGGCTTTATTTACTTCTTCTGCAGCCTTCACTCACTCACTCATTCACTCGCTCATCACCTTAAAGGAAAAGTGACAAAATTTTGTTTGTGTGTTTGGAAAATTTATAAAAACATAACACTAGTAACACCAATTACAGATCAAACAAAGAAGAGTTAAAGTGTAAAGAGTGTAGATTGGAGCTCTCTGCTGAGATCTGAAGGAACAGGAGTGCAGCTGTGCTGAGACTGGGGTCGGGCAGGTTAAAGGGCACCTATTATGTAAAACTTATTTTAAATCGTGTTTTGACAATCAGACGGTCTTCAGTGTTCATACATACAAAAGATGAGTAAAGGTGAGTTTGTCTTTTTCCATGTGTGTATTAGTAGAGTTAGATTTTTCCACCTAATGTGACCTCACATAAGAAGATCCCCCTCTCCCGGCTTGTTGCCCAGCTCTGCTGTTGTCTGGGTCAGTAGCTCATTTACATGAACAGACACTGAAACTGTGCATTTGGAGGCGACGTGAAACATAGCGAGATTGAGGTACGAAACAATGCAATATACACAGGGTGAGCTCTGAGACCTGTGTTAACTTGTTAAAAAAATATTCAAAACCAACGTCTCTCACCGCTGCCCTGCAGTGACCTTCACCTTTAAATGAAACTCTTTTAAACTTCTTTTTCCACACCATGACTGTCTCACCTTCTCCTTTGACGTCGTGGGAAATTCCAATGACGGCGGCCTCTGGAACGTCCGGGTGCTCGTCCTAAAGGAAAACATCACTCAGTCTAAAACATCCAATCAAATTCGAGATTATCATCTAAACACGCGAATAACTCTCACCAGTGCATCCTCAATCTCTGCTGTGCCCAGACGATGGCCGCTAATGTTGATTACATCATCCATCCGTCCCGTGATCTGATAATATCCGTCTGCTGTCCGATACGAACCATCACCCGTGAAATAATAACCTATGGCACAAAAACACACACGCACACATACTTTTCTACATGTGACCCCAAAAGACAGAACTCTTCATTATGGCTGACAGTAGGCCACTCACCAGGATAGGGTTTAAAGTACGCTTCTACAAATCTCTGATGATCTCCAAAAATGCTTCTGGCCATTCCGGGCCATGGTTGGCCGATACACAGAGCGCCGCTGACATCATTTTCTGTCAGGACGTCGCCCTGTGATAAGAGCCAAGACAAAGTGCAGGACAATAAATAATATTCTAATAAAAAGAACCTAACTTTAATGCAGTTTTAAAGAAAATCAGGGTGCAGATATATGTTTCATAGCACCGTGCCTGTAGGAAAAGAGTTTATCATTGCAGGAGGTCAGTGTTGTGTAAATACACATGACTTCCTGTTAGTGTTGGAGCTGCTCCAGTGTGCAGTCTCTTTTACGGCTCACAAGAATATGAGTACAGTAGAAGAGCCACACCCACACCCATGTATGATTACCTTTTGGCATTTTATTTCATTTAGAGAAACATACTTCACCTTTTCGTCCATTAATGTGGGCTGAATGCCAAAGAAAGGCCTCATGGCCATGGCAGGGCGGATTTCAGCGCCGGGTTCGGCAGGCCGTGGTGCGATACACACTCCACCTGTTTCTGTAGAAAAAAAAAATTGTTAATACATAATCTCTGAAACGGAGTGGCTAATAATGCATTAAATCTTAAGTGGAAAAAGTTTGACTCAAGTCAATATTTAGCAACATCTGCAGCGCTGTGATGAAGTACAGTACGCCTATAACCTTCACGTAACGTTAACCCAAACAGAGCGAGCACACAGCACACACCTGTTATACACGGATATTGTACATTATTACATTATTTAGATTTTATTGGATTCTGGATTTGATTTTATTGGATTAACAGCAGCTCTGACAAGTTAGTGCAGGTTTATATACGTTAATACGTTATGGTTTCTATAACAACGGATTATTCACAAGGACGTGTACACGGTTTAGTCTTATTACACGGCATTGAAAAAATATTAATGCATCAATATATTTAGAAAAACGGCAAATTATAAGGGCAGAATTTCCACCTGAGTAAAATTGTTGAACAAAGTTAAGAAATGGTTAAAATGGTCTGTTTTGATTTAAGTTCTTTATCAATATATAAAAGCTGCACAAGGCCAGAATAACTTCTTGGGCAAATAACAGTATCCGTGTATCAGCTCTCAGATCTCATGGGACAGAGATCTTAAATAAACACCACTGACAATAAGGTGACTATCATGAACAGATTTTTTACCTGTCTGCCACCAAGTATCCACTAGAGGGCACCGTCCTTCCCCCACCACATTGTAGAACCAATCCCATGCCTCGTGATTGATGGGTTCGCCAACTGTCAAGACAATTAACAAAAAAAATGTTTAAACAAACAGCACAGTAAATAACAAAGCTAATTCTTTAGACAGATTGTTTCCACAAGACACCAACACGATCATAAAAAATCTCTCATTCTGAGTTTAATAATCAAGCTGTGAACTGGAACAGGATAACTGGTTCTGCTGTATCGCTTGGGAGGGAACAAGAAGCTCTAAGTGCTCAGGGTGAAGTGCCAAAGCTGGCACAGGACCACGTCTGGCAGTGAACTCCAAGTGTGTGTAAAGTCTGAACAACGGGAAAAACAAGCTGAACTCGGCCTGGACTTCTCCTACAGCACTCTGAGAAATACCGAACATTATTTAACAGTAATGTACAGCAATATAGACATATGGATTATAGACTATATATTAATATAGTTAATCCAGTGATTTTCACTAAGGAAAACCAGATTTTTTTTTTTTTTTTTTCAATATAATTGCTTAACACTGCAGAAATCCACTTCACTGGGCCCTTGTACAAGCACTTAACCCAGTCTCCTCCAGGAGACACTGTGTCATGCCTCACTCAGTGCTCTGAAATAACTAGGATATATGAAAGAGTAGATAAACTGTGCATGTAACAAATATTAATCATTTATTATTGTTATGATTATTATTGAGACTAACGTCTCAATAACGTAAATGTTGTCTGTACATTAGTCAGAACTCAATTATACTTTAAATTATATCTTTACGTTTCATACACTAGAGGAGCCCAAAATAGTCTCAGATATTTTTTTTTGTATGCATGTACAGGTATGACTGTCCACCCAGATTTTGTCACAGGATCACGCAAAGCTGGCTGGACAGAAATTAACAAAACTTTGCCAGTCCTGCGGTATTTCTCTGAAGTTAAACTTGCGCCATAAATTAAATCAAAATGTTGAGTAAAAGAGAAGTTATGAACAGTTTTGTGCCAGATTATAACCAAACGTTTTGACAGGATACATGTAAACTGTAGGCACGATTTATATATTAAATTAACCGGAATTTAATTAATCTTTGTAGATGTCCGCCTGTCTGCACCATAAATCAAAATGTTGAGTAAAAAAGTGATGTTATGAACAGTTATGTGCTGGATTTAATCTACTTTTAAAATAAGCTACTAATAAGCTACTTGCTCAATGTAAACAAACACTATAAGTGAATTTTAACACGCTGGAGTCATTTTGAGACCAAACTTAATCTTCTCATCTGTGATTCACTCTCCGATTACCAAACAGGGAGTGTATTTGGCTGATGATGAAAGAAATACATCCAGCATAAACAAGGCTTAAAATACTTAATCTTAGAAAATTTCTTTGTATTAATAAATTAGGTAGAGAGTTCTGTAGTACAGACAGACAGGCAAACATGTACGTGAGCTTTAACCTGAAATAATAATATCACTGATTACATTAAAGCTGGTTAGCTTATTTTTAGCTTTAACCTTTTAACTATTTCTAAAAACTAATTTCCCATCAACAACGTGTAACAACGCTAAAATAATAATAATAAGTTGATGAGTTGAAATTGCAGGTTATCAGTGTTTTTTCCTTGTTGGACCTGTGAAACTTCCCCTCAAATACAGCATAACTATACAGTGACTTATGAATAAGCAGCCGTACACACACACACACATACACACTCCCACTTACCTGAGCCGATGGTTCTGAGTGATGAGCGGTCATACTTCTTCACCCAGCTCTCCTCGTACTTCAGCAGCAGCCTGAGAGCCGTTGGAGCGGTGTAAAATTGATTAATCCTCAACCGTTCTACCGTCTCCCAGTACCGACCTACACATACACACACACTCATGTTTGTCATACTAACTTTAAAATAATTGTACAAATGACCTGATATGAATGAGATCATTCTGAAGTGAACATGGCTTTGAATTGGTTATTACACTTTAATTCCATGTTTGATGGAACACCGGTAATAACATCTTTAAAACACCAGGAATGTGGTGTAGTGAAACAGGACGATCGCAGCCTGACACTTGAACCTCAGAGAAGTAAATTATCTGTATACAGGAGCTGAAGTTCAATTATAAATATGAGAATATGATGCTTTAGATGTTCAGCAGTAATTTGAGGATATTTCCCTCATTTTTTCCCTCATACTGTCGATTACTTTTGGTCCCTTAAAAAGGGGAAGGGGTGTGTAAGGGGTGTGTAAGTAAATTTATTTATTTTTAGATTTAAAGATATTGTAAGTGTATAACATGGGACATTAGATAAACAACAGGAGCCTAAGCAACAGTTTAGGGCACAATGCAAGTCTAGACTGGTGTTACTTGAATATGATTAATATGCACAGTGTCCAGGTACACTATATGGCAAAAGTATGTGCACCCCTGACCATTACACCCATATGATTTTTTTCCCCATCACTGTGTGCTGTACAGTTACAGTTCTAATTCACTGGAATTAAAAGTTTCAAACCCTTATCCAGCATGATGATGCTCCTGTGAAAAATCCATGTGGACATCGTTTGCCAAAGTTGGTGTGGAAAAACTTGCTGTGTCCTGCACAGAACCCTGACCTCAACTCCACCGAACACCTTTGTACTGGATACACTGGAATGTCGTTTGGGTGCCAGACCACCTCGACATCACGACATCACTGCCTGAGCTCACAAATGCTCTTGTAGCTAAATAAACACAGTCACACTCCAACATGTATCAGAAAGCCTTTCCAGAGGAGTGGAAGAAACAGCAGATCTAGAATGGAATTTTGACCAAAGACATGCAGGTTTAATGGTCAGGGATGCACTTACTTTTTTACTATATGTAAAGTGCAGAATAGATTTACACTAAGAAATTAAAGAGGCAGATGTAAGCAAAGTAGGGAGTTATAAGACAATGCAGGTAAATAACGGATAGATCAGGTATGGGGTAGATAAAGACAGGGAATGGGGTATTGGGCTTTCCTTATTCAATGGCAGGTGTGGACTAACTGTGTAAGATCTTCTGTGATGTGTAGTCTAGGCATTAGAAACTGTCTGGTCTTTTCATTGTGGTTCCCTGTATGCTTAGGGATATATTCTCTCTATTTTCTCTTCTGATGAAAGAAAAAGATTTCCTCTGTTTTACTGACATTCACAGAATGGTTCTTGTCATCACATCATGCAGTGAGGAGAGGACTCTGTCCCTGTAGACAATTTCAACATCTGGTGTTGCGGTGATGAGGGTAGTGTGATGAGGATGTGGTGATGAGGGTTTCGTGTTGGTTACCAGTTTCCATGGCATGCTGGAATTACTGTAATTGCCGAACTGAAATCCATAAGCAGAATTCTGACTTGAGTATCCTTTTTCCCCAGGTGCATCAATCAGTGAGACCTGTTTGTACTGTAGGCAACCTGATGTCGGTCTAGTCTGGGCAGGACTCATTCAGGCTTGTTATGGCGCCGGGATTATGGTTGTTGTTTGGTTATAGGAAAAGAAGTCTGAACTAGGAACATGCTGATGATCTTTATCAGGTTGGCCCAAGCTCTGAGTACACGCTCTGGGAGAACAGCCAGTAGTGTCTGGTCTAGTATGTACCCTGATCAATTTGTTCTTGCTGTCCTTATGGTGCCTGGGGTGGCATCATCCTGCTGTGTTTGGTTTAGAAGGTGATGAGCTCATCTGTTCGGGGGCATGAGTGGCTGCAGCAATGCTTTGTCAGTGATTATCTGCATTTCCTGCCACATGCACTCCAGAGTGTAGTTCTCAGAGAAGTAATTTTCTATTTTCAGTCTGTGGTTATTTTTAGCAGGCGTGATGCCAACCTTCAGCTTATTCCTGGCTGTTCTCAGTGCCACTTTGGCACCAGCTTTATAAGCCAAATCACAGGACTTCAGCAGGACTCACTCCTCTGCACATCTGGGTTTTGAGGCTACTACCTAACTGACTTGTGTTTTAGTTCATCCTGTCACTGATGAGAGCATAAACAGAGAGGTGTGGTCTATATGGGAGGAGCTAGTGGAAGTGCCAATCAATATCAATATCACAATACCTAGTTGAAAGAATTTGATTTGATTTGTATTGCGATTCTGTAAGTACTGTATCATGAGTTTATAAATATTCTGATTTGACATCATTTTATTTTAGATTTTGTTACAATTCAAAGCAAATAATTTGTTCCTACCACATGGGATGCTGTGTTGCCTGCAATGTGTGTCGGTTAATAACTTAAGGAAGATTATTCCTCCACCTCAAATGCAAACATTTATATATTAAAAATTGACTTTAAAAAGAGTCAGTGTGGCAAGACATGAACTACCACACAAATGAATCGTGATACATAACTGAATAGATTTTTTCCCCCTTCTCTATGTACTGTAGTGAAAGCTTATTGTTCCTCTGTGGTGGTGTGTACAAAGCTACAGGACTGGTGGGGAATGACTTTAGGGATTAAAGCATACAACACTTAGAAATACCAGATCAGGGGTACGATGACTGGCAACAGTTGCTAAGATTCTGCAACAAGTACCTGCATTGGTGTGTCTGTGTGTGTGTGTTGGGGGGGAAGTGGGTTACCTGGATCAGGATACACAGGTGTGCTCTCAAACAGTACAGTAGTTCCTCCGTTAGCGAGCGGGCCGTACACCACGTAACTGTGACCAGTGATCCATCCAACATCAGCAACACAGCCAAACACATCACCGGGGCAGTAATCAAATACGTACTGAAATGTTCATCACACACACACACATACACAGTATACATGTCAGCATTAATAAACGCACACACACACACACACACACACACACACACATGTTCTCGGACTAGTTAAACGCTGTGAAGTAAAGGTTTTATAGAATGGGGGGACCTGAGGGAGCACTACTATGGAAACAAGAGTGTGTTTATCTCCTCACAGTTGATTAAACACCTCTCAGTACTGTTCACATGTGGACACAACAAACAGTGAAAGTTTAGAAGAAGAGACACACACACACACACACACACGTTGGACCTTCTTCTGAGAGCGATTTGAGACCTGTAATCAGATTTTATACACTGTTTAACACTGGATCTAATCCCGGTGGTAAATGAGGAACAGAGATCAGACCCAGAGATCAGACCAGAGTGTTAACTGATTGTACAGAAAGCACAGATGCAGCAGGTTCCTCAGTGCTGGAAAGTTAACGGTCATGTGGTTTATCCACAAACACACTCAGAGTTAAATTAGTCATGCAGCGTAGTCTTTAGTCATGTGTTTATCTAATCCCGGCATGACTGAATTGCAGAAATAAATCTCTGTACAGAAAACGGTGAGTCACAGCCACTGGCTCCGCCTCTGGAGATCAGGATGGGGGCTGAGCGACGTCTACTTGAGCCACAGAAACACAACAGATCGTAGTCTATGAAGAGCATAAGACACATGAGTATTCAGACTTCAGACTTAACTACAGGCTTAAACACTATTCAGGAGGTGTATACAGCTGTATTCATGTCACCAACCTGAAGTGAATCAATTCAGATTTTTTTATGCTAATGTGACACAGATCAGATTTTTTTAGGGCTGTCAGAACGCACAAATCTAAAGTTTTAGGATCTGAGTCACTTTTCTATAAGGTCATAGATTGGAAACATTTCCGATACGCGGTCATGCGAGTTGAATGAGAACGGGCAGATTGGGATCCATGTGACTTTCTGCATCTTCGCATGCGTATGGCGTGACATCATCAGTAAGCACCGGCAGCATGGGTATTTCATAGCAGTGCTAACAACGGTTGGTAAAACAGCTAGAGTGAGGCTTTCTTCCTTCTTCTAGGTCTTAAAAAATAAAACCGACTAACTGCTTGTTGTCATCCCGAGCAAAACCCCAGGCAGATTTCTGCAAAAATATCATCATTCGTTTAAAATGAATGAACACAATGCTTTTTCTGGATTTTTGGTTGATATTCTGTCTCAATCCTTTACCATAAACCTATGATAAAAATTATAGACCCTTCATTTCTTTGGAAGTGGGCAAACTTAGAAAATCTGTAGGGGATCAAATACTTATTTCCCCCACTGTATATGTTTAACCCAGATGGTGTAAGTAAAGATGTATGGATGTGCGCATGCATGCCAATTTAGGGGACAGATGCGTCCACATTAAAGTCAAATTAATGTGAAGAACAGACTTCACGAGCATTTGTGTTTAAAGACAGTGATCTGGACAAGACTGAAAAACGGGGGTGTAAGAGATTTTAGTAATCTGAATGTGAGGGACAATTTGTACACTCAGTTGGCATGGCAGTGCCAACACTGCCCAGAGGAATCTCCTCAGCAAGACAGTGAATACTGCCAGTAAAACTATTGGTTCTAAGCAGGACAGTCTTAGTGAGAGTTGTAGAACCTGTTTCTTATCTAAAATCCAAAATCTCTTATTCAAACCACAGCACCAGTGTAGGGAGGCAGTTTTCCTTGTTTAGGGACTTTCAGGTCTGGGCACAAGGCCATCCAGCCCCTGTGAGCAAAAATAACACAATGAGAACTATTCTTATCCAATCAGCCATTACTCTGTATACCACACTAGAAAGTAAAGATGAAGAAAGGATGGGGTGTGTGTGTCAAAGGGTGTTAATTTGTTTAAGTTTGTATATGTTTATATACACTATGTATACTTTAGTGCAGTGTTTGTGTAATTTGTGTGTATAGACTGTGTGTATGTGTTTGTGGGTACCTTCTCCAAATTAATTTCCACATGAGGATAATAAAGTCAAGTAAAGAACTGCAAACACACAAATCAGATAGCATTCCGTCGCCACGTGATTGTGAGGCCGCATTTGATGTTCACAGCTGGACTGTAGCTACGGTTAGCAGAACTGCTGCAATTCTTGACTAACTGAGATTCGAAGCTGATGTAAGTCGTATTAGAACAGTAGTAAACCAGAGAAATTCTGCATGTTTTTGGCACAGAACTTCTACAATCCAGCAACGAATAACCTATGCACCACTACAATGTTTTTTCATCGGTGACTACATTTAAAAATTTTAAGCATCCTCTATTTTTTCCACGATTTTCTCCCTAATTTAGTCGTATCCAATTCCTCCCCGTCACTAGGGGGCTCCACATTAAGCTACTACCACTCAGTCGGGAGGGCCGAAGACTATCACGTATTTCCTCCCAACCACGAGACGGCAGCCGTCCACATCTTTTCGAACTGCTCGCTCACGCACCGTTGGGCGCGGCCTAACACACTCGGAGTACAGCGCTATCCGCTCCTTCCGTTTGCGTGAGTAATGTACAGATGCCCATGATTGGTTGTAGAGTCTTGATTAATGTGGGAGCACTAAGTACCTCTCATCCCTCCCTTCTGAGAGAGCTCGGCCAATCAGCTCTCTCTAGGCCTCCGGCTGCGAGAGGTTACAGCATCACCTGGAAATCCAACTCACGATCTCCGGATGAGAGAGCGAGCACTTTACTCGCTCGACATTGAACTGGTCTATCAACTCTTAATAAATGCTTGCATGTGTGTGTGTGTGTGTATCAGCCGTCACCTGGTGTGTGAGAGACGTATACAGCAGGTATCCAGCCTGAGTGTGTACGATGCCTTTAGGTTTCCCCGTGCTGCCTGATGTGTAGAGCAGAAACAGCATGTCCTCACTGTCCATGGGCTCCGGCGGACACACAGTCGACTCGCTCGCCATCGCCTGCAACAGCACGTCAATCACACTCACATACACACTCTATACTGTATAATAACTCATAATATAATATTATCATTACAACAGGGATGTTTTAGAGAGGTTCCTCGAGAAGCACCAGACTGTTACAGGAGTTGTTTTTTGGAAGCTTAAAGGAACAAGAGAATAAATTTCTGCAGCGTCACAGGCTGTGACTCTGCGTTAATAATGCTCTCTGTTAGCTGGGCTCTACATGATTAATAATAATGTTGTAATTAATATTAAAGTAAAGATAATATTAAATAAAGATAAAGTAAATAAGATTAATAAAAGTAAAGTAAAAATAATAAGTGTACACATAGTGTACACTCCACGGCACCTGACAAACACTGCGTTTAGTGCACTACATGGCTAAGTGTACAGATCTAACGAGTGGGTGATAGAATCAAAGAGTTTTATAAAAACAAACTGTTAATTTCTTATTTCTTAACTTAAATGTTTAGAAGTTTAGTAAACGTTTTTCACCAAGTGGGTAAAACTACAATCTGAGATCTTTAACAATAAGTCATTTAAAATATATAAAGATTAGATTAAAAATGTAATTGACCCTGAGACATGCGTGTTTCCTTGACGAACTTAACAAACTCCGCCCTCACCTCCTCCAGGGGCGTGTCCAGCTTCCCCATCGGTACGCTCTGATTGGTTCTCTGAGCTACGAGGACACTCTTCACTGAGGGACAGGACACCACTGCGGCGTCCACCGTTGCCTTCAGATTGATCACGCGTCCACCTCGCACGGCTTGATTACACGTGATCACCACCTTACACTCAGCTGTGTGTGTGTGTGTGTGAGAGAAAGAGAGAGAGAGAGAGAAAGAAAAAGAGAGTAATGTATTCATACCGTATTAGAACTAAGTGTTAAATGTAGAACCGTTTAACTACTGAAATCAATAGTTTATAGTAAATCAATAGAAAATTAAATAAACTAAAATCTTATGAAACTATATAGGAAGTTTTCTTCCTGACAGTTTTGTCTTTTTTTTAGTCCAAAGCCGTGAACATCTGAACATTCAGCGTTTAAAAACTGATAGAAACATATTTTTTAAGTCTGTAATTATTAGTATGATGAAGCAATGAGATGTTTGTGTAAGATGTATGAAAGGAGTCTCAAGTGTCAGTGTTGTGTAACAGTCAAAGCATATTTTAATCTTATTTTATTCACCTCTTATTAACTTAAAGAGAGAGTAAAGAAATACTTGTGTGGTGACAAGTGTTTATGGCTGCTATAATGTGAAAAAAAGTGACAAAAGAAATAAAAAACTTTTACTGTTGTTCTTTATTTAAGAAATAGTTTTTAACTGTTGGTGAGTTGCTGTGGTGTAAGAAGAATAAAACATTCTGGATGTGCTGTTAGAGGAAAATATTCAGCTTCAGGGCAGAAACGTTTTTGTCGTTCTTTTATTTGTGACGTGTCTATCAGCCGACAGTTAAAACCTGAGGAATTGCCTACAATCGGCAGATTAACTACAGTCAGATGTCTTTCATCGCTACAGTCTGACTGACATTACCTGTCGTATCTCTCGTCAGCCTTTTAAAAGCATGCAGTCTAGATGACCAATGACGGTTTGTCCTGCTGCGGTTGTTTCTGCCTGTCAGCTGAAAATGTGAGCAAGATCATGTGGCCACAGCTGTGAAAAGGCACATGGTCCAGTCCATGCTCATAAAGTTTTGGGAATCACCTTGTGATTCTCGTTCAAGCTCACCCATTAGGGTGTCATCACATCCACACTGCACACGTCTGCTCCACCATGGACAAACTTAGTCATTTCTTCTTGTTTGGACATCTCCTTCCAAAGCTGTTCATCTTCAATCTGACATGGTGACATCCACAAAAGAACTGGGAAAGAAAGTGCCATCGTTTTTATAGTGGTTTTCATTACGTCACCCGTCATCAAAAAAATTCTCTGCCTTCTTTATGGTCATCAATCTGTAGACAACTGACCTTCAGTCGTTAATTATCTTTTGTTGGCTCCAGCCTGTCGACCGTGAGTCGTTATTATCTCTATCAGCAGTCTAACTCTTTCTGGCCGAATGACAGCTGTTAATAATGTCCCGAGAGCGATCATCTGGTTATTGTGTTTATATCACCAATATGGGAAAGAGAATGATTTTTTACTACTTTGTCAGCAGAAACAGCTAACGACACACATTGAGCGAGGATCGTCCACTGTCTGCTCCTTATTTATTTTTTTTGGGCCACAAGTAAAATTGGTCAATGAGTTTGAATCACACGAGTAAAAGCTGAGGGAAGTGATGTACACTACTGAGGGGAAGCTGGCCTGAGCCTGAGTGTGCTGTTCAGTAAACACTGAGTCCAAGTTCTGATCCAGTAATCATCAGTCTGTGAGTCAGTAATGATTCCTTAGTAACATATTACTGTGTGTACAGAAACTCTACTACATCTTAGTCTTTGTTAATGTTGCCTCACACACACACACACACACACACACAATGTAAGAGTTCAGTGTGTATTTATCTTTTCCACCTTAAGCTAAATCTCAGAGTTAAATATTCACAAGTAGAGGACAGCGAGCCGAGTAATACAGCACCTGTCCTTATCAAAGCCACAAGGTCAGTTAATAAAATAAACTATAAAGATATCTGCAGACACAGGAATGTGTGTGTGTGTATACAGTGTGCGTGTGTGAAAAAGCTGATGTTTGTACTATAAGTATAGAAACGTTTTTTTTTTTTTTCCAGTACAGGAACTTAACCAGTCATTAAGCTGCAGTCAAAGCTAACAGAACACACCGGCAGAACGTTCTGTAATGGTTCTGCTTTAGCGTTACACCAACATTACAACAAATAGCGTACAACATTTTTAGTTCTGAAAGCATATACAGTCATGGTTTCCTTAACATCCAATAGAAGACTGCAATATAAAAATAAAACCCTGATTTGCCCCATGTTCTCCCCGCTCACCGCCCCCCCATGTCCTGCCCACAGTGTCCCGCCCCTGTCTCCCCTCCTTATGTCCTCACCATCTTGAATCCTGCCTGCCAGGGCTTCTGAGCTGAATCCAGCAAACACTACAGTGTGGACCGCTCCGATCCTCGCACACGCCAACATGGCTGCCACCGCGGTGGGACAGATGGACATATAGATGGCCACGCGGTCTCCCCTCCTCACGCCGTGGCTCTTTAGCGTCTTGGCTAAGCGGCAGGTCATCTCCAGCAGCTCTCTGAGGAGAGAGCAGATCACAGCACATCACACACACAACCTGAGAAATACAACAAATTCCGTGTAAACACGTAAATGCTAACAAACAGTGCTAATAATTCACATGCAGTGTCAGAGTATGGGATTTCTCGTGTATATCCTGTGAGACTCTCAGAAGACTAACACTGTGTGTAAGGGGAACCGGTAAAGCATTTTACACTCCATTTTGTGAAATATATTAACTTTGTTAGTTATTTTCATATTTTATTATTAGAATTGTATTTGAAGCGTCTATGGATGCCAACGTAGCTTTAATGCTAGGCATGACTGTTTTGTACTGTACTTGGGTACGTTTGCTCCTGTTCCCCCTCCCCCACCTGTCCTGCTTTCACATTAGAAATACCATTCTGTACCTGAGTACACTTACTCTCTCTCAGAGGTCTGTCTCCATGTCTTGGTTCAGTTAGTGCAGGGGTAGGAAGTTCGGTCCTAGAGAGCCGCAATCCTGCAAAGTTCAGCTCCAACCCTAATAAAACTTTGGTAATCAAGATCTTCGGGATTACTAAGCCTACAGGCAGGTAAGTTGTTTTTTTTCTGAAATCTCTAAGACCGAACTTGCCTCCCCCTGAGTTGGTAATCCAGATCATGCAGAAACCACCAGGTCATGCTCAAGACCGTCTTTTTCAAGTGGTACAGAGTGTTCACCCTCCTCAAACCTGCGGGTCTCTCAGGTTAAGTGTACTCAGATCTGTGCAAAGTGTGAAAGTGGAATTTCAATTCCTGTCTCATTCTCCACAAAGATCTGAGTTCAGACCCTGTGTGACAATACACAATGAAGTTTAAAATGTTTAGCGCAGCTGTGCCCAAAGTGTGACTGTGGAGCTCGTCCTCTGGGTGGAGGGAACACTCCCGGGCGTGTGTGTAGGGGTGTGAGAACATCAGGGTTGGAGCAGATGAAGCCTGACAGCAATTTGCTTCCAGTCTACATCAGCTTAGTTTAGTGCAAATGAATCCTGGTCGAATTTTCTGCCCAGTAATAATCTTTGAAATTAGGAAGCTGCAACCTGATAATGCTGAGGAGTAAACACACACATCCTGTATGCTCTGCACAACATTAACACACACTGTATGGTGTGCAAATACAATGTCTGAAGTAAAAACCTCAGAGCGCCCGCTGCAGTAATGTAGTGGTTCTGTTTCTCTGTAAAGCCTGCAAGGAACAGACTCCGGCCCAGAGAGCCGCAGACATGCACAACCTGAACACTCACTGCTTTATCCGCTCAGGGTGGTCACATGACCAGGGCAAAGGGGCAACTAATTTTTATGTTAATGGTATTAATAAACATACACTTCCTGGTGAAGCTTTATTGAGTGTGTGTTTTATTGAGTCAGTGTTTTATTGAGTGAGGGTAATTCAGTGTATATTACTGAGTGTGTGTTTGGGAGCGTGTTGATAATTGTTCCGTTAACAATCACAAGCTGCTCCTGAGTGTTTGTACACTTCACACACCTGAGCACTAAAAGCAACCTCTCCACTCTATCATGTTATCATTCCATCACTCCATCAATCCACCGCTCCATTGTTCCAACATATCATTACTCCATCACTCCATCAATCCACCGTTCCATTGTTCCAACATATCATTACTCCATCACTCCATAATTCTATCGTTCCATTATTCCATCGCTCCACTGTTTCATCATTCTATCACACTAACATTTGATCATTCTATCACACCATTAATCTATCACGTCAATCCATAACTCAATCCATCACTTCATCACTCCATCACTGCAGCATTATATCACTCTATCACTAATCCCTTAATCATTCAATTGCTCCATCACGCACTCTGTCCCTTAATCACTCCACCCCTCTATTCCATTATGTCTAATTCACTGTTACTTACAAACACAAACAAGTACAAAATAAAACTTTAAAGCACAATTTACACAGACACACTTAGATGTGTGTGTATGTAATGGAGTTGCAGTAATGGTGTAATGTTGCAGTAATGTTACAGGAACAATGCAACAATGTTTCAGTAAAACCACAGTACTGTTGCAGTACTGTTTTAATGTTGTAGTGATGTTGCGGTGCTGTTGTAGTAATGTGATGTAATAATGTTTAAGTAACATCACAATAATGTTGCAGTAATGTTACAATAACATTTCAGTCTTGTATTTCAGTATTGCAGTACTGTTTTAATGTTGTAGTCATGTTTTAATGTTGTAGTAATGTTGCGGTGCTGTTGCAGTAATGTTGTGATGTTGTAGTAATGTTGTAGTAACATCACAGTAATGTTGCAGTAATGTTACAATAACATTTCAGTATTGTTCTAATGTTGCAGTAAAATTGCAGTAATGTTGCAGCCACACTGCAGTACTGTTTTAATGTTGTGGTAATATTGCGGTGCCAAGACAGTAATGTTGCAGTAAAGTTGCAGTAGTGTTGTAATTTTGGAGTAATGTTGCAGTAACATCACAGTAATATTGCATTAACGTTACAATAACATTTTAGTATTGTTCTAATGTTGCAGTAACATTGCAGTAATGTTGCCGTAGTGTTGTGATGTAGTAATGTTGCAATAACATCACAGTAATATTGCAGTAATGTTACAAATAATATTTCAGTATTGTTCTAATGTTGCCGTAACACCGTAATGTTCTAATGTAACATTGCAGTAATGTTGCAGCCACGTTGCAGTAACGCCGCTGTAACGTTGCAGTGCAGATGTAAATCGCAACTAGATCTGAAGCCCTGCACTACAGTTACTCCATGTCACGTGACTCCTGCGGCTCCTGATGACTTCCAGATGTCTGAATGATATGAGACATTGTATGACTAGGAGGCTGTTCTTCTGTACATGTTTATGTTACTGTTTTCAGACTTTGCCACGTTGATACACACATACAGACTGAACCTGTAAAAAGCAGCTTCCTTCATGTTCTTTTACATGTGAATTGTAATCATTCTGTGTATGTGTCACAATGTGTGTGTGTGTGTGTGTGTGTGTGTGTGTGTGTGTGTGTGTGTAAAATAAAATGTAATTTTTTACTGGATTTTAATCTCATGAAGGTTACGTGGAGTTCAGACATTCCTACCATTTCTCTAGTGCAGACTCGGGAATATTCTCTTCCTACTTTCAGCTTCCTGTTAAATGATACATCTCGGCTTGTGATCATTTACATTTCAAGCTAATTTATTACGTGTGAGACGTTTACAGCCTTACAGTGTTCATGTAAAATATTTACAGTGAGGAGCGATCAGCTCAGGGTTTACAGTTTACTGTTGCCTTAGGGGTTAAATCACGCTCTGCACTCTGTACTGATACAAAACACGTTTCTACTTGCTTTGGTGTATGTGTGTGTGTGTGTGTGTGTGTGTGTTGAGGGGCCTGCTCAGCTCTGATATGGATGGCATGTCACCTCTGCATAATGTTAATTTGTTTAATAAAACAACAATTTGTTATCATAGAACTGAAAAATTCTATGATAAAGATGACGTTACCACGGTAACACCACAGCACATGCGTAAATGTACACACACATCCTGATTTTCACTTGTGTGTCTTACTATGGACTCGTATTTCCTGTTGAGCCAAGAAGCCAGGTGACACTCGATACACACTGCTGCAAATCTTTGGCCGTGAGCAACAAAACTCTCACAAGTGTTTTTACTTTCATTTTAATTATTTATAACAGAATTAATACCACAACATCTTAAGCTGTGTGCTGGAAGTAAAATGCAGGAGTGAGTTTAGATTCGGGGGAATAAAAATGTGTGCGTGTGTGTGTGTGTGTGTGTGTGTGTGTGTATGTGTGTGTTACAAATGATAATGGTGTAATGGAAAAGAGTAGCTGTGTTGCTTAATTTAGTATCAGAGAGTGTTTATTATTTTAACTTTGTGTGTGTGTGTGTGTGTGTGCATGCAGCAAACCCTATTACAACCACTTTGCATAATACTTTAGATGTTATTTTAGCTCAGTGTGTATGATTATCACCTACACACTCCACCTGTATGCTGAGTTCAGCTCTAATATGCAGCTGCAGGGGATAAACTCGACACACAGAGGAGAGACCTTCAGATCAGTTCAGATTAGATTACAGTAAATTAAATTACTTCAGTTCAGTTTAAACTGGGTTCAGATCAACTCAAATCAGATCAGTTTAGATTTGATCAGCTCAGAGGCACAGTGTTCTGTAAATAAATCCCCAATAGGACCTACGACACCCACTCTATAAAACACACACTCTGTAACACACATTTCATCAGCTGTAATGTTTTTATCTTCCACAAACACTTTCAGACAAACTGCACAAACCAAAAGGTCTCATGTGGCCACAGGGAGTTTCTTCCTCACTCCCCATCTCGTCTGGGTTCTCCATCAGGGGCTCGATCTAAATGATGATCATGATGTCGGCCGTTAAATGTGTGGTTTACTATGTTCTCTATTGTCAAATTTGTCCTTGGGTGTCTTGAAAGGCACTTCCTATATAAAAAGTATTCTTCTTCCTCGTCTTCATCTTTTTGTAAAAGTACAAAAAGTTTTTACTTTTTTATCTTTGAGGTTAGGTTAAGCTTCTTACAGCTCCAAAGTAGAATTTGACAATCCATTAATAATTGGTGTAACCGCACAGTATGAGCCTTCTCGCACTTGTTGTGTTTCCTGAATGGCCACCTCCATTCACTATTACTGCACTCAGAGTACATCACTCACACTCACACACACACACACACACACACACACACACACACACACACACATCACCTAGGATTACTCTCCTAAGCATTTATTACTGAATATATTACCATTACAGAGATGACCCCACTGTCAGAGCAGGAGCACATCATCCCTGCAGACCAGCTTGTGTTTACCCTCAAACTGTTTAACTCAATACTGAAAGAAAGTATACAATGAATAAACTCAACAACCAAACAAACTGGATTCACCATCGCTCCTGCAAACTCAACAAAAATCACCCGGGACAAAAAGGCAGAAAAGCAGAAAAAAACATGCAGTACTGTATGAAATGCAGAGGAAACCATCCGATTGTAATCTGATCTTTATTCTGATCATTGCTTATAATCAATAATCATCTAATCAATGCCTCTCATCTCTCATCCTTAAGGCCAATGCCCATAATCTCCATTAATCTACCAAAAATCACCGGGGACGAGTGATGATCACATGCTCCACGGGACTGTGTGCAAAAAAGCAAATCTCTGTGATTAAGCACAAATGTCTATTTTGCATGCACAAACAAACGAGACATGATCGATACCGGTGGGTTGGGGTGTGGGAGGGCTGTATTAAAAAAAAAATTATAATCTCTCAAAAACAGACTGAGCACAAATGTTTCTTTTCTGTTCACAAACGATGCACAAATGAACTGACATGGTTTTGTTAATATTATCTGTCATAAGATTTTTCCTTCCTTGGTGGTTTACTTGTATAATTTTCTCTCCTAAAACCAAACTACAACCACATCTGGGAGCTCCCTTTTTACATGAAAACTGTATAACAAGTTGTTTTGAGGTTTTGGGGACTTTAAAGTTGAAGATGTGTCTCACTGTCTTGTGCTTCCTGTTTTGTTTCCTGAATCATATTAGTTTATACAGTAAGACTCTGAGTCTATTCATGTCCTCGTCTGTTGCTGTTCTGTTGCCTGTTGTTTTTATCGTGTCTGTGATTATGCTGTGTCTGCTGTGACCTCACGTGACTCAGCCATTTTATACACCCGTGTTGTGAGCATGTGTAGTTATTAGCATTATACACACTCGTGTCCTTCTAAGTTTATATGATTTCCCTATGAAGCAGTTGCCCAGATGGGCGAAAAAACACGCAGTACGGTTCGGAATGCAGAGGAAACCAACTGATTGTAATCTGATCTTCATTTTGATCATTGCTTATAATCAATAATCATCCAATCAATACCTCTCATCTTTTCTAATAAGGCCAGTGCCCATAATTTCCATTATGATAGAAGTCACTCTGATCTGTGGTTAGATGCTTTACTGCATGTGAAATGGTGAACCAATCAGTGTCTCTTTCTCAACCAGAGACCCAGAGCCAGTGGATGAACATCCAGATCCCTGAACATTACAAACCCAGCAACACACTGGCACAAGCTGTTCCACCCCAATGACAAAACACCCAGACACAAGCAGAGCGGTGGAGTGTGTGCCTTCTAGTGACCCAAGCATGCACAACTGCTTCACATGTGCATGGCATGGTACACGAGAGCAGCTCATCAGGACAAGACTCAGGACAGACTTTATCTACAAGTAATGACCATGACGACTCACAGATAGCAGTGTCCACACTATGGACAGGAATTTTCAAGTTCAAGTTTTAAGTTTATTGTCAAATGCACACTACAGAAACATATTCCCCCTGTACTGTACAATGAATTTCTTTCTTTGCTGTGCACAATGAATGCCACAAAGAATAAATATGGGTATAGAATAGAATAGGTATAGAATGGAAGACCGGAGGTTTGAAAGAGGTGTCTTACTTTAAACTGGAAAAACCCTCAAACGAGTTTGCACCAAAAGTTCAGCAATTTCCTCTCAGGGCGTTTTCACATTAGGGCACTGTGTTTCTGTGAACACTTGACTCAAAAGTCTGGTTCATTTTGATCACCGAGAACCAAATCGTTCCACACTCGGGAACTGTGCCCAGATCCGCTAAAAGAGGTGAGAGCAGCATACACGGCCACGGGTTGAATCAGATATGGAAGCCAATCGTACCTGAACGTCATCAATGCTGTTTATCTCAGACATAGCTGATAAAGTAGGAAGCCAAGTAAAAGCTCACAAACCAACTTGTTGCAGGTGCTGGACTGGAGAGTGTAAATACACAATGGTGCTGGAGTACGGAGAATAATAATAATAATAATAATAATAATAATGTGAACTCATTTTAACTGACCAGTGGGGGAGTGGGGAGGGGGAGCAATCACTCCTGGGCGCGGAACAAATCAGTCGCACAATGTGAAAGCGCCTTGAGAAACCACATGTCACACATTTACAGTTCAGCTCTTTCCTCATTCCCAGGGCGATTTCACACTCAGTCTTACCTTTAGGTGCTTTAGGTGACACTTATGGCACACACATGCTGCTACCGTATCTGTTGCTGTGCCAGGAGAGCGCCACCCTCTTACTACTGGTGCATTTTACATTGATATTGCAACAGCGCTCACACTTACAGACTTCATTCACAGATTCCTCACACAGACACACACTTTGTGGTTTCTGTGTGTCTATGGTAACAGTGGTGCTAAAAACCTCTGAACCTGCCATGCTAAACCTCTAAATCAGGCTGAACTTCATAAGCATACCCATAATAATAATAATAATAATAATAAATAAACACAATTTCAGTCGTGACACACTCAGGTAACACTCTCCCATATAAACGCAGAGGTTCAGATCCAGGGTCACTTTGCATTTTATTATTTTAAAGAGGAAATTTGAGTTTTCACCCTGAAGCCTTTAGATTTTAATTTTAAGTGTTGTAAACATTCTGGCAGTTCATCTGTCTGAATCATTTGACCTTTGACCCTTGGGTTAACAGGTACAGTGTTTATGGTCCTTCGAAGAACTAGAGCTGTAAAGCTGTTCATCATGAGAGAGAGTTGCAGTTTAACAACATCAGTGCTGAGCCTCTGAACAGATAAAGACAAGATAAGGATCTGCTGAAGCGTTCACACTCGCAATGAGTTCCATCACAGCACTAACTCATTCACACCTGCACAGCGACGCCAGCAGGGATGAACCGGTTCAACCGCTACGCTAACATTCACATCTGCACTGAACTGGTTCCACTGCTACGTCTGCGCCTTTGTGTTTCACACTACCACTACAGGCATGATGGGAAATGTGGACAGAGTCAATACTTATCATTAAACAATGGATAAATCAGAAAGAGAAAGACGGAGAAGTTACTAAAAGTATGTCTGACCTGTACGTAACTCGTTCCTCCATCCCCGGTTCATCTTTCTCCCAGATCAGAGCCACTCTATTCGGATCTTTAGCCACATGTACGTCCAGGCAGTTTACTGTCAATCACACACACACACACACACACACACACAAACACTGTCAGAATAATGGAATATAATATTTACAGGTAGCTGTGTGTGTTTACGGATATGCAAGTTAGTGACATCCATCCATCCCCCCAATCTGTCCTTTTATCCCTTCATCTTTCCTGTCATTCATCTATCACTCCAATAATTCCTCTCTTTTCTGCCATTCTTAAAGAATTCTAATAAAAACCTCTACTGTATCTCTCCTGTCAGTCCTCTATCTCTCAATTCATCCCTTCATCTTTTCTGTCATTCCTCTATCACTCCAATCATCTCTCTCTCCTGTCATCCCTCTATTTCTCCAATCATCCCTCTTTCCTGACATTCTTCTACAACTCCAATCATCCCTCTATCGATTCAGTCACCCCTCTATCAATTCAGTCATCCCTCTATCTGTTTAATTATCCATTGCTCCTGTCATTCCTTTATCTCTCCTGCTATCCCTTCATCTCTACAGTCATACCCTTCATCTTTCTATCTTTTAAATCATCTCTCTGTCTAGTCATCCCTCCGTCACTTTAATCATCCCTTTCTCCAGCCATTCCTCCATTTTTCCTGTCATCCCTCTATCACTCCAATCATCCCTCTATCTTTTTAATCATCCTTTTCTCCTGCCATCCCTCTCTCCCTCCAGACCGCCTGAGTGTGTGCAACTGGAGGAAAACAAAACACACTGTAAGAGTGATCAAAGTAGAGAAGAGAAATTTGGCCTCAGGAATAAAAACAGACATGCAAATAAACGATCACACTAATTTATGTTTGTGTGTGTGTGTGTGTGTGTGTGTGTGTAAAAGAGAGAGAGAGAGATAGAGAGAGTTCGATTTGTTGAGTGTGAGAACTACAGCAGAGGAAGAAGTATGAAAACAGGAGTGAGAAGGCCAGAAAGTAGAGGTTTTAAACTCTGCCTTGGTGTGTGTGTGTGTGTGAGAGAGAGAGAGAGAGAGAGAGAGCAACTCAGACAGAACAGAAGAATTTTATTTTCAGTTTGCAAGATGAAGGAAGTGGTGTGTGAGGAAACAGTTCTGTGTAGTTAGCAGTGTTTATACACACATACACACACTGCAGGATAAACACCTACACACTTAAGTGTTTATAAACATAACAGTGTTGCTGCTGACTCAACACGTAAGAGTTTATCCTGTCACTGTTCAAGTGTTAAACTACAGAGTTTAGGGGTAGCTTAAAGCAGAACCTGTGTGTGTGTGTGTGAGAGAGAGAGAGAGAGATCATACAGTTATAGTTATTTATAGATACACTGTTAGTTATAACGTTAATCTCAGGGGAGTGACAACAATATAAAATGTTTTTTCTTTTCAACTTCTTGTTGTTTTGTTGTTATTGTTTACCGGAAACGTTCAGTTGTCCCCCAAGGAACCAGCCGATCTTCCCGCTAGCCAGGTCGCAGTCCTGCACGCGCTCGAATCCCCGGCTCCACGCGATCCTCTCGCGCGCAGCACAGTCCCAGAAGTGCTCCGGGTCCCGGGCTGAGAGCTCGCGCAGCTCCGCGTGCGTCTTCCCGGCCAGGCGCGAGCTCGGCGCGGCGCTGGAGAGTGGTCTCGCGCACTGCCCGAGCTCGCGCCACAAGTGCGCCCTAGCTTCGCGCACGAGCTTCAGCAGCAGCCGCGCTCTCCCTCCGTGCTGGGCCATGACTCTGTGTCTGTGTGAGTGTGCGAGCGCGCGATTGTCATCGGCTTGCACAGTCCTTTCTCTTCCTCAAAGATATCACACACTCCACACACACACAACAACAGTCACACACCCACTCCAAAGGGGTGGGGCGCTGAGGGATTTGTTTCACCCGCGCAGATTCACACACACACACACACACACGTTTATTAATACTAATTTGATACTCGGGATGACGTCACTGGTCATCCAACTGCTCCCGCTGCTGCTGGTGTTTGTGCGCGCGCGCTCACTACAGTCTGTTGAGTTAAACTTCACGAACTGTTTGGTTTTGTGCACGCGCATATTATTGGACTTGATTTGTATAAGTTTGTACACCTTGTGTGTGTCTATGTAAAAAAAAGACTTCTAGTTTGTTCTAGATCATAGCATTCAAATAAATCTCAATTTTTTGCGCATACCTGCGCATACCACGCACACGGTAAAGTTTCCTACATCTTTAAAATAACTGGTATGACTGTAATCTCAGGTCTGATCATCATAATCATTTGATCAGACACACACCCTGCAGACAGAAAGAAGTCTAATCCAGCAGTCATGGTCAGTTAAACACCCCACACTCCCGCCACGTCTCATTTACAGCGAGCTGCTTTTAATCTCTGAACGCCACCTAGTGGACATTTATTTTACTGACGTGCACTTTAATCAGGGGAAAATAAACGTGTGTCTGAAAAAGAGAGAGATTCTTGTATTACAGTCGCACACTTTTGGGTCAAGTTCATAGTTCTAGATACTGAAAAGATCAGGAGTTAAGTCAAGTCTGACTGGGACATGTCTTTTTTCCTGGAGGAAGACCAGCATAAGTAGTGTAATAACATCTAAATACGTGTGTGTGTGTGTGTCTAAGTGAGAGAGAATTTATGCTGATCGTCCTCCAGTAAAAAAGACAAGCCCTAGTCAGACTTGACTTAACTCCTGATCTTTTCAGTGAAATATGACTTTTCTCACATTTCACCCCCAACTCTGTCCCCTTGTGGCTCTTTGGCCTTGGTGGTGGAAAAGTACGAATAATGTTACTTTAGTTAGCATTCTACAAAGAGAAAGAGAGAGATTGCACATTTTATCTGCAGTATGAACATGGTTAACTGGCTCTGTCCTTTCTCTCTTTTTTTGTCCATTTATTGCATAATCTACAGTTACTTCAAGTAACTTATTTTGTCCATTTGTTGATAAATCTACTGTTTTTTTTATTATGGTTTTGCTTAAGTTACGTCTATTGTTATGTGAGTGCAAAGCTTCGAAGCTTGTGTTGAGCAGATGATCTGCGCAAAATAAGGCCTCGCTTGTTGTTTCTCTGAGTGTGACGTGACCTGGAGCCTGTCCCAGGAGACTTTGGGCACAATGCGGGGTACACCCTGGAGAGGGTGCAAATCCATCTCAAGGCACATACACACACACACACACAACAGGCAATTTAAGAATGCCAGTTAGCCTAATCGGTGTGTCTTTGGACTGTGGGAGGAAACTAGAGTAACCCGAGGAAACCCACAAAGTTGCACACAAACCCGAGGCAAGAATTGAACCCTCAACTCTGAACAGGTGATGTTGAGATGTGTCTGCTACTTATGTTCTATAAAGCCTTCATAACAGCACTAATCTGCGGTTCTGTTACTTGTTGATTTCTGAGACTGGTAACTCTTAATGAACTTCTTTTCTGTAGCAGAGGTGAGTTTTGGTCTTCATTTCCTGGGATGGTCTTCATGAGAGCCAGTTTCATCATGGTGCTTGATGGGTTTTGCAAATGCACTTGACAACACTGTTCTTGCAGGAACTATTCCAGAACAGCTGACCTTTGTACCTTATAGGAAATAAGGTACAAACTCAAACTGTCCTTCTTACCCGAGTTATCATTTAACTGGTTCTGGTGGTCAGGAACAACCCAGGAACAATCAAGGCACAGGCGTGCAATGAACTGGGTTCTACAACACCAGGGTCACTATTTACAGTCAAGCCAGTTTTACATCACCATAGAGTGAAAGAAAGAATTCCCTGCTTCAAACTCCACACCTTCAAGCACCACTAAAGTGCCCAGCTGACCACATGGACAAAGAACAAGCCTTCTTGAGGAAAGTTCTAACCAAAGGTGTGTTTGCAGGAGTAAAGGTGAAGTATTGAACCCCAAGAACACTGTATCAGCTGTGAATTATCGTGGTGATAGCATCATGCTTTGGGCTTGTTCCGCTGCCATAGAGGAGAAGGAGAACCTCGAAGCTCTTCAGCAAATTTATGATCGAGACCAAAAGCATTTGCTAAAGGTAAACCTTGTGAAGAGTCATTTAACTAAACATTAGGTTCAGAAAAGTAAATATAAATTACAACTTGTGCTGCAAGTTCTTGCAGTTTTCTTCTAGTAAAGATGAAGTTGTACATCTATTCTGCTACAGAAAAAATCAGTTCAGGAAACTGAAGAAAAGCCCAGCGATGCCATGACTTACATCTACCTGATACAGTACGTGTGTGTAAACTCCTGAGCATAGCACTCTAGATTGTCATTTATTTGGCAATCTGGAGTGAAGGCCCTCATGGGTGGAAGCTATTAGGGCTGCTATTATCTAGGCTTTATCTTTGTTCTGACGCATGGTGCAATTCTTGCTAAAAGAAGAATGATTGGTATTCCCTGGGAGCTTACAGGCTTCAGGTGTGTTTCTGTTTTTGCCCATCATGCTGTATGCAGGGATTAAAGCTAAATACATTCTTCTGATTATTTTTTTTTCAGGTCACGTCAAAGAGAAGGCAGAAGTGTACACATTGTCCTTTTTTGGAGGGGGTGGGGTGGGGTTAAGGCTGGTCTTTAGAACTTCTTTGACTTTTTATTTTCCAAAACATTCCTCGGTTGGCTCTAACTCCAGCATAACCTGAATACCCCCACCCACCCACCCATCTTCTAAACCGCTTTATCCTGTATTCAGGGTCGCGGGGATAACTTGAATAAATATAAGCAAATTATAATTAGGTCTTAAATAAACATTAGATATAAAAGGCTATAGTTAATGTTAAATGAAGACATTATCGACATTATATTTCGACTTAGACCATTGTACATTTCCATTAATGAGGCCAGGGGTAGCTCAGTGGTTAAGGCATTGGCCTACAGTTCGGAAGATCCCAGGTTCAAACCCCACAACCATCAAATTGCCACTGTTGGGCCCTTGAGCAAGACCCTTAACCCTGAACTGCTCAGATATATAATGAGATAAAAAATATAAATCGCTCTGGATAAGAGCATCTGCCAAATGTAAATTAAGACTATTTACACAGCACTTTTCCAGTAATTCCACATTATTTCATTTCAGATTATCTGTTTTCATATTTACTCCTCTGTAAATATGAACAGGACTTCTCTCTTGTCTGACTTTGTACATTAGTCATGTGACCAGGGTTGAATTGATCGGCCAATCAGGGATCTCGGACGGCTGCTCTTGCTATGCGGATGCACGTGCATGTGAGAGTTTATGTGAATATGTGGCTCAGAGCTCAGCTACACTGAAATAGCTATCCCCAGGCTATTACACTAGCATTACAATTATGTCCTCTCCAAGGCGCGGTCCACTCCATCACATATGCAGCACACTAAGCCTTATCTACATATACACACACATGTCCTGACCTGATAAACAGTGATAATAGCAGGCATAAGTAGCAGACATATCGGACGTGGCGAAAACCCCAATGCCTTTAAATAACAGGTAATCATTAAAGTGTGTCTGCATGTTGCCTTTTGATAATAATATACACACTGATATTATTCATGTCCAAACAACTGCAATCATGGGTGTAAAACAAAAACAGAGGTATTTGCACTGTTGTTTAAATTTTTTTAATAAAATCTGCAAACGTAATGACTTCATCTGTTATTTGTTATTATACTCTATATATTTTCTGCTCTATTTAAGTATTTTGTAATTTTATTTTTCTAATTTGTAGCCTATGTTTGGGAAATTAGCAATTAAAGAATTGACTATTGTGCCTTCAACACAACAATAGGCAAATAACCTGCGGTTAATACATGCACATTATACATATTCTATTTTAGACAACTTTTGTTTTATTTTAAATAGTAGACCACACTGAATATAACAACAACAACAACAACAACAACAAAGACAAACAATAAATACTATACATTAGACTAGGGGAAAAAACATTCACGGTTAACGTTCTTTCAGAAATTTTATCTAACCAATCATATACGAGCAGGAATGTAAGACAACCAATCAAAACCTCCCGAAATATCAAGGCAGGATGTAATGGGCGGAGCCCCGCAGGACGAGCGGTCACCAGAGCATTTCGAATTCCTCATTATACACTTGATAGGGGCCCTACACTTAGCAAAGAGAGGGGCTACACACACCGCACTACACGTGTAAGTGTGAGTGGTTTGGAATGAGTCCAGTCAGGAAGCGGAGATTTTAAAGATCTTTACACTCTTAACCATGTAAGTTAGTTTAAAACTCTTTAACCACACTTCGATTAAATTATATGCTGTTTTCATTGTTTTTGTTGTTGTAGGTATTTATTTTAAACCCGATGTTTTTGTTATGTTCAGGAATTTACAAAGTTAGCTAGCTAAGTAGCTTGTTGTTGATGAAAAATAATCTAATAGCTCCTGAATTTTAGTTCATAAAAAACATTATTAAAACTAACAAGCCCTTAGTATTGTAAAATTCATCCATAAATGTGGGGGAAAACATACTAATTCTTTAATGATATGGTTCTCAGAGTGTTTGCTAACCATGATAGGCTTTTGCGTTTCCAAGGAGACGCCTACGGAGTCCATGAGGGGTCAGGCGCAATAAAAAAAGAAAACGCGAATTTATTTTCCGCCTTTAGAAAGTGTGGGGTTTTAAAGCTTACAGATACAGCCTGGTATAGAGATTCACGAACAGCCCACAGGACTTTAAGCTCTGCCGTGAGAGAGAGAGAGAGAGAGAGAGAGACGGGTGTGTAATCAGATTTTTACTGTTTAGAGGTTGGAGTGGGCGTGGTCAGGATGGAACCAGCTGTGTTACCTCACTGGGAGATGGTCCTGTACTGGTTCCTGTCCTTCACTTCTCACCTCTACTCCTTCTACCAGCTTCACCTGTTCTCTAAAGGTACAACACCCTCCTTTACACTCGCTCTCTCCTTCAGCTTGAGGCCTGGTACACCCATTACAGGATGCCAATCCATTGCAACACACACACACTCTCTCACTCACTGTTGCAGTAATATCTCTGTAACATATATGATAATTTACACTCAGACTACACTCTAAGATTGATTTTAGGACAGATTCAAATTTTTTGATATACTGGATTTTGGACTGTAAGCCGAAATGTGAACAAAAAAAGGCTAGATAGGCTGTGTATAGAATATACTAGACTTTCACGTTTTGGATGAAATTGGGGGGGGATACTGTGATATATAAAAATTGTTTTTAAGATGCTCCGTAGGTGGGTGGTGTCTGGTGTCTAACTGGACTGATCTTGAATTGTAGTGAGAGGTCACCTAAACAAAAAATGGGGGATGATTTATTTTTTGTCCCTGACCCATCCTTACTCCGTGCAGTTTGTATTAAAACATCTATAATGTACAAAAGAAGTTACATTTTATAAATAGTTTTGACTTGGTCACACTGTAACATCTCCAGCTGTGGTATGTTATAACATTTTTTTCTCTTATATCTTACATTTTGGACACTTTAAGATGTTACATTTAAGCCTTAACATTTACTAAAATAAGAGACATTATGTTATAAGAGACAGTAAATGCTTTTTGGCATTCTAAAGGTTAAGAATAAATACAGTGCGGATGTATCCGCAGAGCTTAAAGTTCTCTGGCACATAAATTCACCCTACAGTATGTGTCAGTCTCTCCTACCCACGTTTTCTACACATAGCAAAAATACCTCATATATCTCTGCTTTAGTGCCCTGCCCATAAATCTATGGTACTACGCCTAACGACTTGTGGCTTTATGTTTACTATTAAAAGGGTTGCTTTTTTTTTTTTTTGAGTTTTATTGCACACTTTCTTTTATTTGCATGCTTAATTTAACAGGTGACTTTTGGACTGACGGGACATGTTAAATCAATGTGTCAGAATGTGCTACCAGTGTTAAACCGATAGGGATTCTATTCTAATAACAGTATGTCAGGAAATTTACCTTTAATAACACTGCGCTATATTTTTTGCAGTAAAAAAACTATAAGGTACAGGTAAAAAAAAAAAAAAACCCTAAAGGTAGAAAGCAGTACAGACTGATATAGCTGTACATTTTCGCTACCGATGTTACTGAATTCTGGCGGCGTAGGAAAAAGACTGATAGAACACTGGATTTCGGGCAGGTCTGTTTTGGCTTCGAAAATAGATATATCGTGTCTATGACACGGGTTGTACTGTCATGAAAATCCTTAAAAAAGGAAGGAATTTAGAAATCCAGAAACGTAATGGAAAATTAAGCATATCAGAAAAAGTTTGGGAAGGGGGAGGGGAATTATGCCTCTGTCTAATTTCATCATCTCATAACTTTAACCCCCTTTAAACCCAGTGGCACAAGAGGCAGTTAATTAGACGATTAGTTAAATCAGGTGAACTGGGAGATGTTGAAACAATACAGTGTGCAGGGCAGTGGGTTTAACAGATCCACACACCCAGTGAGGGTCCAATGTCTGACAGTAAACACGCTCTATTCTCTCACACTCTAGCAGCACCTCAAATGCAGACACGCTTTTATAGAATTTTATTTAGTTATTCATTTAAATATATTATTTCATTTTATTATTTATATTTATTTTTTCTCAATGATTTACTGTATAATATTTTAATATACCACATGGTGATTATCATTGTATTTATTCTCATTTTTATGACACTGGAAGGATGTATTCAGACACACATGCACACACACGCACACAGGGTTTTAGGTCACTGAAAATAGAGGTTGGAATGGATGGTTTTGTGGGGAAAAGCTTTCTCTGTTTTTGTAAGTTTTTAAAAAGAAATCTCTTCTCTTAACATTTGAATTATTTATTTAAAGAAAAAAATATTTTTTTTTCATGCTGTTCCCCCCTCCTCCAGCTAGGGAGCTTTAGTTAGAAGGTATTCTGAGTGCATCAGGACACAGGGGCGTTTCGGGCTAAAAGTCAGGCTGATGTCAGCTTTTTTTTTTTTTTTTTTTTTTAATACAAATTTATACTGGGTTACAAAACACACCATGTTAGAACGGTTCACATTCTGGTCTCATTAGTATGCTGAGATGAGATTAGTCTCTTTATAATGTTCTATAAAGCAGCTTCATGACAATGTTCATTCCTCTCACAGGCCGAAGTTATCTATAGTGTAGACAGGTGTGTCCTGTGTTGGATTGACACCCCATCCAGGGTGTACCCCACCTTGTTTCCTAAGTCCCCTGTGATCCCACACTGGATAAGCAGCTCGAAAATGAATGGGATTAGATAGATCATCTATAGGTATGATGGTAGTGACCATTGGGTGGTGCTGTGGTTCTGTCTCAGTTCTTGCTGTTTGTGCGCTCTTTCTCAGTCTCTCTCTCGATCTCGTGCACGTGTTGTGGCTCCTGCTGATGAAGCTGCAGGACAACCTTCTGTCAGGGTGATGAGAGGTTTTACACTGAGAGCAACCTGTGGTGTAGCTGTTGGGTGTCTTCTCAAGAGTCAGCAGAACAGAGTTTGATCTTGTGATTATACACACACACACACACACACACACACACACACACAGTGATTACGCTTATGTCATGATACGGACCGAGCTCCTACACACTAAACTAAAAGAAACAAAATATGTGACACTACATCAAACAACTAACTGCAATAGTGCATCACTAACACTGTAGTAGGGATATCGTAAGTGATTATCTTTATGTATAGCGCAGCTGTATAACAACGTGCAACTGTATAACAGGAAATGTGTTTTAGTTAACAGGAAGTCCACTGAGTTGAGGTTACACACTGAAATCACACAGAAATCGTCGGTGGTGATTTCAGTCTCAAAACTGCAGTCACACGCCGTCACAGTGACACTGTGTGTATAAATGCAGTCCAGAACATCCTCATGCGTTCTAAGAAGAGCCGTCCTCAGGTATAACATGAATCTATACACGGAGCACACGGTGCCTCAGCAGCAGCGAGAGTCTCCATGTGATGAGAACTCCAACCAGAGCTCAGTCTGACTCCAGCAATGATAAAAGATAGCCACACCCACAGAGGTTACTGATCCCCACCTCTTCATGGTAATTCACTAGCTCAGCGTATATAAGTGCCATCAAATTAACAACCTGTTTGAGGAAGTTTAGAATAAAATGAGCGCAAATAAAAGTTTTATCTGTTGAATTGTGTGAAGCTGTGTGTAATTATCTGAACTCTAGGTGGAAGCTGAGCTCTTGGATACAGACGCAAGATCAGTTCTGTTAATCTGTTCTACTCTCTTATATCCGAGTGATGTCACTTGCTGTTTTTTTGGTACAGTTTTATCAGAATGGATGTGTCTTTTGTGATTTTGTCCTAAACTCTGTCTTCTCCTGAGACATAACCAACATACAAAAAGAATTATGGCATAATGGGTCAAATTCCATCACTTTCTGTTTGTGTAACGTGTAGAGCATGAGGAGACCCTGGACAGAGAGGGGCAGCTGGAAAAGAGCTTCTTGAACCATGGCAGTAGAAAGGTATGAGATGATAGAGGACTACTTTTATGTTTTATACACACATGCATGTTTTTTGTGTGCTGCAAATGTATGTAAACACTGTGTGTGTGTGTGTGTGTGCGTTTGTTCACAGGATGGTGCTGATTTTGAGTGGAGTTTTTGGAACGAATGGGCGTGGCATTCTCTTCTCTGGTCTCTGGTTGGTCATGCTGTGGTGTCGCATCTCTCCTGTGTGTGTGTGCCTCAGGTGAGCATTCAGTTCCACAGTGTACTGTAAAGTGTGCTCCCTGTGCAGGAAATGTCGGTTAAGGGAACTTCCTTGACAAAATCCCACCCTTTAGAACATCCCACCCTGCGACATCACCTCCTCTGGCCGTTACCATGGTAATGTAGGACCACAGATACCTGTTGCTGCTACTGTGGAAATTTCATACTACTGAATTTAAATACTGAATATTTACTGAAACAAAAACTGATACAATAATAATTGTCTACACTCCTGAATAAAATATTTGATTAATTTACAAGCTGGACAGTGAAATTATTAGTATTGTGAATTTTTTTTTTTTATTTACACATTATTGTACTAGGCTGTTTTATTGTTTAAAACTATTTTTATTAAATTAAAATATTACATTAATTACAAATTCTTATTGTGTCATATTAATATAATCTCATCCTCGATAAAAATGATAATAAATATACTCAGCAAAAAAAGAAACGTCCCTTTTTCAGGACTGTGTATTTCAACAATAATGTTGTAAAAATCCA
>JAQMYJ010000005.1:9502814-9521604 GCA_030014305.1 Clarias laeviceps
CATATATTAGTTTCACCTTTTAAGTTGCATTACTGAAATAAATGAACTTTTGCACAATATTCAAATTTTTCGAGTTTTACCTGTAGACTTATTCCAAATAGACCGACCCTGTTAAACTATGACACCAAAAAACTCACTCATTCACTTATCGTCTATACCACTTGTGAACTGTCGCCTTGCATCTCCTGGGTCCGGGTTTGATTCCCGGTTAGGTTCGATTCCCGTCTCTGTGTGCATGGAGTTTGCATGCTCTCCCCGTGCTTAGTGGGTTTCCTTTGGGCGCTACGGTTTCCTCCCACAGTCCAAAGACATGCCGATTAGGCTAATTGGTGTTCCCAAATTACCCTTAGTGTGAGTGTGCATGTTTGTGTCCCCTGCAATGGATTGGTACCCAGTCTAGTGTGTACCCCGCAAGTCTCCTGGGATAGGCTCCAGGCCCCCCGTGACCTTGTAATGCAGGATTAAGTGGTATAGACGATGTGTGAGTGTTTGAATGAGTGAGTTTTTTGGTGTCATAGTTTAACAAGGTCGGTCTAATTGGAATAAGTCTAGTTATTCATTTTAGATACGCTGTCATCACATTTCACAGAAAACTGATCCTGGATCTGTAGTAAATGAACCAATCCATATCTCAGATCTCGTGAGACAGCTGCTGTCGCTTCCTAGCCAGTGCAGAGTGTAGTCCATGTAGGCATAAGAACTGATGCTTAATAACAATCGGTTGAACAATTCTGTGGTCTCTGTACGCATTGTTTGATTTTTGAATTTCTGGCAACACTGTTTGAGAGGGACAAATGGCCAGGCCTTTCACTTTCACTGATCTCTATTATACCCAGTAGTGATGATACCTGTGATGATCTGCAGGGGGCAGAACTGTACCACATGAATGTTAATCCTTCTGTACAGAAATCCACTTCGAGCATGCATGTGCACAAACACACACACACACACACACACACACACACTTCACTGCTGTTTTGAAGCTTCAGTGTTTTGCTTTTGCGTCTCTTCACCAGTTTTCAGCAGCACCTCGGTTCTTTCCGTTCTCTCAAGAGAAAACAAGCTCGTACACGCATACTGTCTCCTGTCTAAATCGGTTTGTTTCATCTCAAACCGTTAAACACACTCTGTAATGTGCTTCTGGAACATTCTACAGTTCATTATGAGTTTTCTGTAGGGAGGCAAAGTTTAATTGCAGCATTCCAACAAAGTGCTCTGAGACATTCTTAATAAAAGGAGTAAAGTATAGTGATTTCCTGGAAATGTAGTGTTTAATCTAAGAACCGTCGCTGCTTTCATAACTCAAAACTCATCAACATTTCCAGGATTTGAGGAAATGACGACTGTCAGTTTCATTACAGATCATTTTAGAGCGGATAATAATTTTTTTTTTTCTCAGTTGAAAGCGAAGTGTTTAAACTTGATTAGGAGTCTAATGATTTCACAATGAGAACATTTACAAGGACTCCAGAGAAAAGTTTAATCTTTCTGAGAATTATATAATATGCCACAATTTAATGAATGATTCCAGATATTCTTATGCACTACATATTTTTATCTAAGCGTTCAACAGAAACATTCAAGGCGATTTCCAAAAATCTTAATTGTCCTGTTGGAGAATTTTTTTTAAAGGATTCTGTAAAAACTAATAATTTTATTTAGGTGCTTGTTATCATTAAGCTACTCACATATGTACACATTATATTTCCCATGATTCCTTTGTTTCTAGTTCATTCGCTATTGTCGAAGTGGCTGTATTTTACACGTGTGGGCCTGTAAGAGCCCCTGAACATCTGCGACTTTCATCAAAGATGTAAGAGCACTTACAAAGCCCTTTCTAGTGAGTTGAAGAAAGGCTTTGAAGTGTCTTCTGTGCCATAAATACACTATAAAAGTAAAGCGGTGCTGTCTTTTATTCCACTCATTCTCATCACATTAAATTCCTCAGTGGTGTCTGGAACTGTAAACAGTGCTACCTGAAAATCGAGAACCGAACTGTTTTTAAAGCAGACTTGTATCATTACATTCATAGCCCTGAGTGTAAGGAGCGTACTGGGGGGGGGGGGATCAAGGACTTCAGAATTCATGAACTCAGTCATTCTTAAGTTCTGTTCAGTTAAATAGATCATTTAAGTACATTAATTCTTGTGCAAACTGATGGCATATATGAGAATTACAGTATTTCATTTATTTATTTTATGCTGTTCTGGAGAATTCTGTAGTTTGAAGCAAGAAATAGAAAGCATTTTAAAGAGTCCTGAGCTTAAGTCGTTGATTGATAGTGTTTGAATAAATGTTCACAGGACTTCTCAGGAATTAAACAGTTCTAATATTCCGGAGTTGAGTAATGTCTGTCCTGTGTTATTCCTCACTAAGAGCATAGGGCATGAGTGCCAAACTTACAAATATTTGCATACGATTTTTGCTAGTATGGAGAGGTCCATTAAGGCAGAAAGTTACTGTTGTTGTTATTAAGGTCTTTGGAAAGTGCTTCTGTTAATTGTATTGAAGATTACAATTTTAATACAACAATCGTACTGATTTAATAAAGCTTAACAAAGAAAATTATTAAACAGTGAGCGTTGGTTCTTAACTTTGTGTGTTAAGTCTAAATAATCGTACAATTTAGCACAGTTATTACCAGAGTTTAAAAATGAACAGTGTTAACTTTGTTTGATCAGTATACCCAAAAACTGAATATTCAAAAACCCCTAATTTCTCAAATATGTTGTTGGGGGCTTCATCCCAGAGCCTCAACCCAGCCTAGCTTCAAACTGCTAGTAATCATGTTTTTTTCCTTTACTCAATCATCCAGAGAAATCTCATGTATACCCGCTCTCTCTCTCTCTCTCTCTCTGTGAGGTTAACTTAACCTTGACGTTATTAACCTCCTTAATATGTCTGTAGAATAAAAGGTAATAACAATTAAAATATGTAATATTGCAAATGTTAGAACTGCAAATGTTTCTAATATTAAATAAAATCTGTTAATAAGAACAAAAGAAAGTAAAAGGAGCCAGCATATTGTGCATCATGTACAGCAACACTTCCCTATGTGTAAACTGTGTTCCAACTGTGTGTGTGTTTGTTCTTTGGGGAATTAAACACCACAGTCAAGCTAATTAAATCTGTAGGAAATAGGACCAGGTGTGACAGAGGAGCTAAAGCACTGAGCTGTTAACTGCAGTGGTTTTAGCTGCTTTAATACAGGATAAAGTTCTGCTCTCGATGATTTCACTCCTGATCCAATCTGTTTAAGGAGAAACGTCAAAACTTGTGTCAGATCAGCAGCTCATGCTCAAATCCAAATCCTGACTAGTGTGACACTGGCTATGGAGGGCACAGGAGATTAATTAAGGAAGCGTGGTCAGGTGTCACTTATGTGCAGGGCTGTTTTCCACTTAATTCCTCAGGTGATTAACTTAATAGTTATGTTTTCAGGCTCAGTCCTGCTTTGTGTGTTAAAGCAGTTTGTATCCAGCTCTCATACAGTTTCCTTCATCTTTTAGCACTCTTTCCTCTCACACTTAATCTTGACATCCAGAGCATCATGTAATGAACTGATTTATTTACATGTAAACAGTCATTAATCATATCAGCATGCTGATATTGTGTTTTATAACATTAGTGCATTCTTTCAGGTTAATTACTATATATAAACTACCATACACCACCCTGCTGTTATGTTCTGTATTGTGATTGTTGATTAATTCTATATAACAGCAGCTTTAACAGTAGTGCAGGGTTATATTAATGCACTCATTTTAATATGTTATCGTTTCTATGGTAACATATCATTCACAGGGAACAGTGCATGCTCCACATTATTATTATTATTTAGTTTTACAAAAATCTTTAATATGGAGAAGTTCCTGGGTAAGAAGACATCTAGAGGAGTCTCCAGTGTAAGCGTTTTAAGTAATTTTTTAAATTATTTTAGCTAGATTTGTAACTTTGGGTTGCACCATATTATTTTATTTTGTTAGATGGCGCTTTAAGTAGAATTATACAACAGTTAGTTAGTTCTGACCGAGCAGTCTGATTGGATGAGAGCCATTCTACATGTGGTGATAATAGACAGAAACATCACTTGAATTACATGTATTACTCTGTGTCTCAGGTGTTCTATAGTTGTTTATTACACTAACTGTCGGTTGATGCATGGGTGAAAGTAGGTCTCTACAGTCCGCAGTACTGAGGAGAGAGCAGCTGCCTGCCAAAACCCACATTGAAAACCAGTCACAGAAGCATCTTCTAACATTTTGTCATCTTAGCATTTGTTTCAAAGTCGTTCATACTTGCCACAGAACCGTTTGTGTTCTTTTATTTTATGACTACAAAGCTAACTAGCTTCTAACACAAGGCTGAATCCCAAATCCATCTCTAACTGCTGATCAAGGGAACAAGGGGTTGTACGCCCTAAATAACGCATTAGCTTTCTATTTAAAGCTATTTGAGAATTAACTCCGGAGGCTGGAAGTTAACGGAGCTGACATTCTAAAGAGGAACAAGAGGTTAATTTTGTAACTTCCTCAGTACTGTTCACCACCTCCATAGTTTATTCTCCTCACCTTTTGGCTACATAGTGCTGGTAAGAATTAAAAAAACTGCTTTCCCCCCTGTTAATCGCACTAATCGTCGGTCTCCAGCTCCATCAGTTGTGGTTAGATAGTTCCCCATGGTGCGGAAGGATATGTATTGGTGGAGCAAAATTACTGGTCAAATAAAGAAACTAATCATAATCTGTTGACAATAAATGATGTTTGTGGAACCGTTGTATAAAAGCTACATTATGCTCGTGCTGATGTACTGAATATCAGCATGGCTGTGACACTGTATCTTCAGTACTCCGGATACATCCTTGTGCCTATGATGACATCACAGCCATGCTGATATTCAGTACAACAGTGTGATATTGCTTAATTGTGCATACCTGCGAATGCATAATTTTTCAAGTAAACGCTATTCAATTTATTATATAGAATATTTAACAATGGAAATAATCACAGCACATTTGGAGAAATCAGCATTTAGATTGATCTTTGTCCTGGAGGAACGGTGTTTTGTTTTACAGTGTACTGAAATGTCACTGGCGACAGTGGCAGGAAAAACTGCCCTGAGATGATCATCGGACAGTGATAATATAAATCATTACTCCTTCGTGATTGTTTATTGTAGCATCAAGCTGTGCCAATCTGCTGCTCAAGTGTGTTGGGAAGAGCTTCAAATTAAGCTCACTGTTGATTCCAATGAACTTAATAATGTCCATGTGAACTTATCCACTGTATGATGAAAGGCACTTGAGTATAGTTTTTGTAGTAGCAATCCTTTTGCTGTACAAGTTCAATTCAATTCAGGAGGAAACTCCAGCTGCCCATGCAAGGGAGAGAACACACACCATTAGTTATACTCACCGTCCATGATCAGTGTATATTTAATGCAGAGTGCAGGACTAAGCGTGACAGCAGAACTAAAAAGGAGAGCTAGAAGAAAACATGAACGACTGGAATCTATAATCACACCAGGTTTTTTTTTTTTTTTTTACTGCTGCAAATGATGAAACAGAAAGGCCATCCAGAGTTAGTGTGTGATCAGAAACCTTACTCCTATCTGCATGTGGTCCTAGTACTTATACTTCTTGTTAGAATTAAGCAGGAAGAAGTTAATATGCATCCAGTGTTCTTTACACATTCCTCAACTTAATTAAGCTGGTGTTGCTCATCTGGCTTTGCTGAGACAAATAACTTTGTGTCATTAGCATAACAGTGGAAACTAATACTGTACCACGCTTCCGAATTATGTTGCCAAAAGGAAGCATGTAAAGAGAAAATTGCAGTTTAGTTAGACGGCCTTTACATTCTAGCTTTCGAGCAGTCTGTTTTAAGGTGCATGAGATCTCATGTTTTCTCACTAATTATTTTTCTTTAAATTGGAGCTACATTATCTAGTGTGTAATGGAATCTTGACTCTAAACATTCAGTCACCTGATGGAGTTCTGTGGAGTGAGACAGTGATAACTTCAGAACATGACACTGCTGGATGTAGTAATTATTGGAAGCAACTGTTCTTTTCTTCTTGTTTTGGCTGCTTTGCTTAGGGATCCCACAGTGGATCGTCCAATCAGCATATTTTTGGCACAGGTTTTACACAGTATGTGTGTTCTGATGAAACCTTCCCCATTTATTCAGGCCTGAGACTGGTTCTGGGAATGTACTGATGTGTGTACCCTCATGACCTGTTCTTCCACAGGAGAATTTCATTAACAATAAGAACTTTAAATGTGAGAGATCTGATAATTAATAGTCTTAGCTTCAGATCAGAATTTGCCCTCAAAAATGCTCCAATTATCTCTAAAGCCCACTTTGTTTTTTTGAGAACCACCTAGACTTCAACTGGGGGGAAGAAAACGTATGGGTGTGATGGTCAGGGGTTCACATACTTTTAGCCATCCTTATGATGACAAGTGTGGTTCCAGATGATAGAAATAAACTATGATAAAGAGATTAAACATTCTAATCGTCTATTATTTCCCCAATTTCAGGTACTTTGATGTGGGACTTTACAGATGGCTCATCAGGTACGTGTGTGTGTGTGTGTGTGTGTGTTTGTCAGGCTGTGTATGTTTCCATATGTCTGGGTAATGTTATGTAATATGTGTGTCTTTCTGTCTGCTCCCTACTAAGGCTAAGTTCACACAAGTAAACTGCCCTTAGGTTTCCCTTATATTAGTGATATCCAAAATCCCCATGCTAGTGTCTCTCTCTCCATACTAATGTCCCACTTCCCCAGTTCCTGTCAGTATGTATAGATGAGAGCCGCCTCAGTGTCTATTCTCCTGACCATACTTCAGATCTGCATGTGTATAATCAGAGGATGACGATGGAGTGACAACCTGGAGTCACGCCAGTATGTGAATATGCGCATACGAAATGAAGCTGTAATGAGGCACATGCAGATTTCTGTCCATGTCCTTATACTAAAATTACATATATTTAGAAATGCAAATGAGCAAACATATTGAAAAGTGATTTATACACTAAGCTGAAGTGGAAAAGGTCTCTCTCTCTCTCTCTTTCTTTCTGTGTGTGTGTGTGTGTGTGTGTGTGTGTGTGTGTGTGTGTGTGATACTGTAAATTATCATCATGTTGTCTTTTGTTGTTTTTCCATCTTGATTTATTTAGTATTTAGTAACATTTAGTAATCTGATAAAAATTTCTCGTGTGTGTGTGTGTGTGTGTGCACGTGCATACAAATAACAGTTTAATATTTTAAAGTGTAAATGGAGAAAGTCACCAGTTCCACTAAAAAAAAGAAGCATCACTTCTGCTACATTGGGGTTCATAAGTATTGAAACAGTGAGGCAGTGTGGGTGTGTGCTGCTGTACTCCACCACAGTTGGTGTGCAATGAAGCAATGAGGATAAGTGAAGTGTCGACTTTCAGCTTTAATTCAATGGTTTTAACACAACACGGCATTATCTGTTTAGAATCTATAGCTTTTTTATATTATTTAAAATTTAGACCTCAGTGATTAAAGCGCGTTGATTCTCTTGCTTTATCTCTCTCACTTACTGCGTCTGATACGATGTGTGTAGAAGAGAGCTGCCTCCTTATCTACATAATCAGAGTGTGTGTGTGTGTGTTAATGTGTGTTAATGTGCTTTTAAATGGACTGCAATTGTGTGATGAAGAATTCAAAGTGTGGAGGTGTGTGAGAGGTTCCTGACTCACAGACACTCTTAAAAAAGACACACACATACACACGCACACACACGCACACACGCTGTACGCACAAAAGAATCTGCAGTGTATTTGCAGTTTTGTAATTTTAAACCTTGCTCTCTTCTCCTACTTTAATCATAGAGCTATTAAAAAAACCTCATAAGTGCAGCAATCAGAGCAGCCACTCAGTAAATACACCATTCTAAGTGTGTGTGTGTGTGTGTGTGTGTGTGTGTGTGTGTGTGTGTGTGTGTGTCTGTCGGTCTGTCTGTCTGTCTGTCACACTCCCTCTCTGTTCCACTATCTCGTTCTCTCTCTTTCTCTCTCAGTTCAGTGTTACAGTACTTTATTGGAATAAATGTTAAATACCACAGTGTTGGCAGAGCAATTAATGCAGATAGACTACTAAAACATGATAGTAAAATACACAATTGTATTTATACAAAAACACGATAAACATCAACAAAACAGATAATGAGCACCATCACACCAACGAAACCTGGAAGGTAAATATCTACATATTAGTTCCTCGGGCTCTTACACACTCTGACACACACTTTGTAGAGTGAAGGCAGCAGTTGGACCTTCTTATAAAATTATGTAAATTTTTTTCTTCATCTGTTAATTTTGGGATTTTCATGTTTGTCATGTGCAAGAAATGTCAGAGAGAGCCATATGTTAAAATGATTGTTGCGAGGTTCGGCTGCTCTACAGCTGCATCTTAACAGGGGGTGGGGGGAGCAAAGGGGGCTAGTGATTGTAACACTGCTAAATCATTGATATGACTATTTAATACAAAACCCTGGCAGGGTTGCGGACTTCTATTAAATCTACCAACAAATTCACTATTTTCAGCGTGCTCGCCCCAGTTTGTTGTGACTCCTTGTGAGACTCAGTCATGCATCTTGAAAGCTTTAAAGGATTGAGGAAGAAGACTGTAATGTTGTCTGCAACTTTAGGATTTTGACAGAGGGGTCCATACCACCTATGGTGTGAACTGGAAGAGGAGAGGTGCGTAGTTCTGGGCTTTTCAAATCTGTAGTATGGGATGTGAAGCTCTTCAGTGAGCCTATGACCACCCATTGTCAGGGGAATGGATTTTTGTTGCTGGTGAGGGTCTGAAGGCTTTTTCACACAGCCGATTGCGCATTGATGGACCACATACTGCTCAGCTTGATGGTGTACACTCCTAGTCAGAAATTTAAACGCACCTTCTAACTCCATGGTCATATCATACGTAATAAAACAATGCTGAAGGCATCCAAAATATGCAATAATCTCCTTTGTACAGTTGATATTGAGATGTGTCTGCTACTTACAGTATGCTCTGTAAAGCCTTCATAACTGCTCTAATCTGAGGTGCTGGTTGTTATTTAGTGATTTTTCAGGCTGGTAATTCTAAATGAACTTCTCTTTTGCAGCAGAGGTAAGTTTTGGTCTTGCTTTCCTGGGATGTTCTTCATGAGAGCCAGTTTCATCAAGGTGCTTGATGATTTTTGCAAAGGCACTTGACAATACTGTTCTTGCAAGAACTATTCCAGAATAGATGACCATCATGTCTTAAAATAACAACTGACTGTTTGTGTAGTTACTTAATTACCTAGTGCCATGTGTTATTTCTTAGTTTTGAAATCACCAGTATTGTTCTAGAATGTAGAAAATAAAACACAAAACAATGAATTAGAAGGCGTGTCCACTTTAGACCAGTACTGTAGGTCTTTTTGGCAGTTTTGAGTGTTTCTTGTGTGATTGTAAAGCAACCAGTGCCTCCTGTTTAGACTGATGCAGCTGTCTCAGTTCGGGATTGAACCGGAGCTTTTAATTTTTGCACTTAACATGTGTCTTGGTGGGATCACAGAAGATGATAGAAGCTGTTACAGTGCCATTTATGTGTATTCATCCAGACTGCGTAAGGTATGGTTAAACACACTCCAGGTAGTGTTTTGCAGACAGTTTTAGAGTGTGTACTTTGCCTCATTAGTCTAGTTCTTTACAGTACTGACTACATATTAGGTGCACTTAAGCTTCTGCTTTAAGGCTGAGAGAAGATGGACATACAGTAGAAGATGGACTATCCTCTAAAACAGAGTTGGATCTACTGGTTATCTGCCACACAAAAGCTTGTAATGCCTAATGCATGCACACTTGTGGTGGACTATAAACCTCTACCAGCATGACTCTACCACGATTCCTGTGGCCAGAAACATAGTTTACAGAAAAGTGATTCTATGTAGGTGAACTGCATGATGTTGTTAGCACAGTGACATTTCTACCTTGGCTGACGTAAAAGCAGATTTTGCCCCTCTTGACTCCCCTGACAGCTCAATGTGGCTCAACAAAAGCAAGAACTTCATATTTCTTATTTTACTCATATTCCTGAGATGAAAAAGGCATTCTTTGTAATATTACCTTCTTCCCGGATACACATGTTTAAACAGAAAGGTCGCTCAGAGTTAATATAAAATATAAACCTTACCGCTGTGGTCCTGGTGGGAATATTTCTGCTGAATATTTCTATTTCTTTTATCAGAATTAAGTAGAAACAAGTTACTCAACATCTAGTGTCTAATGTTTTGGCTGAAGCATATAGCTACAGTATGTGTCATTGACATAATAGTGTAAACAGACCATGTTTAAGAATAATTAATTTAAATAAGACTTGTGCCAGGACGTTCCCTTAAAACTCTTACAACATGTTTAATATGTTTAATATTTATACTAATATTACTATGATCAATGGTCAAAAGCTGCACTAAGGTCAAGCAGACACAACCCCGATCAGAGGTCAGATGTCAGTCTATTGAATTTAAATAAATGCTTTTTGTTGCACTACTAATATTATCTGTTATTATTATAAGTTTTATAATTATTCTTAGTTTTGTCAGTAAATAAGAATCTAGACTTGTTTTTTAATCTTAACACTGAAATTGAAGAACACGCGGCACAAGTGGATATTCATGAATATCCCCATGTAGGCAGGCTTAAGGACACTCAACTGAGTGCTTTATTTATTTCCCTTTTATACCTGGGCGCTTTTCAGCAAGTTAGTGAGAGGATAGGTGGGCTTTAAGATGGGATTAATATAAGGACAGTGAGTGGGATTGTCTGATAGAGGGAGAGAGAGATCCAGAAGCAGGGGGCAGTTTTGGAGAAGACTTGGTCACAAAAGGATGGAAAAAGGCACAGAAGGCAGATCACAAGGGCAGCGGAAAATGTTAGTATTTTAGCAACTTGAGTGAAATATTCTTGAATCTAGGCAAACCAATAATTCTATAATATCTATATATTCTATATACTGTATACTATCAGAATCTATCATTTCTTAAAATAAGATTACAACAAACCAAATATAACTGTATTAAGCTCATTTCTAATCAAATGTTACAAAGATTGCAAGCGAAAAATGTCTTGTTCTGTATGCAGATAATTTTGCCAGTTGTTTATTTTTTAAAAGAAGTAAAATTATCTTCCAATAGAACAAGACATTTTGCTTTGCACTCTTAGTAATATTTGACTCCACAACATTGACATTTCCTCCACAGTGATCTGAAAGACTCGTTGACGATTGATTTTAGTTGTTGCCTTCTAGGGGGCAATTAAAATAAAATTAGTGTGATGATCTGAAATATTTAAGTGTGTTAAATATGCAAAAATTAAAAAAGGATAAATAGTTTTTCACTGTATTTTAAGAAATTATAGATAGGTTTGGCTAGATTCAATATTTGATTTGCTTAGGTGTCATTTTCCTTTTTGCAGTGGGTTGTGGAAGGGTATGGGGTGGCCTTTGTAGAAGAAGAAGGTCAAGGTTAATGAAGACCAGGTTAATGAGCGATTGTGTAAGTGAGCAGAAAGAGTTTAAAGTGATACAGGGAGCCGGGAGTGTTTGGAGGCTCCCGGACCAGGTGTTTAGACGGGCGGTCCAGGTCTGAACCAGCTGGAGCTTACAGAGCCATGATGAGCTGATGCTGATGAGGCAAGAGTCAAACTAATCAGTGCAGCTGGAAATTAAACGATGTACAAGAGGTTCATCTGCAGAGTTGAAAGGGTGTTTAACAGGAGATCTAATGTGAGCATTAAATAAAGAGGAAGGGTAAAAACATCCAAGAGTACAAACTAAGAAGGAGAAATAACTATCATTAATCTATAGAGTTTAAGGTCCTGTTTTATTGAGGATGGAGATAAATCGATTGAGGATTTTTTTTCCTGTCTTGATTTAATAAATGTTCATCCCAAGTTTGGTTTCTGATAAACAAGATGTAGTGTGATTCAGAGGTGGATTATGGGCTGATTTGGTGCGGAGCTGGATTTGGGTCTCATCAGCACGGACATGAACATCAAGATGGAACTGACAGCAGAGCAGTGAACTCAATTATCATATTTCATGTATACGCCACTGAAGCGACACACACTAATTAGTGTCGTACACTCTAGAGTCCATCTTCATCACAACAATGTGTGTGTGTGTCCAGGTATGTTTACGTTCCTTTGGGTGGGTCTCAGCATGGGCTTTTCCAGAAGCTTATCTCCATGGCGATGACGTTCGGCTTTGTGTGTTTGTGGCACGGTTGCCATGACTACCTCCAGTGCTGGGCCCTGCTCAACTGGGTGTGTGTGTTCATAGAGAACATCATCACACTCTTCCTCTGCTGGCGTCCTATTCATCATGCCATTGTAAGTATACACAGGGGACATGCAGCGTGTTCGTCTGTGTGTGTGTGTGTGTGTGTGTGTGTGTAATATATCTGCAGTTAGCAACACACACCTAGTTAGTAAACATTAAAACATACTGTTTAACCAACAAAACATATAACAAAAATATTAATACATACTCTTTCTGTCTGTCTATCTGTCTGTCTCTCTGTCTGTTTTAATAGGTATATTATTTGTCTCCACCCATGAGAAGGCGTGGCCTGGCGCTTATCTCTGCCTTTTCCACAGCTATGCTAATTTTGTCCAATTTGGTGTTTCTCGGAGGAATTCATATCGGCCGTGTGTACTGGGAGAGAGTGTTCATGCAAGGTATGTTAATAATAAACACATACAGTACACACATTAGTAACGAGTGTTACTAAACTACAGCCTCAGGTACAGGACAAACATTGAACTGACCCACACTAATGGGACAAACCCTAAATTCACCCAAACTAATGGGACAAATGCTAAGCTATGAGGAAACACCAATGAGGAAAACAATAAAGTATGGCCACACTAATGATACATTATGGTCATATTAAAGGGGGACAGGTTATGGACACAGTAACAAAGCAAACACTAAACTACAGTCCCACTAGTGTCTGTTGTCACCACACTGTAGACACGGCACTAGGGGACGCTGTTTGTTAAAGAACACTCATACTCTATACATTAGGTTATTTTTTCCTCTACAGACTGTGACATTTTCAGTGTTTGAAAATGCTTGACCACAGTGTGTGTGTGTGTGTGTGTGTGTGTGTGTGTGTGTGTGTGTGTGTCAGGCTGTCTGGACATGTTTAAGTGTCTGTTGCCATGGCAAATGACAGATTAAGTAGCCAATAACTTTGTGACAAAGCTGAAGGGCAATCAGAGGGGATGACACACACACACACACACACACACACACACACACACATTGTGGTCAAGCATTTTCAAGCACACTAAAATGACTTTCATCTTTGTGTTAATATAGTAACACAAGCAATCCTTGTTTTATTTATAATCCTTATTATCTAGATGTTAAATATATAACTCAGACTCTCTCTCTCTCTCTCAGGTTGGTCCTCCATGGCAGTTCCTGTCCTCGGGTGTCTGTACTTTTTTGCGCAGGTTGGACTGGAGATGGACATGAAGACATGAAGACTTTGTGTGCACTTGATCTTGCTTCAAGATCTAGAATAGGGGGGGATTTCTTGTCCCTGATCTGGAGTTACGTCTCAGACAAGGTGCCTCAGGTGTGTTGCTGTTGACTCTGAGATGTCCAGAGTGAGTTCTGACCCACGGGCCTGGGTAACACACCACCTGTCTCCGATCCAGCTCAGGATCAGCACCTCATCATTTTCACAGGAGACTTTATTTAATGCTTTAGTATTCATTTTATCTGTATTAATGATTTTATCACAGTTCAGCACAGACGACTGAATTCTTGCTGCTAATTACTTAATGTGACCTGTTCAAGTGCTTCCACCTGACCACATACTGTATAAATACACAGATCAGCCACAGATTTAAACCCACTGCAACACTGATTATCTGGTTACAGCTGCACCTGTCAGGGATGGGACATATTACACAGCAAGTGAACAGTGCTCTCAAAGTTGGTGTGTTGGAAGCAGGAAAAATGGGGATGCAGGAGGAGTTGAGTGACTTTGACAAGAGCCGGATTGTGAGGTTTAGACAACTGTGTCAAAGAGTCTCCAAAACTGCAGCTCTTGTGGGATGTCCCTGGTCTGCAGTGGTCAGGACCTACAAAAAGTTCTTCAAGGGAGGAGAACTGGTGAACCAACGATGGGGTCATGGGCTCTCGGGTGTCACTGATGCACATTGTGAGTGAAGGCTCGCCACAGAAGAGCTACTGTAGCTCAAACCAAAACGTAATTGCTTATTCTGATAGAAAGGAGTCAGAACACACAGTGCATCACAGTTTGTTGAGTCTGAAGCTGCGTATCTGCAGAGCGGTCAGGCTGACACATGGCCATCGCCAAAAGCTTCAACAATGGGAACGTGCACATCAGAACTGGACCAAAAAGCAATGAAGGAAGGTGGCCTGTTCTGATGAGTCACATCATGTGGATGGCCAGTTTCATTTACCAAGAAAAGAGATGGCACCAGGATATGAACTATGGTAAGATGGCGAGCCGGTGGAGTCAATGTGATGCTCTGGTCAGTGTTCTGCTGGGAAACCTTGGGAGCTGCTATTCATGTGGATGTTAGTTTGACTCGTACTACCAACCTAAACATGGTTCCCTTCTGCATCTTTGAAAACACTTTGTTCAGGAACAGTTTGAGGAACATGATCAAGAGTTCGAGGTGTTGACTTGGCCTCCAAAATCTCCAGATCGGCATCTGTGGGATGTGCTGGAAAAACATCTCTCATCCATGGAGGTTCCACTTCACAAGTAACAGGACTTAAAGGATCTGCCACTGATTACTTGGTGCCAGATATCACACACAGCTTCAGAGGTCTAGTGGAGTCCAGGCCTCGACGGAGCTGGGCTGTTTTAGAGACACTAGGTGAACTACTGTATAGAATATTAGCTCGATGGATTTAGTGTTGTGGGTGATCAGTGTATGCAGACTCTCTCTCTCTCTCTCTCTCTCTCTCTCTCTCTCTGTGAGTGAACAGTCAATAACGGATGTAGTTGTTACTTGTTCAGTCTCTAAGACAGTAAGTAAGACTAAGACAGTTCAGTCTCTAATGTATGTTCTGACGATGTATAATCCCAGATGTCTGATTTGTCACAGAGAGAAAACACTCACACTGAACATCAGCTTCTTCCTAACGACGCAGCTTAGAGTCACTCCACTTCAGTGTTCGATTCAGGCAGGGGCTGTGGCCTGATGTTTTGAGGCAGAGAATGTACACTAGTAGTCATCTGGATGATAATATATTTTGCATGTGATTTGCATATTTAAATGTTTAAACCATGCCTTATTATGCTTTTTATTTGCTACGTGAAACAATCAGAGCTCGCTGTCACTCAGCAGAATTCAGGTGGTGCTCCATGCTGCATAAGTAATCTTGTAGCTGTATGTGTGTCTCTGTGTGTGTGTGTGTGTGTGTGTGTGTGTTTCCTGATCACACACTCTTGTCTCTCTCTTAGATGTGCTGCCAGGTTTTTTCAACTTTACATGTCGAGCTTCCGACCTTCTCTCTCTCTCTCTCTCTCTCTCTCTCTCACTCACTCACTCACTCACTCACTCACTCACTCACTCACTCACACTTTTCTCTTTCTCTGGATATTGTACTCTGTCTTATTTTTACTTGTCTTTACCCCCCCTCCCTCTCATTGGGATAGTGTGTTACTGGTTAGTGTTTAAGGTGGGAGTGTGCTAATAGTTATTGTGTTAGGGGTTAGTGTGTTAGGGGTTAGTGGGTTACTGGTTAGTGGGCTAGGGGTTAGTATGTTAGGGTCTACTGGACACTGGCCCTCCAGGACTAAAGCTGAACATCCCTGGGTTAGTGAACTTCCAGGTTGTTAGTGGCTTTTTGTGTATGTGTACATATAATCACTGGGAATCGTGATGTTTGTCCCACTGAGTCTAGATGTGTGTAGGCATCCATACTTGTGGGTACTGAATTGACACACAAGAAAGTGTCATGTTGGCTGAGGGTAGGTAGACCTGACCACCTGAAGCAACCCCAGATCATAACACTGCCTCCAGCGGCTTGTACAAAGACCTGATATTCTACTAATAATCAGAATAAACTGGCATTACAAAAAACCTCAGTGGAAACAGTCTGATCCGATCCAGCTCGATCCGAATTAGAGAGGGTGTAATTCTTTCTGTGCAGGTTTGCCCCACAAGGGGGTAGTATTAGGTGAGTTGAAAAGTTTCTGTAAGGGAAATTTAACTTCCATTCCTGATCAGTAAACTTTGTGAGAAAACGCTCTCCCTCCCTCTCTTACTTTATAATCCACTGGGTCTCTGGCTGAGGAAGGAGCTCTGATTGGCTCACATTTCATATGTAGTAAAGCGCATAACCCAATCACAGGTGAGACCGAATTCTTGTAACGAAAACAGAGGAGAAGTCTGACCTCTCCTCAAGGTTGGAGAAAAATAACCATGTTTTTAGCAGATTGAACACTTCACAGTGGGAAGAACTACTTTACGCAGGACAAAAATGCTAACACCCATGCTGCTAATGTAATTAACATGAAAATAGTGTTAACACTAGGCCTGACCCTGCTGAAGGTGTTAGCGCTACCAGCGACATACAGTAGGAACACACGGAAGCCGAGAAACACTACACAGGTGAAAGGCAACATAGGAAGGAAATGTTAGAAATAAACATTGTTATGATGACTGACCTGAGAAACAGCAGTGACACAATGAATGGTGTGATGCAGGGGTGTGGAGACCTGGTGTGCCGGTCCGCTGTTGCAGGTGAAGAAGAGCTCACACCCCTGGACGACAGAGAGATCAGATCAGAGGAGGCGAAATTTTCTGGCAGTTCAGAAGCCCCGTGCCACCGGTTTAAGGACCCGCATATCACAGCACAGATAAACGATTCTCATAATAGACAAAAGGTGAAAGAAAAATATCACTCCCAGTCTGTTTTTTAGATAACACAACATTTTAGAAATGAACACAACGTGATAGAAAAAACGGAAATGCGCAAGCCATCTCGAAACACAACATTCAGATTCACGGGTTTGGGGGGGTTTGGAGGGTGTGTGCAGCGGGTATGCTGAGGTTTAAAATCATATAAAAATGTAAAACTTATGCATTAAAGTTATTTTAACATCTTGAGAGCCAGATCCTTCTGTTTCTCTTTATTAGCATTTTCTTTTTATTAGCACCTGAAAACTTTGAACTTAGTATGACTTTCAGCTCTCTAGAGGTTAAAAAAAAATCTCCCTCCATCATTACTCCTCATCTGTGACTTTCTCACTTCTTAGCTTCCACGCCTCGTTCTCTGGGACTGACTGGAACAGAGGTGTACCTACTGTATATAGTGCATATATTAAATACTGAATATTAAGTGAATATGTTTTGTGTGTAAATGAACTGTTAATGCACCAATTGCTCTAAATTGGCTTTATCATAGCTACATGAAAAGACCAAAACACATGGAGTCATGTACAAAACGCTTTATTATAATAAATAATATATGTTTTATCTACAGAAGCTCAAATGCATTCATGCAATCAAATATAATGCCTTTAATGTGTGTGCATACATAAGGATGGGTGTGTGAGAGTGTTGCAGTAGAACTGTGATGCAGATGTACAGTAGTTAGCTGTTCTCTGATCTGAGAAAGTGATTGCAGGAATGGAATCCTGTTAAATCCTGAAAAACAAATGAGTCGAAACTCATAACGATTGACTCCTTAAGGAATAAAGTGATACTTGACAAGAAACAGTTGGCCTTCTCTTCTACAGATTTGTGTGTTTAACTAAATCTCATGTAAAACTCAATAACAGAGCCGTAACTTACTGTAATAAGTGAATTAGTGCATGTTCAGCGATGCAGACTTATTTGTAGTGCTGTCCTGCCCTTTTTTTTTTCAGGTGAGGTTAAAGAATCTTCACATAATCCATATGCAGTTTTTTAAATGCTTGAAGATCCAGTCATCACTGAAGCGAATGTCATGTGATACAAATAGGATGGTTTAAGTTGTTGTAATAATCTTTAAGGTGTGTTAATTGATAGACATCAACTCATGCACTGATTAACTTACACCATAAAAGCTGCTGGTAGACTTTTAGCAGTACTTAAAATATTGCTGTGTTAGCAGCCAACGTTAACTAATAAAACATTAACAGGCAGCAAAACATTTTCGGAACAGTTAAAACTTTTTAAGTTCCTTTAGGTAGTGAGAGCTTGTGTTAGATTTCATAGCCTGAGCCTGTTATCTGAACTACAGGCTGTGTGTTTTAAAGACACTGAGAGACACAAACATCACCTACTGTATATGATTACAGTTTCATGTGTGAGATTTTAATCCGGTGAGAATCTCAGGTCAGATATTTCTGTTTTTCATTAATCAATTGTCTGTGTAACTGATGTTCCAGAGCTACACTCACTCACTCACTCAACGTCTATACTGCTTAATCCTGTATTCAGTGTCGCGGGGGCCTGGAGCCTATCCCAGGAGACTTGGGGCACGAGGCAAGGTACACCACGGACAGGGTGCCAATCCATCGCAGGGCATCCAGAGCTACACTGTGACTTTTAAATAAGGAACTAGGCATGAGCTACATATTGTTATGTCAGTGGGTGTGGTCAGTGTGGACCCTGGAAGAGATTTATAGGATGGGCCATTTATATGGATACACCTTAATAAAATGGGATTGGTTGGTGATATTAACTTCCTGTTTGTGGCACATTATTATATGTGAGGGGGAAAACTTTTCAAGATGGGTGGTGAC
>JAQMYJ010000005.1:9521704-9539260 GCA_030014305.1 Clarias laeviceps
ACAAACAGGAAGTTAATATCACCAACCATTCCCATTTTATTAAGGTGTATCCATATAAATGGCCCACCCTGTACTTTTTGGGTGATTTCTCTTCTTTTTTAGCAACATTACCATTAGCATCATAGCTCCAGTGCTAAACTGAAGGAACAGTTCTTATTAAATTCAACAATCCACCATAATACTCAGAAATGAAAGCTTTTGGCTCAGTTTTAAGATGCATTTATTTAGTAAAAAAAGTATGTTCTTTTCATGTCCCCATAACAGTAAAAACATCTGGAGTTCCTTTCACCACATGTACCTTTAGCAGAAAATGTCCTCTTGGTCTGAGTCAGGTGATGCAGGATGTGAGATGTTAAATAACGGAGGAGTGTGTCTTGTTGAAGCGTTTCTGGCCCGAAGCAGCTGCAGCACTTCAGCCAATTGCACCTCTAGTGCACTCATGCGACTCCCAAGTGATGATAACTCGGCCCTGAGTTCAGCACGCAAATCGAGTATAGTGCTATGAAACGTATATTCGGGGATGGGCGGGACAACAAGTGCCAGCTTTTTGTCCAGCTGACTGACCGGACTGCGGTCTGTAGGTGTTCTAGCTCCACTACCTTCATCCAGTCTCAGGTCACTTTTGGTAAAGCCACTGTCACAAGAGTCCGTCTTTTTCAGATTCCCGGGTTCGGCTGATTTGCAGCCACGCTCAGGGAGAGTTTCCATCGATTCGGCTTTAGCTACATTGGCCCAGCGCTCGGGTTGGGCCCTGCTCTCCCTGAACCGAGCCCAACCCCGAGCGCCACGGCTCTCTGTTGCCCGGAGGACTCCAAGTGCGTTAGGTGCTTGCAGTTTATCCCGATCTGATTGATTTCGCACATGACCGGGCCTAGAGCTTGAGGGAATGGGCGTGGCCGGGCTCTCAGTGACCGTTACAATGCTGGTGGTGGCCACAGGGTCATGTGTGATAATGTCATTGTGGACGGTGCCTTTCTCTACATCTAGTTCATCACGACTGGTCCGTTCCGCAGCCAGTCGCGCCTCTTTTTGCTGCCTAAAGCGCTGGAACAAGCGTCGCACTGGATGATCTGGGGGTAGATCTAGCGGTGCCTCGTTCTTCCTCTTCAGCCGCTCCTCTTCCTCACGCTTCACATCACTGATCTTCCTAAACACAATCTGTGAACACACATTTCAAAATGATGAAGCAATTACTTAACACAAGTATAAAACCCATGTAGAAAAAGTTGCCAGCTATTGTTTTAGAGAAAAACACATCATTAAGTTACTGTACTTGTACGCAGTGTCATTTATGTTAAAAGATTTGTTCAACTAAAGTTAAACTGTAATTGCACATATCTGAATTAAACCTAATTTCCCAATTCAAATCTACATCATCCCTGAGTCTAGTTTTCACTAAATGACATTTCTGACATTTTCTATTATTAAAAAATAAAAACAAAACAGAAGCCACAGCTGTCTGGATATTTTCTAGAATTTAAACATTCCTCTTGAAGTTTCACAAACTGCACCTGAACTGTTTCTGCCCCTGCACAGTTTCTGCCCTGGATGCTTCAGCTGTCTGGAGCACTCACTTGGCTTCTCCGACTCAAAACATTTTAGTGAGAAGTATTCATGCCCTTTATATAATGCAGTTGTAATGGTTATTTGTGCGTTGTTCTCAGTGTGAACGCTGTTAGAACATAAATGAATGATGTATAGCTGAGACATTGATTAGATGGCAGTTTACCTCCAGCAGAAGATATATTTACTTCATGCTGAGTTCCTCTAGGTGAGGAGTAAACAAGGTGGCCAGGCTATGATCTGAATAATAATGAGATAATTATGTGCTGTTTGTTTATACCATTTATAGCAAAACTAAGCTAGCTAATGATAACTGAAACGCTACATATAATTAAAAATCTACATTTAATTCTATAAACATGTTTTTGCCAAAAATGCTCAGCTATAAAAACCTATATATATAATTTGGATATTTTTGAGGTGATAGTCCAGTGTTAGCACTACTTTAGGAAAGTTGAGTTTTAATCCTTTATGATCTCAATTTAAATACAATTAAATAAAATGATTGCATAATCATAATAATAATAATAATAATGCATTTGGTTTATGCTGTAGGTGCTTTTCCAGTCAATCAAGGTCACAATGCAAAATCTAAACAAGCAACAGATAACAATAATACAAATGACAATAATAATGTTAGATACAAAAAGATAAAGGATATACAGTATTTGCATAATAATTCAATGCAGCCTAAGATCATGTGTAATAGTTTACATCAAGTCCTAAGACGTAATGTAAAGTTGGCTAGAAAGTCTGTGTTCTCTACATAGCGATGAGAAGCGATGCGTCCAAAGCCTCAAAAGCTGACGATAGTCTAATGGGCAGGGGGTGTAAAAAGGAACCTGGATGCAGAGGAACAAAGAGAACAAGAGGTGTGTAAAATTGTAAAAGCTCTGAGGGGGAGGTGGAGCAAGATTATGAGAGCTTTAAAACTGAGGATAAGAATTTTATAATCGATACAGAATTTGAAAGGGAGCCAGTTGAAGGGGGATTGTCATGATTCATGTAATGAGTCTGGGTTATGATACTGAGAGCAGCATTCTGAATAAGTGGGAGTTAAGTGAGGAGGTTATATCAAGAGGTCAGATAAAAGTGAATTACAATCATCAATTTTTGAGGTGACCCGTCCATGAGTGAGAATGGCTGCGGATGCCCGGATTGCGGGGTATGGGATGGAAGGAGACAAGCGGTGCTACAGAGATGGAAGTACTGAGCTGGAGACACTGTTAATATAGGATTCAAAAGACAGTGTTGTCAAAATTGACCTACATTCTTAACCTGGGGAGATGGACAAACTGAGGACATTGTGAGGAGAAAGTGAAAAATTATTAGACTATATCTTTTGAACCTTTAAGAACCTGTCATATTCTTATGTAGCTTGAGAGATTTGCACGAGAAGTTTTTATTTCAAGTAGGCAGTTGGTGAGCCAGAAGGGTGGAAGGGCGGAGTCAGGCTTTTTGAACACATAAAGCTGTGTGTCATCTGCGTAATAATAGAAACATACTGTATGAATTTCCTCCATAGAAGATAACAGAAACAGAAGGGGACCTTGCAAAGAACCTGGGGGAACACCACTGCTGACAGGGAGAGATTGAGAATGAAAACTGGGTGTGGTCAGAGAGGTATGAAGTGAATCAGGTGAGGGGTGTGCAAATAGTAACTTAGCAGTCTAACAAAATCGTGAGTGGGACCGTGTCAAACGCTGCACTCAGATTACAGTATGCAGGGCAACAGTCAAAAAGAGTCCAGCATTAGCAGCAGTTATTAGGGGACCAATGGTGACTTCATCAAGGATGTTTCTCTACTGTGTTTAAGATGAAACCCTGATTGAAAATACTCAAACAGATTACTATCATAATTGTTTAAATAAAAAATGGTATTTGAGATTTGGCAGAAATTAGGGAGTTTATTAGGATAGGTACCAGGTTTCTGTAAAAATTCCTCTCCTTGTGAGTACATTATTGAGGTTTTCCCCCAGTAGAATAATATTAGGAGAAAATGCCTACAGAGTAGAAATTTTAAATAAGAAAGCATTATAGTATTTCAGGGGTGGATAATAACACCAAGTATTGTTAGTGCCGGACTGCTGATTTCACACAGTCACACAGTCAGTTTGGATGTTGCAGTGGGTGACGTCTTGAAGGTGCAGAGAAAAAGTGACTTAGTGGAGCAGGACTGTAGCTGGATTAGCTCAGTCACAGTGTACTGGAGTATCAAAATAGCTACACATGGAGCAGTGGAGTGACAGCAAGCCAAGCTAGTATGGCATAAGGCAAAGGTTTATAGAGCCACATGTCCCTAAAGCGTAGATAAGGAACAATACAATAAAAGGGTCTGAAATACACTGGACAGAAAAACAGCGCCGGGGCACAGGCAGCCAGAGGGGGCAGTGTTCCTGTAACTGATGCCGATGCTGAAGACTCTTTCCATAAATGTTACATAAACATCCTCCTTTCACAAAACTTCATGTCATCGATGGCACGAGCATGTTAAAATAAACATGCGCTACTGTCAGCCCTGCTGTTATAGAGAATTAATCATCACCTTCTGAATCCAGGACTGAGCAGTGCTGTAGTGCATAAAAATACAAACAGTGGCAGCCGGTCAATAAGGGGCGCAGGGACGCTGCCCCTTAAAGTTAAGCAGAGAAGAATGCTATTTTAACATGCAATTATTTAACATAATAATTATTTATTTTAATAATGAAATTGTCATTTAGTCACAATATTCCGCTGTATTACGTTCGTGTTCGTGTACGCGGGGATGCCGGACAAACGAGTGTCTATGTAGGCACGTAAATTTTTGAAAAGCATGTGATTTGAGGCTGATCTCTAATTGGATTTTTTTCAAATCATCCTTTGATGATTGAGCCCCAAACCCTCCCACTTTTGTTCTTAGCGAATCAATATTGTTTTTAAATATTTGGGCTCATATGATTGGACCATTCTCAACAAGTCTTATTAACGGTCAGCAGATTGTTAGTTAATGTATTGAATAGTGATTGACGTGGAAGCCAGCTAAATATGAGAGGAAATTCTGTAATTTCTTTGCTAAAATACCCCTTCGCAAGGCTATCGGACGAAGAAAGAAAAAAAAGTTTGACTAGGACTAGATTGACTTGATCTTCTAATTAAGCAGCAGTCAAGTGCGGCCGAGCTTACACTCTTCTTTCCAGCACTTCTTATGGCAGGCGAAGCTGGCTGACTGGATGCGATGTGAGTCATGCCTTTATTTTATACTAGTAATAATGATGCTTACCGCCACTGAATATAAAATCATCATCTTGCTACACAGTTTATCGAGCATCACTAACAGTGTTCAATTACCCTTCATTTGTACAGAGTCTGGAAGTTCCGCCTTGATTCATCCCTCCTCCTGCTGGATATGTGTGTCTCTGCATTTCTTTCATCAGACGTAATGCATTTTTCAGAGACAAATGTGTTTTGAGTCATGCTGAACATCACATCCACATCAGAAATCCCTGCACCAATGAGCAGGGGGTATTGATAGAGGGATAGATTTCTATTAACCTTATCTAGTGGAAGAGCAGACACATTATAGTTCTCATCACAGTCACACTTTTTTTTCCTCTGATTTCATCTTCTGTCTCTGTCTTAATCTTTATTTGAAACACCTTTCTACTTTTTTCATCTACTTTGATCTCTCTCTCTCTCTCTCTCTCTCTCTGTCTCACTGCTAAGTATGCTCCCCATGGACAGCTGATGGTCCCACCTAGAACACCTAAGAACAGATTATACAAAAGTCTCCATCACTGAACAGTTCGTACCTTCAGTTTGATACACCAGACTTAAAGTTTAACCTTAAAAAGGGATTTATTTATGATCTTAAATAAACCTGATAAGGATCGCTTTTTAGTCTGGTTTCTCTCATGGTTTCTTCCTCATGTCATCACAGGGAGTTATTCGTTGAAACTATCACCTCCAGTTTTCTAAATAGGAACAAACTTTTCATTAATTTATCTTTTTTGTAATTTTTCCATTCTTTGTCCTGTACAGTGTCACAGGAAGCCTAGAGCCTTACCCAGGGAGCTCAGGGCATCTACATCTATGGCCCAATCACATACCACGATCAACATCAATCAGTCTATAGCACATGTCTTTGGACTGTGGGAGGAAACCGGAGTATCTGGAGGAGACCCCCAAGCACAGGGAGAAAATGTAAACTCCAAACACACAGAGGTGAGAGTCGAACCTCTGACCCTGTAGTTGCGAGGTTATGCTTGCTAACCCCTACGACACTGTCACGCTCTAAAACTTGGAAATAATCAATAAATATAACATATAAATATTAGATCCAGATGTAAAACCACTTTATGGATAACTTCAACTGGAAAATAAAATGCAGATACAGTTTGAACTGAATCCTCTTTTAGATTTTTTTTCTCCACTGTGCATATTCCTCTATTTCTCTCTTTCTCCTCTTGTTTAAAGAGCACCACTATATTTTACTTGTAGTTCAATCTTCTACTTTATATGTCTATAAATAACTTGATTTTACTCTCTCTCTCTCTCTCAGGTCTAGACTGCTTGAAAGACATTTTCTTTATCATGAATTATTAATGATAAATAATTAACAGAATCATATTCTGCTGACCTTAAATTAAAAGTGACTTTTAACCCTGAATCAGCAGGGTTCACACACACACACACACACACACTGCCAGAATTCAGTGCTATGTGTCTGATGATGTGAATCTTCATATATTGCATATTTAACCACAAAGGACAGAGAGTCTGGACAGCTGTCCTCTCTCTCTTTCTCTCTCTCTCTCTCCTGCTCACTCTCCCTCTTTCTTTCATGCTATCTCTCTCTCACACAGTTACATTTCACAGCCTTAATCAGTGCACACAGAAACACACACACACCATTGTGTAATGTTTAATCCTGCCAGCATTCTCCAACCTCCATATGCCTGTGGTCAGCGTGAGGTTTTACTGCAATACACACAGAGACACACACACACACACTGCAGTAAACACAAACTGTGCCAATTTTGAGCACAGATCATAATAACATTCTCTGCCTCAGCCTTTGGCGTGTAGAGAAGTGTATTTTTATCCTCAAAGTCTTTGGAGGAAGATCTTCACGCATAAGGAGTTACAAGACTTAATGCAGTTCATAAACAAATATTTCTTCCATACACACCTTTAATCCTTTTTATACATATAACTGCATAAAGCTTTGAAATGTTGTTTTTAAATAGTTGCACAATTAGATTAACAGCATTACAATCTCCAATTATGATGATTGTTATGATGATTATATAACAAGAATCACCTATGCATTTCCTTTTCTTTTTTCGTGCTCTGAAGTCTCTAGTGATAGATACACCCTTACTGTATATTCGTTCAATAGGTTACTGACCATCAGAACCATCAGTCCAAAACACTGTTGGGAGTTGTTGTTGTTGTTGTTCTTGTTAAGTACTTGGGGTGAAAGGTAGGACTTACGTCATTTGAAGACTGTCAGTGACTCAGCTGTAAAGAAGAAATCTACAAGAGTGTGTCAGACTAGCAATGTGAGAAATAGAAGAACAACTGTCTAGGGTTACCCGAGTTTGTAGCAAGTGCCCGAAGGTGAGACCACTGTCTTGTCCAGGGAGATCATAAGATTCTGATGTGAATGAAACATCTCAGTCATCTCAATGAAACATGATTGTCTGAGAAACCAGAGGAGGAATTGAGTGTCAGGATATGACCTAGCAAGAGAGCGAGAACAGAAGGGGACCATGTACTGGGCCTTGTGGGACACTATTTGAATTAGCATGCAGCAGTTGTGGATCCCTTCCACATCACCTCATATGACTAAGCTTCCAAGTAGGAAGCAAACCATTGCCATGCTATGTCAAAGATTTCGAGACTCATGAGGATGGACGAAAGAGTATTGTGGTCGACCATGTCAAACCCTGCTGAAAGGTCAGGAAGATGAGGACAGAAGACAGTTTGGCTGATCTAGCAGAATGGAGATTTCTTAGTGACGGGCAAATGAGAATGTGCCACTTTGAATCCAGACTCATTTGGATCTTGGAGGTTGTGCTGTGATAGAGAGAGAGAGAGAGAGAGACAGCTGACAGTGCCTTTGAAGATTTTAGAAACAAAAAAGAGAGAAATGGTATCTGTCATTTGGTGCTGATGTCTGCTGGATCCAGTGCTTTAGGATGGGAGAAAACCTTGAACTCATGTACTCAGCAGGTACGTGAGCAGATTTACATTTATGGCAAAATGCTGAATCACTTTCCAAATTCAGATCATTTTTCATTATTCACTAAACTGATGAACACTTCTTGCACACTTTTGCTTGTCTCTCCTGGTTCAGAATTAGTTCTTCAATGTTTTTAAAGTTCTTTTTGGTGTTGGAACAATTAGATGAACTGATCCAAATCTGAATGCACTAAGAATGGGAAGAACTTGCAAACTCGATGCACAAAGACTGAATTGAACCTGGCCAAGAATCGAACCCGGCTAAACACTAAGCCAACAAGCCGCCCACAACATTACTTAAATATTCAATTCAATTTTATTTATATTGCCCTTTTAACAATGGTGATTGTTGCAAAGGAGCTTTACAGCAACAACAACAGAAAATAATGCTGAAAAGTATGAGGAAATATGTATGAATCATAATTATCATATTGTCCCTGATAAGCAAACTGAGGGTGACGGTGGTAAGGAAAAAGTCCTTGAGATCGCAATAGGAAGAAACCTTGAGAGGAATCAGACGCAACATCCCAATTTGGGTGATAACAGATAGCAGGGATTGATCTGCAGCAATTCTGCTGTATGTTAGAGAGCTGGAAGTATAACAGGAGAGGTGTTTAAGTTAATATGAAGTCCATTATAGGAGGCTCAGGTACAAAACTGTTTGTGGGAATTTCATTCCAGAACTATTAAGTGTCTACAGTCACAAGTTATCAGAGAAAAAGAATTAATTAACAAATAAAAATACCCAGGAGTTCAGACCAGATCGATGATCTGAGCCAGATTTTGAATACAACCCAGTTGGATGAGGGCTGCACATTCTTTTGCATGCTCCCCCATCCCCTGACCCAAAACCAACTACATGCAGGCAGAGATTTTCATGCACAAACATGTATAAGTTAGTGTCGGTATAATCAGGTGAAATGGTCAACTTGAATAAAAGCTTCTGTTATATAAGGGGACTTATATTCAAGTCGAAGTGGGACTTTTGATTGTGCAGAATAAAAAAACAGTTCTGAGAGTAAACACTCCTGATATCTCTATACAGTTTAATCCCCTGCTACACTAATGCACTTACCCCAGTGTTTCACTAGTGCTTGGATAGTTGGATACGGCATCATGATAGGACTCCTCACTTCATGGCTGAAACGCTGGCTTCCCAGGAACTCCTTTAATGGTCCAAATGTGTAGAAATGGAACGAGGTCAGAACTATGCAACTGGTGCTATTCATCATGGACAGCCAGTTATAACAAAGAGCAAATGTAAAATTCTGTGTGAAACTCTGCTACAGAGACATTTAACATTATTCAGCAAATTTACAGCGATGCTGCAATGCACACTTCAAAGGCGGGAGAACATCATCGGAAGACGCGAGATCAGGAAGACCTTCAAGGAGCTCAACCCCCATAAATGTCTAAACCATTCGGGAACTTGTGCATGAGGATTGTCAGACAACAATCCACAACATTGCTGCCATTGTTTGTGTCATACGGAACAGTCCAGGCAATCCTGCTGACCCAGGAGCAGAAGGAACATCGCATCAAAGTTTGTCAAGAACTCCGTCAGAGTGCCGTGGATGATTCGTGTTTCATGTTGAGGATCATTACCGGTGATGAGACTTGGGTGTATGGCCTTTTCAACATTTGAGGCATTGTGCATCAAGAATTTGTCCTCAGAGGCCAGACAGTCAGAAGTGAATTCTACAGCCAGGTTTTAAGGCATCTGATGGAGGACGTACGGCAAAAGCATCCGGATCTGTGGTGCGCAAATCTCGATACTTTTTCCATAAACTGAAGAAGTAACATTCAGTACCAGGCTTACTCATGGACAGTATTCCATGATTTATACCTCAGTGAATAAAAGGAGCAGGGGTATTGATCACAACTGTCTTCTTCTGACCAGTGAGATTCTTCAGGAATCTCTGCTCTCCTATGATAATGAAGTAAAGTTATATTTGTTTGTTGTTTATTTATCTATCTGTCTGTCTCCTGGTTGTGACCGGAGGTTTGCTGCTATCAGTATTTGTACCTGTACCTATTAACTGCTCCGAACAGACCCATCTGTATTCAGATTTTAGGCCACAGCCTGTAATGGTTGTGAGACTTGTTTGTATCCAGTTAGATGGAAAAATCTCCTACACACACATGGAAATGAGGTGATGATATTAAAGAGTGATAAATGAGGCTCATAAAATTGCACACTGCTACAGTACCTCTCCATGTGAACGTAAACACGCAAGTAATACACACACACACATCATTCTTACACACTCCTTACTCTCACTCAGCACAGCAAAGAGAATGAGTAGAGTGGGCAAAGGGAGAGGGGGGAAGAGAGAGAGAAAGAGATATATACAGCTCCCCACTGTCTCTCACATGGACTTTAAAGCCTTTGTTCTTGTTCTTGTTGGTTTCTAAATGCAGACAGACTGAGACGGGTCTGTGAAGGAGGAGAAAAGAGTCGTTATGGATACTGGAGGAGTTGGAATACCTGAGAGATTAAATAAACCAGAATCTCACAGGAATGGAGGTCTGTAATTAACTCAGCTTTGTGGTGCGAGAATTTACACTGAGAACATCATGAAAAATGCTCGTCTCATGACGACTAAAAAACTTTTTATCTGAGAACTGCTCCATGTTGACTGGTGCAGTAACCTGCTGCATAGGGACTTGCTGTGCATCTGAAAAGGTAATGCATCAAAGGAAATATGTTGTATATAAACAATAACAGGTCATTCCAGTGCCTGAATGATACTGCAAACCTACATGGACAACAGCGCAGCAATGTGAACACCTTGGAATTTTTCAAAAATTTATCCAAAAATAAAAGATTTATAGGATTCTAAGGTGTGTGCATGTCTATTCTGTGAAGGTTCTGTGAGGGTTTGGTTAAATTCCCATGAATGGTTTAGGAAGAGTTCCAGATAAAACAAAAGTGTGACATGTCGCCCTTATGTTTCACAGGCGGGCGACAAAACAAACCTGTGATTGAGAGCCCCACCCAAAAACTGGCCCATAATCAGTACATCGTCCCTAAATTCTCCCAATAATATGTTCTCAAGGATGATTGGACATCGGACACTCCATGTTCTCATTGCCGTGTGTTCCCAAGATCACGTTCTCAGGGGCTTTGATCTGGTAGCTGTAATTTCTCAGAGATTGCAGAGTGAAGTCTGAATTAATATCACACAGGATTTTTAAAAAAATTCATAGATAATTAATGATATGAGGTTTGTGCTCTGCTGATCCTCATCTCAGGTTACTGTCTGTATGGAGGTTCACATGTCCTCTCTGGGTCCCTGTGAGTTTCCTCAGGGTTGTCTGGTTTCATTCCACCACTGAAAACATGCAAGGTTCTCCAACTGTTTTCCATAATGAAGGAGTAAACTGACAATTTCTTATTTCTTGGCAATTCCTCAAACTCAGAGACAGATGTGAGACAGTTGATCATGTGACTTACATTCATCATGTTGAGATGCGGGACTCGAACAGATCCACTGTGTGTACAATAAACGAGTTATATCTGCAGATCCACCACTGCTCCATGACATTGCTCAGCTTAGCGTCCGAATTCCTCATGTGTGTTTGTCTTTGTGTGTGTCTTTCTGTCTGCTGCCTGACTGCGACACACGCACTTTCTACTTCAGTGATCTGTGCTGACCGGTGTCACATTACACACAGTCATCACTTGCTTGCACAGTGATACTTTAAAAAGATATTTATTAAAGAGAGAAAGTGTGTGTGTCTGTGTGTGTGTGTGTGTGTGTGTGTGTGTGTGTGTGTGTGTGTGTGCGCGTTTGATACAGTACAATTGACAAATGTAATTTTTAAGACTATTAAATAGATCATAAACCTTAGAGAGCAGAGCCACCTCTTAGACACACACACACACACACACACACACACAGAGCTCATCATGACCTTTAAAACTGTTAGATTTGCATTAGCAGCACTTGTCTCGTCAGCCTTCTTTTTCCACGATCATCACTCCACTATTTTTATCCCTTTGTCAAGCATTTTTTTAAAGGCACATGCTGCTAAAAGCACACACACACACACACACACACACACACACACACACAAGTACTGTAGTTTAGCTAACATTTTACACCCTGTATAGTTTTGCAGTGAAGGCTAATCATACAGCAGTAATAAATCCGCAGCTGGGACACACAGATGTAATTGTGTCTGTATACTGTAATTTTAAACAGTGTTTTTAAATTTGATCAATTACACAACACCAGGAAAATTAATTTGTGATTAAATTTGTGATTGGCTCAATATTACAGTCCAAAATACCCCCTCCCCCCACACACACACACATATCAAATTAGTTTTTCTCAAATACAAACATCATTAACATTAAGCAAGCATGTCAAATGTCTGCAGTATCAGCATCAATGTGTGTGTGTGAGAGAGAGAGAGAAAGAATCACTTTCTCCTCTGAGAATAGTAACACACTTGGACTGAGTTCTTACGCTGTAATCAATAACATTACAGCTCAGATCTCATTATTAATAAGTGACATGTTCACTTTGACATCCTGCACAACACCAACAACCAACAACAGTAAGGACAAGCAGGTTAACCCGATTGCCTGATAGTCCTCACTCAGATTCCAGCAGATTGAGACTGTGTCTGTTCCCCGAGCTAAACAAAAATGTAGAAAGACTGTTTTATCAATCTAATTAATATAAAATTAAAGCACACTGAATAAACAGCCAGCACCTCTGATCTGAAGCTAGGACTGTTAAATATCAGATCTCTTACATCTAATGAGCTTCCTGTTAATAAAACTATCACTAATCAGGAGTTATACTGTGTTTAACAAAAATGTGGAGTAAAACTGAATGAGTCTGTAGCATTAAATGGAGCTAATTCTCCTGGATACAGCTACATACATCAGCCTCAGCTAACTGGTACAGAAGGAGAGGTAACAGTTATTTGAAGTTCTCTATACTAATATAACAAACATAACCAGAAATAATAAGAGTAAAAAAAATCAAGCCTTAAATTTAAAACCAAAACAATTTAATAAACATTGATGCAGGTGATAATATAACTACATCAGATCAGCACTTTCAATATTTTACTCCCCTTCAAGAGACTTAACTAATGCCACTAATCTCATCTGCAAAATCATTATCTTGTGTATTAGATCCTGTACTTACACATTTATTCAAACAGATACAGTAATACCTGAAATAACTGAACCCCTGTTAAAAATATTCTGTTCACTCAGCAAGGCTTACATTCCTAAATAATAGCAGTTATTAATTAACTAATTAAGAAACCTGACCTACAAATCAAACCTCCTCTTTATCTCCAAGATCTTAGAAAAGGTTGTAGCACAGCAGTAGGAATAACATTTTTGAAATGCATCAGTCTGATCATACTGATATTTAATCTATCTTCTTGATAGATTAGAAAACAAAAAAAAGAAGACTTGAGCCAGGAGAGAGCCCGTTAAGTAGGAGTTAACGGACTCTCTCCTGGCTCAAGTCTTATTTGACTGATCGTTATTAGTTTGTAGATTTAAATGGTGACTATTCTATGCATACTAAAATGAAGTTTAGTGTTCAACAGGGTTCGGTTTTAGGCCAACTGCTGTTTTCTTTCTACATGCTTCCTCTGGGTAACTAATCGTAAGCATGGTGTTAGTTTCCACTGTTATGCTGATGACACACAGTTGTCTCTGAATAGATATTAATTAATTTCCTTCTGCTTAATTCTGACAAGACAAAAGTACTGGTACTAGGACCACATGCAGCTAGAAGTTAGTTTCTGATGACACAGTAACTCTGTATAGCCGTTCTATTTCATCATGTGCAGCCGTAAAAGAACTTGGTGTAAATATTGATTCCAGTCTTTCATTTGAAACTCATGTAGATAATATTACCAATATAGATTTCTTTCATCTCAGAAATATTGGCAATATATACGAAATATAATGTTATTACATGATGCAGGGAAACTAGTTCATGCTTTTGTCACCTCTAGGTTGGATTATTGTAACTTACTATTATTGCCTTATTGTCTGGATGTTCCACTAGGTGCATAAACACCTAATAAATCTCTCTCTCAGTCTATCTCTCTCTTTTTGTGTGTGTGTATGAGTGTGTGTGTATCCTAAACTAAAGTAAGATTGTTCATACTTTTCCCACCAGAGGAAAATTAAAGTAAAGCCACAAATGGACAGAGAGAGAGGTGAGAAATGTAAGAAGACAAAAGGTGAGCAGTGCACAAACCAATAGTAAAGATAAGTAGTATAATAATCTGTGTGTGTGTAGGTGTGTGTGTGAGACAGAGAGGGAGAGAGAAAGCATTTTTTTATTATAAAGGTAGCTATAACCTCCCCAACCTATTGATGCTCAACTTCCTACAAAAAAAAAAAAAGAAAATTACAAGCCCCAAGCGATCCCTGATCTTTTCAATAGCTCTGTCAGGGCAGGGTTTGACTGTGTGTTTGTGCGTGAGTTATAATTGTGTGTGTTTGTGTTATGATTTCGTGTGTGTATGACTCACCCGTTTGCGGAGGTTGTAGGTCAGCAGCAGGTTGCGTGAGAAGTGGTTGGAGAAAGCTGTATAAAATTCCAAGACTTTCTGTAGCGCATCACGTTTAATGACATGCAAGTCACAGTAGGTTAGCGCTCGCACATTAGCACACGACTGTGCTAAAGTCACCTCCCTCCAGAAGACATCTCCAAACACGTCACCTTTTCCTACACACACACACACACACAGACACACGTTATAACCCTGTATCCGTCTGTCTCGATGTTGCTGTGCATATTTATCAAACTTTCATTTTTTTGTGTCTCTCTATCTGTCTGTCTCTGTCTTTCTTTTCTCACTTCTCTTCCTCACTTTGTATGTCTCTTGCTCGTCCTCTGTTTATTTCTCTGTCTGTGTGTTAGAAGACATTCCCAAATTTGATCCCAATCCTCCATGATGTCATGATTATCAGAAAGTCCATCAGAGTTTAGTATGGCTTCTATAATGCTGATGAGAAGAGCTTTGAGATGTCTTTACTGAAGCATTTGTACAAATCTCTCACACAGTGGGTGGAGCAAATATGCTACCACGCCTATATCCAACCCAGCGAGCTAAACTATTCAATAGACAGTTTGTGATGCTTTGACTTGAGTGGTTGTACCACAACAGGAGTCTGGGACATTCTTCATTTTGTAGGATATTCGGCTTTGCTGTGTGTGTGTGTGTGTGTGTGTGTGTGTGTGTGTGTGTGTCGCATCAACAATCGGCATGAGAGTTTTCTGTTTATGCATGTGTGTGTGTGTGTGTGTGTGTGTGTGTCACATTAAATAAAGTGTCTGGTCATGTGGGACAGGAGACGCTTCATCTCACTTTTCACTCAGCTGATTACGGTGCAAATGAAATATTCAGCAAGATTTTACTATGCAGGAATCAAACAGCACACACTCACACACACACACACACACTCACACACACAATTAATGAGTGCAGGCTGCAGATGAGATGTCAGGCAGAGAGAAGGAGACGTTCTGATGGGAGAAATATTCCCTCTGCCCCTCTGACTGAATAAACATAACACGGCTCAGTTCTCCCACACAACGCTGTTAGACAGGTCATGAGTGTTCTCGCCACACCCGCCTCACTGCCGGACCTGTCTCTCTCTCATACTTGTCTCTCTTAGACCTGTCTCTCTCTCTCTCTCTCTCTCACAGAGTTGTCTCTCCTTAAGACAGCATCATTTCTTTGAGAAGGGTGTTTAAAGTGATGTGATATAAAGTGACTAATCGATTTAGTGCGGTAATGCAGCTTGATCAGATAAGAGCATGTACACAAACTCTTTTAATAAAGATCCAATCTGTCCAAGTGTCCAATTTGCACTTGCAAGAGATAGTGGCTGTGTGTGTGTGTGTGTGTGTGTGTTTCTTTGTGGCTTTTTTTATTTCTTCCTCCATCTCTCTCTTTCTCTCTCTCTCAATTTAAATTCAACAAGATTTATTGGCATGTCCATATATACTGATCAGCCATAACATTATGACGACTGACAGGTGAATTGAATAACTGAATGGCCTTTCTGTTTCACCATGTGCAGCAGTAAAAGACCTTGGTGTGATTGTAGATTCCAGTGTTTATTTAAAGTAGATAATATTACTAGGATAGAATTCTTCTAATCTCAGAAATATTGCCAAGCCAAGAAATATAGTGTCACTACATGATGCAGAAAAATTTGTTCATGATTTTGTCACCTCTAGGTTGGATTATTGTAATGCCTTTCTATCAGGATGTTCTACTACAGTAGGTGCATAAACAAGCACATGTTAGTCCAGTATGCAGCAGTCAGCATCCTCACTAGAACCAGAATACTGAACCAGAATATATAAGGACGTCACCCCTATCTTATCCACCCTGCTCTATAGTTCAGAACTGAATTTCCCACCAACAGTTTTGTACCAAAGCGTAGATTCCATATTAACTTAAACGCCTATCCTGTTGCCATTTCAGGAATTTTTTTCCTTACCACTGTTACCCTTGGCTGGCTCATCACGATAAATCTTATTTATACATATTTCCTTACACTTTTCAAACTCATTTTCCTAAGTTTTGATTCTGTAAAGCTGCTTTGCACCAATGACCACTGATAAAATCTATATAAACAAAACTAAATTGAATTGAATGGAATAACACTGATTATCCCACACCTGTCAGTGGGTGGGATTATATTAGGCAGCAAGTGAATATTTTGTCCCTGAAAAGCAGAAAAAAAAATAGTCAAGTGTAGGGCGACTTTGACAAGAGCCAGATTGTGATGTCTAGACGACTGGGTCAGAGCCACTCCAAAACTCTGGCTCTTGTGGAATGTTCCTGGTCTGCAGTGGTCAGGCCCTACCAAATGTGCTGCAAGGGAGGAAACCCAGTGAGAACAGGTTCATGGGGGTCAGGGCTCAATTATGCATGTGCAAAGTGAAGACCTGTCAGTGTAGACATATTCAATAGAAAAGCAACTGTAGCTCAAACTGCTAGAAAAATTATGCTGGTTCTGATAGAAAGGACTCAGAATACACAGTGCATCATAGTTTGTTGTGTATGGAGCTGCAGACTGGTCAGGGTGCCCATGTGCCCATAACCTCCACCAAAAGCTCCTACAATGGGTATGTGAGCATCAGAACTGGACCAAGGAGCAATAGAAGAAAGTATCCTGGTCTGATAGGTCACGCTTTCTTTTACGTCATGTGGAAGGCCAGGTGTGTCCGTAACTTACCTGAGGAAGAGAGCACTAGGATGCAGACAGAGGCAGTCTGATGGTCTGGGCAATGTTCTGTTGGGAAATCTTGGGTCCTGCTGTTCAAGTGGATGTTACGTTGACACGTAAAACCTAAACATTGCTGCAGACCAAGTGACACCCCTTTTGTGGCCTCTTTCAGCAGGATAACGTGCCCTGACACACTGCACATATTGTTAAGGAATAGTTTGAGGAACATGATCAAGAGTTCGAGGTGTTGACTCAGCCTCCAGATTCTCCAGATCTTAATCCGATCGACCATTCATGGCCAGGCCTCAAAGGGGCAGGGCTGTTTTAGAGATACAAGGGCAACTACAAAATATTAAGTGGATCAGTCATAATGTTATGGCTTATTAGTGTATGTACAGTGTTGCCAAAACAACCCCCCCTTTATCTGTCTCTATCTCCTTATCTTTTTCTCTCTCATGGTGCTGTACTGCATGACAAATATAGACATTTGTATTGTCAAAACTCAGTTACAGGTACTTTTGGGGGGGGGGGGG
>JAQMYJ010000005.1:9554791-9575084 GCA_030014305.1 Clarias laeviceps
TTAAATAAATAGACAATTTTATGATGTAGGCCGAAAATGAGCTTCCCCTATTTGACAGACCAGTAGCCGCCACTGATCTCCTAGTGTGTTAAATATTCACACCGCTGGCTGTTACTAGCTTTGTTGGTTTACTGACCTTGAATGTACAATTCTTGTGCTGGGTGTTATGTAATAGTTGTGTAAAGTTGTAAGAAGATCTTTAAAGCTTCAGGGAAACTACTGACCTAATGTTTGCATAGTGTGTCACAATCAGCACTTCAAAGCCTGAATAATTTATCGCTTTCCAATATTTACCAGTGCTTTAGCAGAATTTAATAAAAATCCACCTGCTTCTGTATCATCACACTTAAGCAGCTTAGCGGATGAAAGCTAACTACCTGCTGCCATTAGCATGTGCTCCATCTGAGCGAGAGTAAAAACCAGTGATAACTTTCTTATATTCTGCAGGCTCCACTTCTGATGTGCACCTCTACAGCAAACTACTTAAATATTTTAAACCGAAATATTTGCATCATTCTATAATTTCGGGTACATTTCACATAAATAAAAAAAGTACCAAAACAACATTCTTTTCAATAGAACTTATCAGTAGCATTTGTTTATTCTCTTTGCAGGATCAGCATCCCAACGAGCCATGTATTTCCTCATTTTATCTACAGTCAGGTCCACAAATTTTGGAACAACAATAAGTTGTTTTTTTTTTGCATTTTTTTTGCAATAAATTGGGACTGACCAATACAACAGTTTGGTAAATTCTTAAAAAGAAGGAATTAACTGGAAAGCTCAGCAACAGCAGAAGGCCTGGAAGACAAAAGATAACTGAACTAGAGGCCCCAGAATTCTGTTTATGGTGAAGAAGAACCCTTTCACAACATCTGGCCAATTCAAGAACACTGTTAATGAGGTAGGCATGTCATTGTCAATGTCTACAGTCAAGAGACAGCTTTATGAAGTAAAATACAGATGCTTCACAACAAGGTGCAAACCACGGATAACACTCAAGAACAGATTAGACTGCCAGAACATTTTGACTCTTTGGACTGATTAAAGCAAAATTAACTTGTACCAGAATGATTGGAAGAGAAAAATATGGAGAAGGAAAATCATCTCTCAAACATGGTGAAGGCAGTGTTACAGCATAAGCGTGTATGGCTGTCAATAGAACCGGGTCACAGGTTTTTATTGATGACCTGACTGCTGATAAAAGTAGCAGGATGAATTCTGAAATGTATAGGGCTATACTCTCTGCTTAGATTCAGCCAAATGCTGCAAAAATTATAGGACACCACTTTATATTGCAGATGGATAATGACCCAAAACATACAGTGAAAACTACCTAAGGAGCAGAAATAGGATATTTGTCGCTGGCCAATCTGATCTCTACCCAATAGAGCATGCTTTTCACTTGAAGACAAGACTAAAGGCAGAAAGACCTACAAACAAGCAGCAGTGGAAGGCAGCTACAGTAAAGGCCTTGAGCATCAGCGTTTGTTCATGCCATGGATTCCAGACTTGAGGCAGTCATTGGTTTCCACCCAAGTTTAAAAGGCAATCCTTATGTTTATAATTACGTTAGTTTGCTCCATTATTTATGCCCCGCCCACAACTTTTTAAACTCTAAATATTGCACCACTATGAAGCCTGAAACAGTTTGCTGCAACAGTTCAGCATTAATGATGCTAATGTTAACAATCATGCATGTAAAGTTTTAGTTATCATCTGAACTTGTACAGAAATTAGTAGAATATATATTTCTCCCCATACAATCTGGCAGATTGCGGCACAGTGGTGTAGTGGTTAGCACCTTTGCCTTGCACCTTCAGGGTCCGTGTTTGATAACTGATCAGGTTCGATCCCTGTCTCTGTGTGCATTGAGTTTGCATGTTCTCCCTGTGCTTGGTGGATTTCCTCCAGGTCCTCCAGTGTCCTCCTACAGTCCAAAGACCTGCAGACTAATTGGCGTTCCCAAATTGACCGTAGTATGTGAATGAGTGTGTACAGTATGTGTGTGTGTGCCCTGCAATTGATTGGCACCCTGTCCAGGGTGTACCCCGCCTCGTGCCCTTAGTCTTGCAGGATAGGCTTCAGGCCGCCCGCGACCCTAAATACAGGATAAAGTGGTATAGACGATGAGTGAATGAGAATGAGTGCAATCTGGCAGATGCAATTATCCATAGGGAACATCTGCTTATATCATTTTAGCCACTGAGCTACCACTGCCCCACAATTCAGCACAAGTCAAGAGAACCTTGGGTCCTTGCCATCTTAAGTTTGATGATTAAAATTGGGAAATCATTCTGATATCTACCACAGGATTCAGCATGACATCATATCACACTCATGATCATCGTAGGTGCACTGGCTAGTGGTGGTTCAAATGTTTAAGGATCTGGGGTCATGGCTGACCCTAGCTTTCTAAAGGAATTTTACTGTGCTGTAACAGTATATGTGACAATGACCATATTACAAGCATGAGTAAAAAGCATGAACATGTCAAAGAGCAGAAAACTCAGTTAATAAGCAGATGAAAATGCGACTCTCTTTATTACTCACATCCAATCATCATCATAGCCACAGCAAAGATCTTCTCTCCATCAGTGGTGGGTGCAATGTTGCCGAAGCCAATGCTGGTCAGACTGGTCATGGTGAAATACAGTGAGGTGATGTAGACTGAGTCCTTGCTGGGGCCACCCTCCCACCTACCTGTGCCCGTGGCATTAAAGCGGTACGGTGTGCCTGCCGTCTCTCCCAGCATGTACAGCCAACTGTCTTTACGTGCCACATTTGTCTCCTCATCAATGATTTCGTAGTCTCCGATACTGTACCAGATACACGCCAGCCAGTGAGCAGCGAGACCGAACACACACACCAAGAGCACGAGCACGGCAGCACCATATTCAATATAGTGATCCAGTTTACGTGCCACTCGGCCCAGACGTAGCAGACGCACCACCTTCAGAGAGCTGAACAAACTGCTGATGCCCTGAGACGCAGACAGAGAGACAAAAAGAATCGACATAAAAACTGAGAGGCAAAGTGACGTATAGAGACATTAAGACAAACACAAAGCTGAAAGTAAGCAGGAAAAACATTGAGGAGAAGAGACAGAGATTTGAGAAACAGAAAGAGAAATAAATTATGGACTTATTTATTATAGATAAAATTGCTGAAGGGTGTATTTTCTTTTCCCATGACTGTATCTATCTGCATCTATCTATGCCTTCCATACAGATCTAAGGGTTCTTTGTTATATTATGTGTGCATGTGTGTTTCCTGAAACAAAACTGCATTGTTTGTTGTTGTGTATAAATTTCATATTTAAAAATACACACTAAAGTTTGCCAAGCCGGCTGCTGACAACACATTTAAATAGCTCCTGAATAACAGAGTGTGTGCGTGAGTGTGTGCATATATTGTACAAGGCTTTCTGATACTGAACAGGCAGTAGCTAGTAAGATGTAATGTTGTGCAATATGTTCATAACCCAGCATTTTTTTTTATTTATCAGTACAAGCTGCTTGTTGCCGAATGTGTGTAGCCAAACTGCATGTAAAATGTGTAAAAATAACAAGTATGGATGCGTACTGAGTCCCAGACAAGATGGTTCTGGACTAAAAATGTCTCTTACTTTCTGGAGCTGTTTTAAGAACACTTCAGGCTGAAAGCTGAAAGATCAATTTGCTTTAAAAGCCAACAAAATAACTGGGATGCTAAACATTAATACACACATAATTCTGTGTTATGGATAATGCAGAATTTTAGAACATATTAAAGGACAACTTGGTGCTATTCGCCCCCATTGTGTCTTAAAGCCTTTTAAGGAAATGAAAGGGCTATTGTTAGCTTGTGAGAATTCGAACTAATATCTGTGCAGTTAAGACCTTGGATCCAAAGCAAGCCCAGTAGATATGTCCAGAAGTGCAAAAACAACAAAGCACTATTAACACACAGTTAAATATTGTACTGCAGCCACTAGAGGGCCTCACAGACATTGTGGCTTTACTTTTACAGTAACTTCACCTTGCAATGTCTACCCGAACATACAGTCATCGCCTCTACTAAATAATCCATGCTGTTATGTGAATAATTAGAGTGAAGAGAGTACGAATCTCCATTTTTATTTGATCTGCAGTATTTCTGTGTGTAATGCAGATTTTGTGAGGAGTGTCTATGGGTAAGTAAGTGTGTATGTGAGGAGAGTACAAATGTTTGTGAGAATCATACACAGCACACTGTGTAAAGAGCATACAGTACAAGATTGTGTAAATGAGGAGTGTACAAGTGTGTAAGGAGTCTGTTTAAAGCCCACAATCAGTGTGTGTCTCTACTTAACTTCATTTGTGATTTTGGATTTACAAAAAAATATTATTTCAGTATTTTTGATTGGGTAAACGCTTGAAGCTTAATAATGTATTATCAGGTTTCAGGTGAACCAATGCCAGCTGGTTCCTTAGTGTAGTTAATCACACCTGCTTTACATACAGAAGGTTTTGGGTTCGAGCCCCAGCAGCACCAGACTGGTTGCCGATTTTCTGCACTGATCACATTTTGATTGTTTTTGTTGATTTTTTTTTTTTTGCAAAGCATTTCACTGCACATGGTCCTGTGTATGGTTGAATCATTTACAGTGTTTTATTATTTTCTGATAACCGGTTAAACAAATGCAGTAGTTGATCGTACTTGATGAGGGGAAGAAGAGCAGTTGGTTCATTCTGCTTTCACTAGGAATCATGCCATAGACTTGCCATTGCCATTGAAAAAGAAAAGTCTACATAGCCCTTGTGTTCTGATGCATTGGCTTTACTGCCTTGTTGTTCATGGTCCCAAAGACCCCAATGTTGCATTTGTAACAAATAAAAATAAAATAAAATAAATAATAATAAAAATGCATTGAATTCAAAATTAATTTTTTTTTCTCCCAAATATTTTTATACAAGAATATACCAAAGATTTCAATAACGTAATCTGTGCTTATATGTGTGTGTTAAGATGTGCAAGAAAGATTCAGCTTTACCCTGAACACCAGAATCTAAATTTACTAAAAATCTTTTACATTAATTTATATTTTATCGCTGGGTTCTCTGAGACCCTAAAAGAAGTTACTGTATGTATAAATTATTGTAGAGAGCATCTGTTGAGCAGATTCCACATAATTAGGAAAAGTCATGAATTATCAAGCTGATAAAACAATGTTCGTATGTTCTTAGCTGGAAAAGAAGCTCTGGGGTCTCAGCGCCCCAAACAGAACATAAAGGATAAATGACATCATGATAGTCAAAGGCCTATGTTCGTTTCCCAAAACACAAATACTCGGGCAAATGAGAATAAAGACAGGGATGTAAAAAGAAAAGCATGAAACGATAAAATATCATTATAAGTAAAAACTACATCACTATAACCCACTGAAACCTGTACATAAATGCGTTGTGTTTAAAAATGCAGAAAAAAAGTTTCAACTGGTTATAAATAATTAACAATACTGCCATACTGTAGAGAGCTACATAGTGTGCACTAGAGTGTATAATCTTAATCCATAATACTCCTTCAGATTCCAATTCCTTACATTCTCTTATAAACTCTGGAGGAAGATGTTAGTATGATTTAGTGCAACTAACCTGTTGAAGCATCAATTAATCTTAATGTTAGTGCTTAGTGAAATGGAAGGTCCAGTGGATTACATTCATTAATCAATCTCAAAGTAAGAAAGTCATGCCCTCTGTACTTGTCAGTTTTAAGACTGATGAGGATTTGATTATTACACCGGTGGCACAATGTCAATACTTATTTAACATTGTCCTTGTGCTAGTATTGTTGCTTTGCTTTATTGGCTTTATTTTTGATCAAGGTAAGCTGTAAGTGATCTGTCCTCTGCTAATGTAGTTGGAACAGGACAAAACCAATTTCTTTTGCTAAATACTATATACTGTACATTATGATTTTTTTGTTACCATGTCAAATTTGACATTGAATAAATTGAGCACTGACCTCATCAACGTTCTCAAAGGCATTGATGACATCATAGGGGAGGCAGGAGAGCAGGTCAATGACAAACCACGTCTTCAAGTAGTTCATGCGTATCAGCTTGGGGTCAGAGATGACCTCACCAGCTGGCCCTACGAATGTTGTGTGGAAGTTAAGGACAATGTCCACCAGGAAGATAACGTCCACTACGCTGTCCACCACTAGCCACGCCACGTTGTTCTGCTTGGTCTTGAACGAGACATTGTAGGGGACCATGATGGCTGTGTAGAAGGTGAGTATAAGGATCACCCAGTCCCATGTGGTCTTGAAGGCGCAGTAGTGAAGGATGATGTGTGGTGGTGTCTTTGGCGTCTCCTGTTTATATTGAGGCAGGATGTCTGAGCCGAGCTGCAACACCTAGACAGGTGGTGAAGGAACAAATTTAATAAGCTCCACACAGATTGCCAGGTGTACAGTTACTGACATTCACAATTACAGGATTTAGCAGACGCCCTTATCCAGAGCGTTTATAAGAATAACACAGGAAATTATTATTACATTTAGGAAACGACAACCCCTCGCTATAATATGTAAGATGCATTACACTCATACGGACTCATATCCCATACAGCAATCATTTGTAGAAATAGGTGTGGCATTCATCTTCCTTGTTATTATCTTCTCAAGCAACACCAAAAAAGATGGAACAGATGTATTATCAGTAGCGTAGGGGATGTTGTGGGTGTTGTGTTAGTCATCCAAAGGATTAGTCCAAGGTCATACCTGTTGAAGTGGAAGCAACCCTTCCTGGCCACAACAGTAAAAAGATTCCATTGTTTGGATAGATTAGATCCTTCACTATATTCCTGGCCATGATCCAGCACCAACTGCTATAGATAGAGTGCAGGTCAGAGAGCTTAGCGCAGATGGAGTGAAGTTGATTGCAACGCTGTCTCTAGAGCAACTCTTTCCTGCTCAACCAATCATAAGGGGCTCCTCTCTTGCTTTGTGCTGAAGTTCACTATGAACCTGAACTACTAATCCAGTACAGCCCTGGGCTCCAGTCCAGTGAAGGAAAATGAGACATGTCTGCCCACTTGTACTGCTTGTATTTTGCCAATCAAGAAGTTAGAGATACACCAGAACCCATTGGGACGGCCCAAGTTCTCCAGCTTGGTGGTATGCATGGAGGGATGTACTGTATGTACAGTATAGTATGTATGAAGGGATTTAAGGTGTTAAATGCTGAATGTAGTCAACGGAGGGCATTTTAACTTAATTTTCCCTCCTGGTGTCCAGATGGCTCGGAGCTGTGTGTAGGATGTGTGATGCCATAATCTATATTGTGATATGGATGGTATAAGAACCATAGTGGGTCCAGTGGGTCCAGCAGTGAACAAATAATGAGATCTCTGACCAGCGTTTCAAAGCTGTTCATTATTTTTATGTACAGTAGGCATGAGGAAGATGGAGGCATGGACCTGTTTCCCAAACAGGGGATGGTGCCTTGAAGCCGTCTTCAAAGGGAGGGTAGCAATAATTAAAATCGGAGTGTACTGTACTTTGAACAGAGTAACGGGTGGATTATAGTCAGAAACTGTACAAAGTGACATACAACTGGACCAGATAACCTTATGTAAGATTTGTACCTCAGTCAGACGCGAGTGTTTATGAACATTTTCTCCTTTGTGGACTGTGGGCTGGAGCTGCTGGAGGACGCCACGACTGCTGGTCAGAGCTCTGGTTAGGCGTGCAAATTTACCCCAACCTACATACAGAGACAAAAACACACACACACACACACACTTAAAACACTGTCAATGCAGAAAGTATGTAGGATTCAAACCCATCAGAAATGTCTCACTATCATCAATCTAAGGACATGCCCCGAACCAAATCACTCACAATACAGCACTGTACCAGGGGTGAAAGAAGTTTTTAATTCTTACTGGTACTATATAGCCAAAACGTGTGGAGAGTAAACAATGGAGGATGTGGACAGTCCCGAGTTTCTCTTTATGTACCTACTCACACTATACTGTTTTAGAATAGGCTCAGCTAATTTATTGTTCCAGGGATAAATCCCAAATAGCATTAAATGAAAAGCTAGTGCCCTGTGTAGTGTGTGAAATCCCTTATTCCACACTCCAAGTACAGTAGTGCCATTGATCAGGGGTTAGAGATAGATTTGTGATTCATCCATATGTTAGAAACTAGTTAGCTTTGTACTGTAGTTCGCATTGTCCAGGAACCAATCAGTGAGGTGAGATATGAACCTGTCAGCATGTTGGTCGAAGCTCACATTCAGGTCAACAAGAAGTAACAAAAGACTGAAACACAATACTGACAGTTCAGAGGCGATTCAGAATGACTTATAGTGCCATGAATACGTAATTGACTCTTTCTGATTTTTTTATTTATTTATTTTTTGATTAAAATACTTTTTCACACAGTGCATTTCATTCAAACAGCATTTTGTATTTACCTGGGTTATCTTTGGTTAATATTAAAATTTATTTGATGGTTTCAAACATTTAAGTGTGACAAATATGCAAAAAAAAAATCATACTTTTTCACAGCACTGTAAAAGCAGTTACTAAGGAGACAGTGTGTTACTATGACATAGTGTTATCATTTGTGCTTTCTTGCTGAAAGTGCTTCTGTGACTGGATCTTGAATGTGTGTTTTGGCAGGCAGCTGCTCTCTCCTCAGTACTGCGGACCACACGGACCTATTTTCACCCCTGCGCTGAACTCTATACACCATTCTGTCACCAACTTTAGATACTAAGCTTACTGAAATGCATTCTGGGGTTTCATGACTTCACTAGATACAATATTATTTACTGACTACAGTATTCAAAGTACATCATAATAACACATGTTGAAGATTTTATGGCCACACGCACCTTTATAGGAGTCATCTTCAATGGGCTGTTTAAAGGCTGTGATGTCATTAAAAGTGCACAGGAAAAGAACCACCTTCTCCTGTTCATTCCGTATGGGAGCGATTTTCACAAAGAACCACACTGGTGTTCCTGAAAAACACAGACACACATCAATTACAGCAATGAAGATTAAGCAATGATGGGGGAATGTTACGGCTAATTCGAGTTTTCTCGTGGTGTAACACAGAAAGTAATAAAAGAAATGCCAATAAATATATTTTTTTAAGTTTATTAAATGTAGAAATGTTTCAGACTCTTGCACATTCACGAAGGCATTAAATAAATCAAGAATGTGTGTGTGTGTGTGTGTGTGTGTGTGCGCCTTGGTACTCACTATTCTTTTTGTACATTAGGATCTCAAATGAGTTCATCTCGTAGTTCTCGAATGTTAATCGCACCTTCTCCGTCGTTTCTCTGTCTGTGAGCTCACCATACATAAAACTGGCAACATAAAACAACGAGCAAAAATGAGAATTTGCTAAAAATGCTAATTAAATTACACACAATAATGGTTAATCGTACATACAGTACTATGTTCCACACACTTAGTGTACTGCCATCGTGTACCAGCCTGGTACACGATGGTACACATTACAATGTGCATGTGCATGCTCAGGGAGCCAGGCTAGTACACGAGGGCAGTGCTTGCTGTGCTGTGCCCTGTGAATTGTCTAACGAGAGCATCCAGCATGAACAGGAACTTAGAACATGTGAGGCTTGGGGAGTCTTATGAATGGCAAAAAGAAGGTGCACCCCAGTTTCTCCCTACTTTTACACACCACAACATTTGTTTCAGGTCATAGCTAAATTGCCTTATCAAGCTTTCAATCTGTGGGTGGTAGACAGATATTTAAATCCATCATATAAAGGATGTGCCATGGTTAGTACACAGATCCCTGGTAATTCACATGTGGCAGAAGAATAGGCCCAGTTCCCGAGTGATGACCTGTGATGTGGCCTTTCAAAACGGGATTGCTTTTGGGTAATGAGTGACACAATCCACTAGGACCTGTTTATACTCATGGCGTAAGACTGACTTCAGTAGCGGCCCCAAAAGGTCCATACCCACAAGCTCAAAAAGCAGACTGCTAATGGGGAGAAGGATTAGCTTGGTGGATGCTGGCTTTTCTCTCTTTTCCCCGAGAGAAGTTGCAGCCACTCTCTCCAGGTCATGGTGGGTACACGTCTCATTGAGGGTTGCCTGTAGCCCCTGGACTAGCTTCAGGGTGACCACCTGTTGGTGCAGAATCTGTTCCTGCTTATCCCTTAGATACTGGCCCAGGGTGGATTCCAGGTATAAGTTTGTGTCTGGTGAAGAAGGTAAAATTATACAAGCTGTTTTTAGACCTTTTTCGTCAGACAAGAATTTCTTGTTACATATGCAGATTATTTCCTATTTCTAGATGTAAATATTTTTAATTGTAGTCATAGAACAAGACTACTATAAATGTGAAACAAAGACAATGTTTTTAAAATAAATAAGAATCTTATATTTTATTTATTTTAATATGGTGTCCCTGGTGTCCCCAGAAGAGGATGAGTTCCCTTGCGAGTCTCATTGTTTATTCCTGATGTTGTTCTTGTAAAACAGTTATATTATATTCATGAAGTGTGATGGTTATGCTTAAGCTCTTTTACTCTATTATCAGGACTGAATCTTTTGGCAAAAATTCTGATCTCTCCATTCGGTCACACACTCTCTGTGGTTTTCAAATATTTAAAATTATATTTTAATAGGAATACATACAGTATGCACATATTTACACAGTAGGTGCACAGTATGTTAATTGCTATCATTGTGTAAAAACTTGTTTGTACAAGAGAGTGAGATTAATAAAGGGATAGGAATGTTTTCTTTGTTCCAATGTGTGTCTCTTCACAATAAGTGTACTGAGTGTGGAAGGTCCTTTTGAGCTATAACTTTATTTTCACATATTTTGTCATCTTACCTCCAGTTTTTTAATTCCTCTCTAGGGTTGGAAGGTCTCAGTTTCAAACAATATATTTTTGAACAATAAGGATTAAGTAAATTTATGGAAAGAGATACTGTGATTGAACATTCACATTCTGCTACCTGCAGGTGCTGCTCTTCTGCATGACCTCAGCCCGGTGGTATCCAGACAGCTTGCAGAATCCATCATTACTGTAGACAATGGGCCAGTCCACGATCTGAGCATTTCCCAGCACAAAGTTTGTATCTGTGGAAATAAATACAGAAGCGAGAAAGAAAATCCAGGTGCATATTAACCAATATGTTCTAACAATTTTATTATTTTCTTTCTGTGCATCTGACAGTTCGTTTTGAGCTTAGGGTAATAGTACTCCCTACATTAGGTCCATTTCTGAATGTGGAAAATGTTTTGGCCTGAATTCTTATTAATGGAATTTATAATGATTATTATTGAGATTTGATAAATCATAAACAAGATTTTAAAATAAAACCCGTTGTGAACAATAGGCAAACTTCATACATGTCACTTATTTGTTATAATAGGTTTTCCCTCACAGAAGCTACTGTCATTTAGAAAATGTACTAGGATGGATAGATGAATGGACAGATGGATACAAGAATAGACGCATGGACAAACAATTGGATTTATGGATTTTAAGTGGTTAAAAACAATGATAGAGGGATGGACTGATAAAGGAACGCATGGATGAATGTCTTCATGAAAGCATTTGAGTTGAATAAATTTGTGACTAGGTGGTAGCATGGCTGGATGCACAAAGGGAAAGGTGCGCAAGGTGAAGGACAGGATGGAAACATCAGTGGCTTGATAGATAAGTACTGTAGATGGATGGATTGACCTTTGTATGCCTAAATTGTATAGAAATCTATACTAATGTATCTAATCTTTTCAAAGTAAGCCTTTTTCTGTGGTACTTTAGATGTTTACCAGTTCTAGCTTTTTTTGTTTTGTTTTGTTTACCAGTTCAGGTTTTCTTGAAATGAAAGTTATGTTGTAGGTTTCTGCTCCAGAGAGAACAAAGAACACTTAAATGCGCTACTGTATACGTATTAAGCCCATATCATAAGCAAGTGTGGGGGGGGGGGATTGTACAGTGTCAAATATTAGTCTTTTGATGACTTATTAACTTAATCAGGAAAAAGAATCTGCATTTGTTACCAATGTTACTGATGTTGTCAATAGGCATAGTTCTTTAACCATTTCATAAACTTTGTGTGTCTTTAGCAAAGTGTAAAATTATACAATGTGCCCAATCATACAATGCAGAATACACATTTAATATTAAATATACTGGTCAGAATGTTAATGCAATTAAGTGCAACATTTTTGGAAAATAATGTGACAAGAATATCTGTAACGTGACATATGTTAACACTCTGCTAAGGGTGTAAACGGAATGGTCTTCACACACAGATGTGTTTTTTATTTTAACTGAAACTACAAAGCCCTCCCCAAAACCCCCACCCCCCAACACACACAAACATCACTATGGAGGGAAAAACTAAAAAGAAACGTTCCATGCCAACATTTGTTATTTTACGATGATTCATCCATCGTAAGATGTAACAACTTTAAATATAATATCTCTATAGGACGATATTATTGATGAGTGAAACTCTGTAAATTAACAGAAATTGGTATAGAACATCAGATCATTGAATGCAGAGGTGAAAAAGTGATTAAAGAGGAAGTGTATTTCTTCATAAGGTCTGTACCTGTCTGTCTATGTGATAATGTCCAAACTGAAAAGTTAAACAGAAAAGATGGGTTAAAGCAACATATTCTGGATTTTTGGAAATACACTCTGCACAGTACACTGCTAAAAAATACCATGTTTACAGGGTCAGCTAAAAGTGTACAAAAACACAGTGAACCTGTGAATGCTAAAAATAGGAAGAAATAGGAACTTTCTTGCAACCTAATCAGAGATCTGTGCAGCTACATATTGCTGACAAAATGAGCTTACATCTAAATTCATATAAAAGGTTTAGGCTTAAGGCATATTTTTTTCTGAGAAAAGTTATATTATACCCTCATGACACAGATATGGGTTTAATTTCTGTACAAAGCCTGGAGATGCAGCTCAAATGTGCTTCTTGATTTAGCTGAAAATTGTATTTAAGTATCAGCTAATTTATTAAGGCTGTAGCTCATCACACAAACTTCACCTGCAACCTCCTCCTACATTCTCTGTGTATTAATAAACTGTATTGAGTCTTTCTTTTGTTTTATTGCAGCTTTTGGAAAATTCGGAACACCATATAAGTCTGATATAATATCCAGAAATGTTTGTTTGAGATCTATGTGCTATGGACAAGGTTTCAAATATATAAATAATAATAAATAAATAAAAACAGCCCAATGAGAAGCAGTATTAAAATACATGTTTTCCTTGGTGAAAGTGTTCTTTCACCAAGATTCTAAATTGCTTTTGTCTTTATTTAAAACTCTATAATAATTTTTTTTTTTTAAAGAAAACATGATAGAACCTAAGAAGTCATTAAATTCAGCGTAAAACCCATGCAGCTGGCAGCACTGATTTAAACCCTTTTTTTAACCCCACATGCATGGCACTAATTCACATCTGCTGTAAAATTGTTTAGTTAGTGGAGCTGTTTTAAAAAATTTTATTATTCTTTGCTTATATTAAATGTATTTGTTAATTTTAAAGACAGTAAAACTGAATAGATCATTAACATTATTAAAGTAACAACACATATATAACTTTATTTATTCATAATAATGTGCCATAGGATGGTACATATTCTATATGTTGTAATTTGTACAGGGTGTTGTTTTACTAATTTAGTATTACTGATGTACTTACTTATGCACTAGAAAATCAGCGTAAACTAAATATCCATGAGCGATAGGTGCTGATACAATGAGCCGTAAGTTGCACAAATGAGCAAACTTGAACAACATTTTTTAATTTAGGTGTAACACTACCCATTTAATAACTGCACCTAATGAGATGAAAAATATATTTTTAAAAACTATAGGTCTCTTTCAGTTCAACAAATAATGTTAAGTTATTAACTAATTCCATCCATTCTGACATCCATCTAGAAACCTCTATAACCATTGTATTTATTTACATTTTTAAGACCGTGGCAGGACCTCTGGTCAACATTCACACACTAATGGGAATTTGAAAAAGCAGTTAGCGTAATCGTCTTGTCTTTAAACTGTGAGAGGAAGCCGAAGTACCCAGAGAAAACCCACCAAGCACAGGGGAGAACATGCAAACTCCATGCACACAGACCCCGAGGCGGGAATCGAACCAGGACCCTGACGGTGCAAGGCGACAGTGCTAACCATTAAGCCACTTTGCAGCGTTTAATTAATGATCTTCTTATAAATGCAATATAGGTTTATTTTATATGTAACCTATAAGACAAAAAAGAAATAAAAGACATTAATGTAAAATTGTTAAGTAAAGTTAAATCTGAGACATTATTTACATTTACTTTAATGTGAGAGAAGCGTGGGCTGTAAAATAAAAAGCCTTATAATATATACACAGGTGTATGACTGTAATATATAACTGTAGTAACTATAATAATGGCTGTAGATCTCTAATGTCATGGAAACGTCTAAAAACAACACAGAGTCCACTGAGGTGCGCGCGCATTTCTTACCGTTTGATCTCCTCACTATATTTTCCAGAAAAGTGTTTTGCGGGGCCACGAGCCCCCTCCGGCCGCCGGCCATCGCCGCGGTCCCCCGCGCCTTTCTCCCTCTCCACTGTGCTTATTTCTTTTGTTCTTATTTATTCCCTATTTTCCTTTGTTGTTTTCTCCTCTGTCTTTGTAATAAACGATGATCTATGGGACAGACTCAGCGCGCGCAGCAACGGCTCCAATGCCGACTGTCCGTGCGCACCTGCCTCCTCTTCTGCTTTCCCCGCGCCACCTGCGCGCGCGTTAGTGCGCGCGTGTATTTGGATTTCAACGAATATCTGGAATGAGAGCCTAACATTTTAAACCCAAACTTGCAGCGCCATCTACTGGTCATTACACTGCATGTTGCCAGGTTGGGCAGTAAATAAAAATTTGCCCCGAAGCAAAGATTTTGGGGAGTTTTGCCAGTTGTCATAAACTTTTCTTTTTTTTGTGTGTGTGTGTATGTGTGTGTGTATGTGTGTCCAGTCAGCTTTGTGCAGGATATGTTTTCTGACTATTTAAACATGGAGTGAGGCACTAAGTTCCAGAGCGAGAGAGAGAGAGAGAGAGAAACATACACTTCCTTAAAAAAAAACTCATAAATCCCTTTCTGTCAATGAAAATCAAAATAGCTCCAGCCTGTGCTCTTTCCTTGCTTCCCTATTTACCTACACAAACTCTGGTTTGCATCTTCACCCAACTCTTACACTTACCGTTTGTTTTTTGTTACAACAGATAACATCCTTATTTCTGGAGTAGTTAAAATGAGCATTCATAAACTGTTCAAGAAGCATGTTTGTTTGGTTTCAATAAACATTAGCCGGGTGAACAGCTCAAGCCAGGACACCATGCTTTTTCTGGACGTCAGTGTATTTTGTGTATTTTGCTTTTGACATTCTGCCTGCTTGGTCTGCCTGTTTGGTCAGCTTGATCTGCACTTCTGTAGATAGTTCTGGCCCTCTCTTCACACGCCACATCGCTCCTTGACTCCCGGGACACAAATTTCAATGCTCCTGGAACCACTACACTCTTCCTCTTGTCATCAGGAGCAGGAATGCTTCAAATACCTTCAGCCTGTCCATGGTGGCCTGCCCATGCGTGATTGTGTGGGGAAGCATTGTCCTCCAGGAGACCCTGCTAGAAAGCTCTGAAATGATATGGGCCATGGAGTGTTCATTTTCCTATGCAGGAAATCCAAGTACATTTACTTCAGTTGTTATGGTAGAGGTGCCAAAGATGTTGATATCCACACATCCCACAACAAACAGGATTCACAAATTACTGATTTTCTACCTAGCAATATTTAGTCTAGAAGGTCATTACAACCCTGTGAACAAGTCTTATAGCATACATAGAAAAGATAAAGGAGAGCCAAGACATAAACTTACACAGTAAGCCAGCCAGTCCCACAGGAAATGTTGAGCACCCCATCAAGGTTATAGACAAAGACAATTTAAGTGTTTTTGGCCGCGGGCTAAGCTAAAGCTTGGTGCAAGGAACAGCATGAGGAGAATGTTAAAATCGCTGAAGGATAAAACCTTAGAGAGTAACGAGGACTACAGAAGGAATCTAGTGAGTAATATCCGTAATACGGGGCAGGGGTACCTCAGTGGTTAAAGTGTTGTATTATGGTTTTAAGACCCACTGTTGTGCCCTTAAGCAAAGCCTTAAACCCTCAACTCCTCCGATTTATAATGAGATAAAGAATGTTATCTACTCTGGATTAGACATTTGCTAAAATGAGGTGAATGCTACAACCTGCTCTATAACTAGGAGGACAGGACAGTGAGGGACATATGGAGAACATTGTCTGCCATACTGGGGACACTGATAGTGGAAAATTTATATTTCTGCATTTACAATGGATGCCAAAAGGGACACCAAACACAGTTCTAAACTGTGTAGCAGTACCTAAAGTCCAAAGAAGAGCAAGCACTTCTGCAGTGTATGGCTTTGTCCCCCAGTCACCAGACTTGAATCCATTGCAGGTGTGTTGAGACTTTTTATATTGACTGTATATGTTAAACACTGTAACATTCTAATTTTGTACTGTACTGTACCATACTCTATTCTTATACTTGCCCACCCCATATTATGTACTGTCATATTCCATGTTATATACATTAGATAATGTATGGCATATTATATTATTTACTATGTTACGTAATATTTAAACTTTTTTTTACCTTATAATATTATATATCATACTACATAGTATATTTTATTTTAAAACAGACATTCAATAAGCTTATTATTTGTACATACACAGTCAAGCTTATAAATCTTGCATATTTTTTGCCATTTCTCCACCACATTGAAAGAAAAACTCAAGATCGAACTCAATTCAAAAACTTTCAGCTTTAATTCAAGGGCTTTGACAAATGTGTGGCATTAACCATTCTGGAATTGCAGTCATTTTCATACACACACACACACACACACACATAATGGAACAAACTAACATAATTACAAACATAAGGATTATCTTTAGTAGTTGGATAAAAAAATCCTTAGCAGTCAGTGACTGCCTGAAGTCTGGATCCCATGGACATAACCAAATGTTAAAGTTCCTCCCTCGAGATGCTTTGCCAGGCCTGCAGCTGCTGCTTGCTTCTGCCTTCAGCCTCGTCTTCAGTAAGTGAAAAGCATCCTCTATAGGTTAAGAGCAGATGACAGACATGGACAGTGAAGAATATCACATTTCGTTGCCTTTGATAGCTTTCACTGTATGTTTTGGGTTATTATCCATCTGCAGTATAAGGCATTTGGCAGGGAAAAAAATAAAGGCAAAGTTAAGAATTATGATAACATTTGTGTGATCGGTTTTATATCACTTGTTTGTACATCACATTGTTTCAAGTCACCATGAGGGTGAGTTAACCTCTCTTCAGCCCACTCCTCTTTGCAGAACCTTTTTAATTCAGCCACATTGAAAGGTTTTAAATCATGACCTTGAAGGTCATGTCAAATCATCTCAATTGGATTTAAGCCTGGACTTTGACTAGGCCACTCCAAAACCTTAATTGTGTTATTTTTAAGCCATTTAAAAGTGGACTTGTTGGTGTGTTTCGAGTTATTGTCCTGGTGCATAACCCAAGTGTGCTTAAGCTTAAGGTCACAAATTGATTGCTTTATGCCAGATGTACGGCACACCAACCTTTTTATTTTTTTATTGTTTTAACAGGTCTGGTAGTCAGGTCTGGATGTAGCAAGTGAAATTTAACTCAGACTTCCAAAAAATGTGAATAATCACAGTTAATCCATGATTTAGCAAGAAGGCAATAACTTTTTCACATAGGGCCAAGTAAGTTTGGAAAGCTATTTTCCCTAAATAAATGAAATCGTCATTTAAAAACTGCCATCAGCGGCGCCATCTTTTAATAATACATACATTCTACATACATATTGTCCAATCAGCTTATATAGATATACTTTATAATGAGAAAATAATATACAGTGTACAATGTGTTCAGGTTAAACAGGGACTTACGATGATCCCAAATCTCTCTCTAACCCATTATACTGTAAGTTGGAACTAGCTGTTGTATAATATGCATTATAGCACAGATTATTCAATTTTTTTGCATATCCCAGCTTCATAAGAATCCACTATATGACATCCCCGGAGCATAGAGGGTTAAGGGCCTTTATTAAGGACCCAACAATTTTTGCTATTATTGAAAATTAAGTGCTTGTGAGAAAGAAAGAAGATCTTCTTTAAAGAAGTAAAGTATGTCCCTGTTAAAAAAAAATGCCAATAAAATAAACTTTTAATTGTAATTAGTAGAAGTTCGTTAGAACATGGCGGTTCGGTGGCTTAGTGGTTGGCATTGTTTCCTTGCATATCCAGGGTCTAGGTTCAATTACCACACAGGGTCTGTGTGCATGGAGTTTGCATGTTCTCCCCGTGCTTGTTTGGTTTCCTCCATGTACTCTGTTTCCCTCCTACAGTCCAAAAGATATGCAGATTGCGCTAATTGGTGCTCTCAAATTGCCCGTAGTGTGTATTAATGTTGACCGGAGGACCGACCACGGTCGTAAAAAGGGGAATAAATACAATAGTCACCATTGAGCTCCTTCTCCTTCTCCTCCTCTACCTCACGGTTGGACTACAGAGGTTCGTGGATGGATGGAAGGATGGATTTTAGAATTATGCGTCATTCACCCTGAAACACCACTTCAGTCCAGGTGGTGGCGGTAACGCGTCCAGTAACCGCTTCTCCAATCGACAGAAAACGTTGGCGAAGAATAAGGCGTAGTTAGCTTGAACGTCATTAGCTGACGGACCGAATCATCACATTCAAGTCTTTCTAACAGAGATTTGCACTTAGTCCCCGAGTTAAAATGTAAAGCTCGTTATTGTGTCTATTTCTGATGAAGTAGCTCTGCTGTAAACCCAGAGGTAAGTTAAACTGAAGCTGTATGGCTGAATTCCAAATGAATGTGCACTGCGTTCAGTATAACCTAAAGCCGTGTGCGCACTGCCTAGTGCACTGTTTATACAATAACCAGTGATTTGTGTTTCGCACTTAGCGAGGTGTTTTAGTGTCGCGAACGTGTAATTGTATGTTTTAAGTATTTTTAAATGATTATAACGTGTCATTATTTGCTGTCAGTTTGCACTAATCAGGATTAAAATAACAAAATGAATTAAATCTAGCAGCTAGCAGTCTGGTTTTGATTTGAATTATATATTGGTCAAAATATATTTGAATATATTAAAATATATTTAGTTCAAACATGCATATAAAACTTTTTATTAAAAACATTAAATCGCTGTTGAGGATTAGGAAAGTGCTTATGAACAGATTTAAATGTTCCTTGTATTCCCTTTCATTTTCATAGAAGTGTCTAAATTATTATTATTTTTATTCTTATTATGAATTTATGTTTAGAGGAGTTATAATGAGTTCAGCGGGAGACAGACGGCGATCCTCCAGGAAGTCTCGGGCTCCTCATCCTGCCCTCTCACATGTAACGCTTAACGTGGAGGTGTGATACATAAAACATCATCATCAGTAACAATAATACATTTGAGCAGGGTTCCTGAAAGAGTGTTACTGGTGTTTGATTTTCAGGTGTGTAAGGACGTGAAAAAAGAGACTTCAGATGGAGGAACATTCGATGGGTCAGAAGTCTGTGTGAAGAAAGAGGAGACGCTGGAGCTGAACATCTACAACCATGTCCTCGACCTTTACACCACACCTGAATTTCTCTCCATTAAAGAGGAAGATCCTGACAGTAAAGACTACCTCTGTAAGACACTCATTATTAAACCCTGACATTATCTACTGAGATTTAGTACCGATAGTGTATGAAAAGTACAATAGGGGGTAATTTAGCCTGAGGCTCAGGTTATTTAGTCACTGGATTGTGTGTGTGTTTTTATTATGATTATTTTTATTGGAAATAATTAAGTTCTGCAAGATTGCTTTGTCCGTTGTTAAAAGTGCTATATGATTACAATTGAGTTAAAATAAACCTAGAAATGAGAGAAACTAGCCTAAAAAACACTAAGGGCTTATGTTTCTACATCGAACCCTCCAAATGCTGTACCCAGTGTATACAAACAGTTCATTCCCTAGTTTTGGGTTAGTTCTTGCACACAAAATGTGTAAGCCGCCATTAAACACGAGAGGAAGAGGTCAAAGATGTTAACTTTGTTAAATGTCCTCTTCTTCTTCTTCTTCTTCTTTGTCTTTCGGCTGTTCCCTTTCAGGGGTCGCCACAGCGAATCATCTGCCTCCATC
>JAQMYJ010000005.1:9640309-9697809 GCA_030014305.1 Clarias laeviceps
CCGGCCAGGCTCGATTCCCATCTCTGTGTGCATGGAGTTTGCATGTTCTCCCCGTGCTTGGTGGGTTTCCTCTGGGTACTCCCGTTTCCTCCCACAGTCCAAAGATATGCAGGTTAGGCTAATTGGCATTCCCAAATTGCCCATAGTGTGTGAATGAGAGTAAAAGTGTGTATGTGTGTGTGCCCTGCGATGGATTGGCACCTGTCCAGGGTGTACCCTGCCTCATGCCCTAAGTCTCCTGGGATAAGCTCCAGGTGCCCGCGACCCTGAATACAGGATAAAGCGGTATAGAAGATGAGTGAGTGAGTGAGAGTAAGTAATAGATGTACACGGTGGTGTAGTGGTTAGCACTGTCGCCTTGCACCTCCAGGGTTTGCTTCTGTGTGCATGAAGTTTGCATGTTCTCCCCGTGCTTGGTGGGTTTCTTCCAGATACTCCGGTTTCCCCCCACAGTCCAAAGATATGCTTAGGCTAATTGGCGTTCCCAAATTGCCCGTAGTGTGTGAATGAGTGTGAGTGTGTGCTCTGCGATGGATTAGCACCCTGTCCAGTGTGTACCTCACCTCGTGCCCCAAGTCTCCTGGGATAGGCTCCAGGTCCCCCGCGACCCTGAATACAGGATTAAGCGGTAAAGACGATGAGTGAGTGAGAGCTGTATACAAAATTGCAAAGGAAATATTTGAATTAGAATTTTGAGCCCAAAGTTGCACGTACAAGTTGGAAATGTAAATTCCACTTTATCATTACATTGCCATTTTTAATATTATATTTAAATTTTGATACAGAAAAAACACATGGCTTCATAATCATATGAAGTAACCATAGCCAAGTTGTAATTTTTAAGGCAGAGGCAGCCAGGTTTTCATGTCAAAATTCATGGTACTTATACATGTTGCCAAGTAATTCAAAAAAGTTCCTATGCCTTTGCAGAAAAAATACACCACAGATCACAGATCCCTCCTCATACATAACAGTGAAGGGTTTGTTTCTGCATCAATCTGTTTTATTTTTCTTCCAAAGGCACCTAGTGTGAGGCACACTTGAAAAACATCTATTTTATTCTCTAACAACAGAACTTGGTTCTAGTTCAAGTTGAGACTAGGCCACATCAAGTATTTGCATTTGTGGTTTAATAAACAATCAAAAAAAATTTCTTTTAGTATGGCTTCCAAAAATTGTTTGGCATGGAGATTATGATATAAATATTGACATACCAATGAATATCAGTAATGTCAGGTACGTAGCTATTTTTATAATATTAAAAGGGCAAAAAATGTCCAATTCTGTCTCATTTAATTTGTGTATTTGCTAAACTTCTACATACTGATGAATGATTAAAGGAAATTGGCCTTTATCGACTAATACACGTCCAGTGAAACAGGACTAAAATAGGCACAGGTTAAATATACCTGTAAGAATCACTCACTTACTCTTTCTCTATACCACTTATCCTTATACCACTTATCCTTATACCACTTATCCTTCAGGTCACGGGAGACCTGGAGCCTATCCCAAGGGACTCAGGGCACTAGAGGTACAGGGTACAGTGTGCCAATCCATCACAGGTCACTGACACACACATATTCACACACACAAGTCACACACACTATGAACTGGGAACATCATCCAGTAACTTTTTGTTCCTACTAATTTACATTTTTGTGCCACAATTTATAAACACTGCGCACAGTCAGTTTTCTCCCGCTAGCAGTCAGGATGTTATCAACAAACTTTAAATGTATACTCATCAGAAAACAGCAAACCATAACTAGTAATAACAAATTATTGTGATCATAGCCTTACAACTTTTTTTTTAAATATACAGTACTGTGCCAAAGTCCTAGGAACTATATAATATTCTGTTCTAATTTTTTTAACTGTCTTGTACTATATATTTTTTTTTCTTTACAGCCATGCATATATTCTCCTGTAATGTTATTTATTTATTAATTTTTAAGTTATATATGGAAAGACTGAATGATTTTGTACATAATTATGCAGACATGATAAATATATATAACAAAATTGGTACAGCATATAATATGGTGCCTAAGACTTTTGCACAGTACTGTATATATGTGGATCAGGATTGTGCAGTAAAGAGTGACATCCTTTTTTTCAGCCTAACCTAGGCAATATGATGAACTGAATTTAATTTTATTTTAACCAACTATACAAACAAGACAAAAAAAAAATGGGTCACTTAGGGAAAGAAATAGCCCAGATACACACAATCACATGTTTTTCTGGTTGTTATCAGTTGTTTCTATGACCAACAAATAAAAAGAATAATATGCTAATTTTGGGAGTTTAACATTTTTGTGACATCGTTCCCATATTCAACATTGTGTTTGCGTGCATGTTTATCAGTTAAGTCCCATTTGTTTTGAGGTGTGGTGTTTTAGTTTTATCTGAGTGAGAGTGTTGTGTGTGCGTACAGAATATCAGTCCAGTCCATTTTTATTTAGGAGACAGATAGCTTGTGGAAAGAAGCTGTTACATAGTCTAGATGTGATTGCCCGAATGCTGATGATCTTCTCGGCTGTCCTCACTATCTGCTGTAGGGTCTTGCGGTCCGAGATGGCACAATCCCCAAACCAGACTGTGATGCAGCTGCTCAGCATGCTCTCGATGGTCCCTCTATAGAAAGTGGTCAAGTCATAAATCAACCATTGTGAAGTGCTTCATGTTTCTTTGTGCTGACGGTTTTATGGAAATGCTGATTTCCGTTTCCAACAAAATGTAGGACCAGCTCTCAGTGCCAAACCTACCACTATCTGGTTTGCTGACCATGACATTACTTGGTTTCATTTTCCAGCCAACTCACCTGACCTGATCGTCAATGGGGTATTGTCAAGAGCAAGATGAGGAACACCCAAACCAGTAATACAGATGGGCTAAGGGCTGCTGTCAAAGCCACCTGGTCTTCAATAATGCCTCAGCAGTGCCACAGGCTTAATGCCCTACATGCCATGTCACACTGATGCAGGATTCCTGTTCAGGTATTGAGTGCAAAAATTAACATAGCTTTCCATAATCTTGGAAATATTCAAATATTTTGAGATACTGGCTTTTTGATTTTCATGAGCTGTAGGCCAAAATCATCAAAATGAAAACAAACAAAAAAAAGACCTGAAATATTTCACTTTACATGTAACGAATATAGGATGTTTCACTTCATAAATTAATGAAGAAAATCAAATATACCCACCTGTATTTATTTGAAAATGAATGAAGAAATTATGAATATATACTGTAACTCTCTACTTTGCAACAAGGTGGCAATGTTTCTCCATGCAAGGTTTACTCAAACACTACTCCCACCCACCACCCCCGAAAAAAAAAAAAAAGGTTGCATGATGTTGCCCATTTCATAAGACACTTCCAGCAATAATGGAATCCAGCTGTCTGTGCTTTGAATATTCTACTAGCTTGCTCATTACTTTAGTAGCAGTCTGCTTCAACTCATTTTCCTGTCAGCTTTCATCATGGCTCATTGCTCCATGGTAGCATGGGAGGTTTCTTCAATTTACTCCAATTTCATTGACCGCACTTTGCTCATTTAATTCTTTTACATCAATTGATTTAATGGCAATTCCATCATCAGATCCTTTAGACAGGCATCTGTAGTGTGTGAACTCCTGTGCTCTGGACTTTGTTGATATTGCCTGTTCTTCTTCACCACAGGAGTTAGACACCCAAGGAGCTCCAGTCAGAATGGATTCAACAGTGCACCTTGGCTAATTAGGCATCACTAATAGCTGATGTTTATATGGCATGCGCCTTGCTGTTCAGGGAACACATATGCTGCTCTGTAATCTTTCTTGATAGAACGAGAGAAAAAGAAAAACCTGGGACTGAAAGCTTTTTTACACATCCTTTATCTTTTATCCAGCCTTTTGGTACTATAGTGAACTTGTACTTGAGGATTGAAAAAGAAGGAAAATTAAACCTTGCTATTCAGAACTTGTACAGAATCAGATGAGATCTGTACAGAGTCGGATATCTTACATTCAAAAATTTTTCATTGATTGTTGCATTTCCTTACAACAATCAATAAAAATATCAAAAGTGTCATCCAAGTTGTCATGTATGATTTTCATGAAACTGCATTTCCTCTACATTACTAATGTTAATAATGTAAATTAACAAGGTCACTACGGATGGAAGGAGAAGATTTTAATAAAAAAAAAGAGAAGAATGATGACAGTAACAATCTAGAGCTTATCTATTATAAATACGACAAGACTGTTAGAACCATAACAACATCATTGAATACAAAATGTCAAGATTCACTAGTTTCATGCCATAACTGTAATGAAGGGGTTTAAAATGCTACGTTCTTTTTCAAAATTTGGACTTGATTTGCCTTCATTCTGGTTCTGTTTTTACTAGAAGTGTTTACTTAACACTTCCAGTAACACTTCATTTGACATGTTCCTGATGGTGTGTTTTTACAAGGCTTGGGAAGATGCCAGTTACGAGGTCAGACACATCTCCATAACTATCTCAGTCAAGATTTTACAAATCAAGCCAGTTTCTATGGTGATGGAAAATGGAAAATCATGAAGTTGGACATGCATAATCTACATCATGGAAATGTTTTATCCAGGAATGAAAGGAGGTATAGTATGTGGCACACTGTTATATTGCAGCAATTTGTGAATGGCAGATTATTATTACATTCAGAAAAGTCGAGAAACAAGAAAGCAGAAATGCATTCACATTGGGCTTCACTACATTCCATTGTGGTGTCCTAAAATGCACCATTAACAACCATAAGGGCATAGAAAACAAAATATTAATAGATCAATTCAGTTACAATATTTAGGTAAAAATTGCAATAATACATGCAACAGTAAGTGTCTATTGAACAAATCCTTGCTTTTATATAAAAAAAAAAATCACTAATACATACTGATTAATATCCATGAAAAAAAAACTAGAAATCTTCCAAGCAAAAGTCTATTAATGTGCACAAAATGCTAGCAACAAAAAAATATTATATTATTTCATAAAACAGTTACAAAGAAAAACAGCAATTTTATATCTTAAAATAAAACTGTTTTGATTATTTCACATTGCAAACTTAGTAATGTGGAAAAAAACATTCTACAAAAAAATATTTATAATATTTAGAAAGAATTTATGAACATGCACAAAACATTCCCCAAAATAATACATACAACAATGAGTAATAAAAAAAATACATTTCAATAAAACTTTTTGAGATCATAACATTTATAATCTAATTACTCTTAATGAATTGTTGTAAGGGATTGATATGTATGCAAGGCATTATATATAATGAATCAATCTAAGATTTCAGATTTGAGTATGTGGATTATTAAATTCATTTGTGAATCACATGACAATTATTTGTGGAACATGACACTGAGCTGACTCCATAGAAAAATCATGCCACATTTGCAACTAAAATACAACTTACATTTAAAGAGAGGCGACAGTCTTGTTTTGCATCAGTTTTGTTGCTCACTTGCTGCCTTCAAACAGCTCTATGCCTGCCTGCACAATTTTGCATATTCACAAGGCAATTATACATGCAGGTACATGCAGGTGAAGATTAAAAGTTCTAGGAATTCCAAGTGCAATTTTGGCTTATACATCACCCCTTTGCCAGTGTTCAGATTTCCAGATTTTTCTCATTTTTCTGAGGGTTACTAAATGTAACATTTAGTAACCCTCAACACTCAAGCAGAAATTAATTACAAGAAACACTGACACCCCAAATTAAGGGGACATAGATTTAGACATGTTTAGCTTCTCCTTAGCTGATAACTAAGACCAAGTTAAATCTACAATCAGTGTGTTGTTAAATTTCTAGTGTTACATGAAGCTTATACTTGATGATCATATTAGTGCTAGTCTAGTTCTGGTTAAGTAGATTTAAAAAGTAATTCTTGACATCTCTAAACTGATCTATTATTAGGCTATTATAATTGTTTTTGATATGTGTTAGTAGATTTTAAAATATCAAGAGCAGTAAAATGTGTTGGTTTACGACAATTCTTGTGTCACAATACATTGATGTTTATTCTACATTCCACTGCTTCACTGAAGTTTTTGCAGTTAGGATAAATTAGCATGTATGTATATTTTTTACATTTTAGTAACAGAGCAAATTTTGTAGTGCAGATCGGTACCTTTTCATAGCCTTGCATTGGTTTGTAAGCGATTCTAACTTAATCCAATGGCGTCATTTTAGAAATAGTACAGAAATCTGCTTGAATTGTCAAACTGTTATCACAACTGTAACATCAGAGGCTCATTCGCGTGACGTCGACTTTGTAAACATGAATGTTGAACATGCCACCTTTATGCTATCAACCACAAAATTTCTATTATCTTTGGAGCTGAACAGAGCTTTGTATAAAAGCTTTGTATAACTTTCTTATTTATTTGTCAGAAATAAATTGTGTAATTATTTATCTATGCAGCGTTTCTTTTCTTAGGAGTACAATTTGCAACTGCGACTAATGCATCATCTGGGTTTCATACACCTACTATATGTTTCTTCTTAAGTCTTAATAAAATCCAAGCTTGCCACGGTCATTAACAGAACATTTTTATGCAATAGTTTTGAGGGCCCAAGTCTCAGGGCTGATCTCATACCGTATTGCTTTCCACTAAATATTTCCATTATGACCTGCTCTTATAAAACATACATACACAATATACACAACACTATATTCCCAGTCCATATCAAGTGGTAAGTGACTGGTAATAAGATTTTCATGTGCTCACTCGCCTCCATTTAGGATTCACATTTCATAACTGTTCCCTAATGCCACTGACAAATTAGCATATGCAACGATGACTACAATAACCACATCCTTACATTAACACGAACACTTACCATGTTCACTCTTTACTTGTGTGAACACTATTAGACTGCACTGTGGTTGTTCCTCTCAGAACTGACTGGCGCTGCTCGGGTCACACTGGAGGAGGCGTACGATCGAGGGGTCGCTCCTGGCACCTTTTATGAACTCTTCCAGAGAGATCTTTCCTATAATAGCACAACAGGACATGAACTTTAATGTTAGTTAAGTGCTACTAAATAGACGATCTCAAATAATGTCACTGTACAAGGCGACAATTTGCAAACAAGAAATAATTCATGACAGTTATATTATTTGACATTATGTCCTGAATGCTCTTAGATGCTCTAATGATTCTGCATTGAGCTTCTCTAATGCATTCAAATAATACCATTAAATCTGGCCATAATAACAGCCTCATTCAATATTATGCCACAACAGTGCACCTAAATCTTCATAAAACTGCTAATGAACTAACAAACAGATTTTTCTGTGGATTTAAAGTCAGGCTGAGGGCAAAACAGTGAAATTAAAAAGAACAAGTGTTGGAGATTTTCCTATTTTTACCATCTTTATTGGTGTCCATCTGTCTGAAAATCTTATCAGTTCTCTTCTCGGGAGTGGACTCATCCTCTGGCATCTTCATCACAGAAGAAACCATCTTATAGATTGCCTAAAGAAAAACAAGTTACCTAATGAAATAAATCAAAGTATATGGGTTGCTATTTACTGCAGTTTAGTATGTGAGACATTCTCAAATCTCTCATCACTCTGTAACATCATGACTTTTTGAACATTTTTACAAAGACGAGGGTGAGTCGACAATTATCCGCACTCTGGTTGTAGAACCTGTAATTAATTTTTTTTTAGAAAATACTTATTTTTTCCGCCATAATCTCCTTGCTTTTCAACACACTTTGTCCATCTGTGAACAAGCTTTCCCATTGCCTCATTAAATTTTTTTTTAAGCTGAACCAGGAATACACTGCTTTCATCACTACTTCTTTGTTAATCTTTGTCCTCGTAGGGCTTCTTTCAGGGGACCAAACAGGTGAAAGTCTGATGGACTGCTTTAACACCTCAAAACTAAGTTTTTGAAGAGTGATGACAGTGTGGGCAGTGTGGACGTGCATTGTCATGCAAGACAGCAGTCCTCTGGGGTTAATCCGATGTTTAGGCTTCAGATCTTTAAGCATCTTACTGTAGGAAGCACTGTTGATTGGTAAACTATTTTTCTGACAATGTTCCAATACTGGCTTTTGAGAGTCCCAGAAAACTGTAAGCATCAATTTTCCAACTGATGGAAATGGGCTGTGATTGAGGATGTTTCCATTCCATTACACTCTGCTGTTTACTCTCAGGCTCGTAGTGATCACTGTAACTGATGCAACACGTGCAGTAACAGAGGAGGCAGTAGCCTTGAACGGAAAGCGCTAATAAGACAATTTAGGATAAGTTTTAATATAACTGGAGTGCGGATTATTTTTGACTCGCGCTCATAATATACAAGCAAAGGTGATTTCGCAATGTGGTCTCAATCTCTGTAATTCAAAGCAACCACTAATGGGATTTTTAAATCTGTTACGGTGACTCATGTTTTCCAATCAATTTAACCTTATTTACATCATTATATCTAATAAATAGTTTGGATATTTCAGACTGTCTTCATGACTTCTGAAAGCAAGTTCCTTTTTCCACACATATATTATTTCTCAAAAGCTTCTCATTTATGTCCCAGAAGAAAAGCAACACAAAACAATGAATAAAAAGTACAATATGCAGCATAATATATTAAACATTTTTTATGGCAGGAGCTCAGTGACTAGTGATCCAGTCTGAAGAATGTTAAATAATGCATATGAGCACTAAAATTTCCAGAATAGATTAATTCATAATGAATGTTAGATATTTTAGATTTTTTTACATCAATTAAGACCTTGGTATTGTAATGTTCGTTTGACAACATTGTGAAATATATGTTATTTCTCCTAAAAAAGTGATATCTTAGCAAGTGAAAATATTTAATAAATTTAGTCAAATGTATCTATAAATTCTTAATACAAGATACAACAAACCAAATGATTATTTAAGTCTATTTCTACACCACTTTTACAACTCTTTTAAGCATGAATTTCTGGTTTTATTGGCAGATAACTGTGCAAGGTTTAAGCATTTATATCTTTATATCTTTGCTTTAAGAAGCAAAATTATCTGCCAATAGAACAAGAAATGCCTTGCCAAAAAAAGGCATTTCAGAAATCAAATTATTGGGCTGCATCAAGCAAAGAAAACAATAAAGAGATTTAAAATGACTTGAACTGGCTTAAGAACCCTTCAAAACATTATGAAAGCAGGAAAAGATCAACTTTGTGAAAGGTAAATGTGTGTGGTTAAATACTAATTTAAAAAATCATGAGATCACTTGTGAAGTTATGTGAACTTACATACAGTATGTGAAGTTGCTAAGATATCACTTTTTGCAGTGCAATGAATTAATATTTATATTACATGAATATGCATTAAAATATTGTGCAAAAATCACATTTAAACAATTAATTTAAAACATTTAAGTGTGAGTACTTATGAGTACTTTCAGGTACATGATGTGCAGTTTTATAAGTAAATTGCCTGTTGATTATTGTTCAGCCAAAGTGATTCTGGAGACTCTGGAGAGTGTTGCACTATTGTGCACTAGTGTGTTAATTCTGTGAAGTCATAAATTAAACATCTCAGACACATTTTGTATTTAGTACTTGATGCCTAAAACTTTTGTGTAATACTGTGCCATACATGTACCAACTTTCTATCTCAGTGTCTTACAGTTATGACATGAGTATTATGAAGTTTTTATTTGCATGGCACTTTAGTAAAAAAATAGCAGTGTATATTTTATGAAATTATTAAATGAAATTTTGGAGATGAAAGTGAAAGAGGCCAGATTAAGGTGGTTTGGACATGTTCAGAGGAGAGATTGTGAATATATTGTAGCGGTAGAAGGATGCTGAGGTTGGAAATGTCAGGCAGGTCCGGCCCATATTTGAAATAGACTATCATAAATAGACAATAAAAAAAATTAAATGTAATTCCTGGTTTTTCCATAGTGCAAACTATTGATGTAAAAATATGGATGGAGTTTTGCTACCTGGAATGTCAAAGCTTTGATTTAAACTCTCCTCACACAGTTGGAACCTTAAAATATAAAATATATATATATATATATTTTTTAAATAAGTTACATTACTGCACCATGAGGCTGGGGTCAGAGTGCAGGGTCAGCTGTTATACGGTGCCTCTGGAGCAGACAAGGTCAAGGGCCTTGCTCAAGGGCATAACAATAGCAATATAGTGGAGCTGGGGCTTGAACAGATGACCTTCTAATCAGTAACCCATGGCAGTAACACACTGAGACACCACCGCCCCATTAATGAAGTTCAGCATTCTAAAATTAACAAAGTTGCCTGATCTACACACTGATCTATGGTACCACTACTAGTGTGGACAGGATCTGTCTTTCAGATCATTAAGGATCATTTATATACTCAGATATATTTAAATGGTAGGTTTAAAAGATGTTAAACTTTCCAAGAGAAAAGGTATGTCACCTCTCACCTGTACAATTTCCAACATCTCTGCTCGGCTGATGTACCCATTGCCATCCAGGTCGTACATACTAAAGGCCCACTTCAACTTCTGCTCCAGCTTTCCTCGTGAAGTCACACTCAGTGCGATGATGAACTCTCTGAAGTCTATAGTCCCATCACCGTTAGTGTCGAATGTTCTGAAGACATGCTCAGCAAATTTGGAAGCATCTCCATATGGGAAAAAATTTGCGTAGATTTTTTTGAACTCCTCCACAGTGAGGTGACCTGTGGGACAGTCCTTCAGAAAGCCCTTATACCACTCCTGCAGCTCATGCTCACTGAACTCGGTGTTCTCACGCAGATCATTAAGCACCTCTGGCCGCAGCTTGCTGTTCTGTTTCCCCATGACGCCCGAATAAATGAATGCCTCTCGGGCCTTTCTCTCCTCTTCTTTCTCTGTCTCTCTGTCTTCACAGTGCTCTACTGTCTTCACTCTTCTCTCTGTCTTCTTCTTATTATCTCCTCACACCTTACTCTCTGTCCAATGAACAGTAAGCAAAGAGATAGTAAGAGTGAGCTAATCGTGAGGAATAAAAAGATAAAATCTTAGTGGCTGGTGCAAAAAGGCAGGTCTTTCTTACTATGGGTGGCAGGATCTGCTATTCATTGTCATTAAGATTTAAAATGCACTACGTTTAACACCGCAGATGAATAACAATGTTAAATTGTTTCAGTATTCCACAGATCTTAGAATTTGGAAATAACAGCTAGGGATGCAACAAATAGTTTTGCATGATACATGAATACATAATGGCAATCTTCTCACATGTATTTACTCCAAACTCCAAATCTGATGAAAAAAAAAAAAAAAAAGGCCCTAATGCATCCATTTATAAACAGACCAAATATTTTTTTTTCATTTGTCATGTAATTATGATGCTCTCAAGTCATTATCTAAGCCGAAATTATGGATATTTGGAAAGCTTTCACTCATAAAATCAGTAAATAACATTTAAAAATACTTAATATAAAATAATATTTAATATTTATTAATTCTTTTTATTATTATTATTATTTGTTTGTGTGTTGGGGTAAAAGCATCCAAGTTTATTTCAATTTGAGATCCCTGTTTTTTGCACTGAAATGCTGCACCTGACCTTAAGTGTTGACTATATTGAAAAACTATTTACTCTGGTTAGTATGAGCATAGCTAGAATAGGAGGTTACTAGCTTTGTCTAGCTGGGCTTAATGACAACTGCAGGCTTGTACCAAATTGCTGTCCCCACTGTGATGAAATTATATGCATAACACAGAACTCACTCTCATGACTATCAAAAATATCCATTTCCCCCCTTCATGTAACAAAGAGGACTTGGCTGGATTTAATGGATGCATTTGCAGAGCTTTTTTGGATACACAGAGGTAGCTGAGTAACGAGAAAGCAATAGTGAAAACCAAGGGCAGGAATCAAATGGCAAGAAACAATCCAAGATCAAAACAGCGCAAAGCAGGAAAACAAGTCATATGGGTAATGCAAGGACCAATAGGTCAAAAGAAAGAAAAGGAACAAACGGGGAAATATAACTGATCAGTACTGAAGCACGCTGTAAAGCATGCTGAACTCATTAACATTTATAAAATTGATAATCATGGCAATGATGATAGCGACACCTTCTGGCTAGTTTTAGTGTAGCATCATTGTATGTCATTGTTTATTCATTATTATTTAATCTTTTTTTTTTAGCTTGATTAGGGTTGTACTCACGATGATCCTATGCGTTAAGTGAGAGAATTCACTCCAGATAACCAGATCAGGTCACGATTTTAAGTTTAACTAGTGGTACACATAAGGAATTCACCTACAAGCCTGATTTTAGAGATTGTGTGGGTTTACTCAGGCTTTGGTGGTTTATGCACAAACCTAGCCACTGTAATGGCGCATTGCATTTAGTAGTGGTCACCATACTTTAGGACATATTTCTACAAAAATAAATCAACAGAGAAAAAAATTATAATTTGGAAATAACATGAATTAACCACTCAGAAATAAAATGCAAGTTTCTTTACCAAGCAAGGGAGCATAACTGATAAAGGAAAAATTAAGAAAAATAACAGGCTTGATCTGGATGAACACAAGGAGTGGTTGAGAACCATGTACTCTTAGTGTAATACATTTTCAGTTCTTTATCATGAACAGCTCATAAAACTGCTACTCATGCCATGCAATGTTTCTTGGTTACCTAGGCAACCTGATGTCCACTGGTTTGCTTCCAAGTTGGAAAGTTGAGAAGAAGAAGAAAAAAAAGAAAAGAAGAAAAAAAAAATCACACTCCTTGTATGCTACTTTCCACATTGGTCATGGGAATGATTATGGCAGTTAATAATACATCAAATGTTCACCAGTCCATTAAGTTAATATAAATTCCACCACAACGTCTACCCCCACTACTCAGTCTCTACCATAGTTTCCATTTCCAAATCCCTCAATGCCATCACGATCCCATTCTCTATATGTTATCATATAATAATAAAATAATTTGAAATAAAAATATACATGTCTTAATATGCAAGTACACTATATTGCCAAAAATATTTACTCACTGATCCAAGTCATTGAATTCAGGTTCCAATCATTGCTAAAATCATGCACCTAGGCATGCAGACTGCTTCTACAAAAAGTGAATTCCTGCATGGTACCATTATAGGATGCCACCAGTGCAATAAGTCCAGTTGTGAAATTTCCTCGCTACTAAATATTTCACAGTTAACTGTTAGTGGTATAATAACAAAGTGAAAGCGATTGGGAACAACAGCAACTCAACCACACAGTGGTAGGCCGTGTAAAATCACAGAGCGGGATCAGCGGATGCTGAGACACATAGTGCACGGAGATCGGCAACTTTCTGCAGAGTCAATAGCTACAGACCTCCAAACTTCACATGGCCTTCAGAGTAGCTCAAGAACATGGGTTTCCATGGCCGAGCAGCTGCATCCATGCCTTGCATGGCCAAGTGCAATGCAAAGCATCGGATGCAGGGGTGTAAAGCACGACGCCACTGGACTCTAGACCAGTGGAGACATGTTCCCTGGAGTGACAAATCACGCTTTCCTGTCTGGCAATGCGATTGACGAGTTTGGGTTTGGTGGTTGCCAGAAGAATGGTACTTGTCTGACTGCATTGTGCCAAGTGTAAAGTTTGGTGGAGGGGGGATGTTGATATGGGGTTGTATTTTAGGAGTTGGGTCCGGTCCCTTAGTTCCACTATAAGGAACTCTTAATCCTTCAACATACCAAGACATTTTGGACAATGTTGTGCTCCCAACTTTGTGGGAACAGTTTGGGATTGGCCCCTTCCTGTTCCAACATGACTACGCACTAGTGCACAAAGCAAGGTCCATAAATACATGAATGAGCGAGTTAGGTGTGGAAGACCTTGACTAGACCTGAGTCCTGACCTCAACTCGATAGAACACGTTTGGGATGAATTACAGCAAAGACAACAAGTCTAACATCTGACCACACAAATGAGCTTCAGGAAGAATAGTAAAAAACTTCCATAAACACACTCCTTTGACCTATCAGATCATTAATTTTATCAGATCGTTCATCCTACACCTTGTGGAAAGCATTCCCAGAAAAGTTGAATCTGTTATAGCTGCAAAGGGTGGGCCAACATTATATTAAACCTTATGGATTAAGAATTGGATGCTCATATGCATGTGAAGGCAGGCTAGTAAATGCTTTTGGCAATATAGTGTATAATAAAAAGTTGACATGATTGCACATTGCCATCATACAGCTCTAAAGTTGATCCTGGGTTTGATCCTGAGCTCTGTTTTTTTTGGTTTGCTCTTGCTGTCCAAAACATGCAGGTGGGTGGACTGGCTGTGTTAAAATATAAACTACGAAAGAGTATGTGTGACTGTGTGTGCACGGTGGACTGTAATTTACTGGCACCCCATTCACCAGACCTGAGCCCAGTATTTCTGGGATAGGCTTCTGTATTTTTTTTTATTTGTTTGTTTTTTCCCTTCTACCCAAGTCAGCATTCAGATGAGTCTACCTTCTCTACAAGACATTAGCAAAAAGACAAAGAAAATCTAGTATAGCTGGACTGTAGAAAATAGCCTGAAGGAAACTCTGTCAATCAAAAACTGAAAACATTCACCCATGACTTTCTGGCCATAAATAGCGTTGCCTGAGGAATGAAAAGGAAAAATCAATATCTCTTCACACACAAGGAAAAACACAGAAACTCACACTGAAGTTTCAGTAAGTTGGAGGTCACTAATATATCACAGGAGCATTAGCTAACCAGATAGTAGCAAATTTATATGTCTGAATATGTTAGCAATCAATAGAAAATGGTTAAATGAAGATACACTCATCATATAGCTAGCTTGTTTTCATTAACATTATCTATTTGGTATTCAGGGGTAGCACATTGTGTTTGACAATTTTCACAGTAACTAAAAACACATACTACTGCTAACAGTAAAAGTCTTTAAATGGTAATCTTATCATAATGATATAAAAGCTACTGAAACTCTTGGATGTTTCAGCTTATCTTGAGTATCACGTGCAAGAAATAAAATGATGTAGTTGGGTGTCGTATTAAAATAATCAATGACTGGGTCTTATCATACAATCAAAAGTTAATTTCCCCCCAAATAACTCCATGTCTGAATTGTTGTTACAGTGTTGTTAAAGTGTTGCTATAGAAGAATAAGTCATCAGAATTCTGACCAATCAGAATAGAGAACGCAGGAGCACCATGCTGTAATAAATATCACACATAAAAAAGGGATTTTTAAAAATATTAAATACCCCTCAAATCAATACATTAGGATATCCATGACTACCAGTACAATGACAAACCAGCCTCTTCAGTGTGCATGACCAAATATGGATCACATTCACATACTGGAGTTAACGATAACAATAAATACATTATAAGCAACACAATAAATCTTTTAAGCTGAAAACCCATGGACATGCACATTCCAAAACTAGATGCTGTTTCAAATTAATATTCCAAGATCTTGTACATTAATCCCCAATGGTGAGAGAAATACAGACCAGCTGTCAAAGCCAAACTCGATACACCTTCATGCACACACAAAACTTACAGTAAAATGACAGTAATCCCTCCCTTTAAACCTTCAGCTTCTTTTTTTCTGATCATAGAACATCTGCATCCATGAGAGACTATGACATATTTACCTGTTGAATCACCTGTTCTTATGCTGTTTTCATATTAGCATAATAGCAATTTAAACCAATGGTGAATGATGAATTAGAAAATTTGGTGCACTAGATATTTTGGAAACTAAGAGACCAAAGACTGCAGTCACATCTGCCAGAGATTAAGCCGGAGCTCCTCCGGAGAATACTGATCCCCCATCTGGCAAAATGAGGAAGGAAATAATGGTGAATATTGATCAAAGGAAAAGATGTGTTCAGGGGAATGGCGTTAATTGCACAAAGCGCAGCTCCTTGCTGTCAAGAGCTCTTAAAACTGATGAAACATATAAAATATGTTGCATAAATGAAAAGATGAAGCATAAATATCACTGTGGAATAGCTCAGGGAGTAGCAACCCAAACCACAATTTATCCAGATCACTGTGTATGAAAAGACAGCCAAGTTACACATAAACCCTTCAGTCGCAAGTGGATTTATTCCAATCATTACATTGTCATTATACTATAATGTATAGGAAAATTATGGCTACACAATATGACAATAAAAAAAATAACATATTGAGTTTATTTAGACACATTTCGCGATTGTGATTTAAACGGCATGTCACTATTGAATGTACCATTTAGTAATTAATCATTAATTACACAACTCTATATCACTCATCTTGTATAGGGCTACAGAAGGCCTGGAGCCTTTCCCTGTGAAACTCGGTGCTCAAGGCAGGATACACCATGGGATATACCGCCAGTCCATTGCAGGGCACAAGCATGCACATACTCACTCACACTACAGACAATTTGGAAATGCCAATTAGTCTAATCTGCATGAGCTACAGAAAGAACCCGAAGTACCCGGAGGAAACCAAGCACAGAGAGAACCTACGAAACCTCCACACACTCCAGGACTCGAACCCAAAAGGTGCAAGTGCACAGCGCTAACCGCTACGGCTAACCGTGCCACCAAGCTGTATCTGAATTACATTATGTTTCATGACGGCTGAAAATATTCATGTGGCAAATTGGTAATAGGGAAACAAATCAGAATATAGGGTGCTGGAAGAAAAAAATTTATGCATAAAGATGCACTTTATAATCCACTTTATGGCTGCATCGGCACACCCTTGAAAATCTGATTAAATCATGAAGTCCCCAGAAAGCCACATTGCCACTGCACAACAATCTGTGTTAATATCAGCTGAGAAAATCTTACTGCTATTCCTTCTGATCCTGTTCCCATCACAAACCCACTGATAAAAATGAATAAATAAGACATGTATTTAGAAGATCTACATAGTTATTAATGTATCTCATTCTCCTCATACTGATTTATAAATGGACAATGGAGAGGAACAACAGGATGTGGAGAAAAAATGCCTATCCCCAAATATCCTGTGAGTTTATGGGTAACAATAGACTATACCTCTTCCGGCTGTTGACCTACCTTAAATCACTGACTCCTTCAGGGAAGGAAGGGGTTACTGAAGAGCAATCACAATACCTCAAAGAGGATATCGACAGAAATATTCCCATACACACAATCTCAGACTCAAGGAGAAAGTAAAATCAAAAATTATTAATTAATAAGAATGCAGTTCATTTACAAAGCAGTAGTACAGTGCAATGTACAGTACATTACTATCCCTCTACATAATATTCATAAGCCGCTTCTGAGCTAATGCGCAAGTAAAATTTCAAAGAAGTGTGAATTTTTTTTCTGAGTGGGTTTCTTCAGCTCTAAATATGCAGTTATTAAATGCTACTATAGCACAATGCGCTAGGCTCTAGGGACTGCAGATAAACTTTCCACTCCCACAAGTCTGACAGTGTGAAAATTTTTGTGTGTTTCAGTGGAGGTGTGGGAGGTTAGAAAATGCTACACTAGTGGATACAGCATGGCTGAATTCTGGGCTGTATATATTACTAGGGATGGAACGATATGCTTTTGTCTCGATACGATTGGAAACACAATATGTTGCTCATGATTTGATACACACACAATACAATTTAAAGTTCAATAACCACAATGTATGACTACAGAATACTTATTCCACTTTTTTCTGCAAAGGTTTGATCATGTAAACAAAAAACAACAATATATGCAGCAATTTGCAAATAATATTTCTTAAACCATTGACTGTTTACGATAATAAAAAAATATATAGCCTATAATGATATGGGAAAAAAAATATTAAAGTCTAACGAAATTTGTATCTTGACTTAACAACTTCAAAAAGGTTAATTAATTGGCCTGCATCAAGCAAAAACTAAGATTTTAAATTACTTAGACTTGGGTTAAGAATTGTTCAATACATTAATAAAACGGATAGTGCAGAAATGTGTTTGGAAAAAAAAACCCAATAATGAATGGATTTAAACACTTGGTGAAGTTGCATCATAAGAACAGTCGCCAGTAGAAATAATAGTTATGTTTAATGAAGGTAGGAACATTTCCACATGTGCAATGTGACCAAAAACTCACAGGATTGAACTAATGTTTCAATTTGCTAAGGAGCATAAAGATTGGACTCTGAAGCAACGCATAAAGGTCATGTGATCTGGTAAGTCTAGATTTACCCGATTACATTAGGGTAATATGCATCATGGCAAGTGCATGTGCATCAGGGCAAGTAGGAGTTACTAACTGCATTATTAACCAACAAGTCCCCCTGATTCTGCAACTGAATACTGAAGTACCAACAGTACTAGCAAAAAAACAGGCAGAGAGAAATTTTTTTAAATTTTACTACAAAGCCCTAGTGGACACTAAATGGCCACTTCATTAGGTACACCTTGCTAGTACTGGATCGACCCTCTTGTCAGCTGCATGTCTGTGATGTGAATCTCTCATTCCACCTCATCCCAAAAGGTGTGCTATTGGATTGAGATAGGGTGACTATGGAGGCCATGTGAGTACAGTCAACTAATTGTTATATTCAAGAAACCAGTTTGAGATGATTTGAACTCATGTTATCCTGTTGGAAGCAGCAATCAGATGATGGGTACACTGTGGTCATAAAGGTATGGACACTGTCTGCAACAGTAACCAGGTACTAAGGGGCCCAAAAGTGTGCTAAGTAAATATTTCACACACCATTACATCAGCAGCAGCCTGAACCGCAGGATGGATCAGTGCTTTCATGTTGTTTACAACAAATTCTGACCCTGCAATCCAAATGTTGCAGCAGAAACAGAGACGCATCAGACCAGGCAAGATTTTTCCAATCTTCTATTCGCCAGTTTTGGAGAGCCCATGCAAATTGCAGCCTCAGTTTACTGTTCTTGACTGAGAGGAGTGGTACCTGGTGTGGTCTTGCGTTGCTGAAGCCAATCTGCCACAAGGTTCGCCATGTGTGTTCAGAGATGATCTTTGTTATTCGAGTTACTATTGCCATTTTATCAACTTGAACCAATCGAGCATTTCTCCTCTGACATCTGGCATCAACAAGGCATTTTGCCAAGAGAACTGCCACTCACTGGATATTTTCCCTTTTTAGTTATACATGAAAATCCCTGAAGATCAGCAGTTTCGGAAAGGTTCAGACCAGCCCGTCTAGCTGACCATGTCTACATGTCCTAAATGTATTGGGCTGCTGTCATGTGGTTGGTTGATTAAATATTTGCCTTAATGTACCTAATGAGACCGGCAAATGTATGTCAATGAATGAAACAGATGTTTTTAAATTTGTGCTAAAAAGCAGTGAATAAGGTTGTCAGCCTTCTTAATAAAGACAATAATCCTCCCTCATTTTCTTTATGAAACAAACAGCCCACAGTCCAGCCTTCATGTGTTTAATGAATCACAATATAGTAGCCCTAAAAATTACAGATCAAAGATCACATGTGTATACACATCTTTCATTTTTCATGTCCTTTATGTAGCATGGCTCATATAAATGAAAACATAATGGCTAGATTGTAGATGGATTCTTTTTGCTGTATTACTCACCACTAGTGCTTGAAATTTGAATAAAACCTCCACAAGAATTTCTTTGCCAAGATGTTCACTCATGTCTGGCTCATCCTTATCTCATTTTATAATTTCTGCATTTCTCTTTTTTTTGTCTGTAATAACTCAGTGGCATCTTCATTGTGGCAGTGAACTTCTTCCCACACACAGGCTGTTACACCACGCGGGAGGAACCCAAGCAGTCAGCGCCTCTCTCCTGCTCAGCCTCTCGGCTCTTATCCCACCACGTGTGACCTTCATTGAAAAGACGCTGACTGTGTAGAGGTGTTTTTTTTTTTTGAGTGCTGTGTGTGATTTTTTTTTTAGCTGGCATGTTTGACACCTTAAAGTATTACAAAAGACTGTGAAAGGAGCCCACATACACACGATCACTAGCCACTTTTTTCCCCTCACAACTCTCGCTGCTCAGAAATAGCCACGATTAAGCTGTAGAAACTGAGCTGTAGTAAAAAGACAATTGCATCATAGGGCATTAAATGGGTGGTTTGTTTTAATTTGGCCTGAAATGTTTAATTATATTATTATATCATAAAACACTAGGGAATTACATGGAGCTTTTGATGAACTGTGTGCTGCATCAACCTGAATAGCAACCATTCATCAACACTATTACAAGAACTGGATGCTATCAGCCATATGTTCACATCAAACAACAATAGCTTCAACCTCCCCACCCCCTTCCCCAGTCCTCTTTAGCAATTTCTTTCACACCATCTGGTCCCAGAGAGAGAGAGAGAAAGAGTGAGAATGGGCTAGAGAGAGAATAAGCTCCACTCAGTCAAAGCTCTAATCACTAATGCATGTCTTCAGGTATTCACTCAACCAGGTCAACCCACAATGAAGAGACAGTAACCTGACCAGGCCTCAGGACTACCCCTGAGATGGATACAAGCAAGACACACACACACACACACACACACACAATAAATTAATGTGAACAACAGGGTAAAATTAATTTTGATGTTTATAAATTACTGCCATGCTCAGCATTAAGAGTATGACACATTTCAATAATAAAAAAAAAAAACAGAGGTTAAAAAGGGAGAGGGAAAATCAGAGGGTTTTTATTGGCATGAGTTTTGCACAATTCCCACAACACTCCCTCTAATCTTGTGAAAAAATGTGGGCACAAACAGCATTGTGGAACTCACTGTTAAACTAGGGATGTAAAACGTATTCAGGAATGTAAAACTTATTAAGATAAATAAAATCACTTGCGAAGATAAACAAAATCATCCGCAACAAATAACAGAACACAAATTTGACAGGTTGGAGACAGTGAGAGACAACAGATCACTGAACAAACTCCTGTCAATCATGGAAAATCTATTCCTCCCACTACATGATCCTATACAGAGGCAACGGAGTTCATTCTCTAACAGACTGATCCAGCTTTGCTGTCACAAAGAACGGTTCAGGAAATCATTCCTACCGTTCGTCATTGCACTGTAAAATGACTATGATCGCTATGTAACAGATGACTATAGCACATACAGATACATACACTGACATTTGCACATTTTATCACTTTTTCTTATTTTGAAATGCCAGTTTGCACTCTGTTTTTTTAAATATAGCATCTGCAATACTGTGCTAATTTATTCAAATTACAATTACATTCTGGCCCCCCCACCTATCTATCTATCTATTCAAGTGTTTGTGACATACATCGACAAAGGCAGAAAAAACTATGAAAAAGAAATACTGCACCTGGTCCTGTTTTCATCTAAAGAGCAACACAGCTGTGATGTGCAAGACAGAGGTGTGTATAGTGACTAAAATAACCTCAATGCAGACGGGAGTGGGCAGCCAGATATGACGCTCAAGGGACAAAAGATAGATCACTCCATGGCTAAATGTATGTGGACATCCCTCCTAAATATTAGCCTCACCCATTGCTAACAAATACATGAATTCAAGCACACTGCCAAGCCAAAAAACTGGCAGTACCGGATTATACTGGACAGTTCAGTGACTTTTTATTCTGACTTTTCTGTCACTTCATGTCTTCCTTTGCCACAAATCGGTTAATGAAATTTCTGACTAGATCTGTGCAGGTCAACTGTAATTTGCATATTTGAGTGCAGAATCATGGTTGCCATGGTTGGCCTCACAGCTCCTGGGTCGAGGATTTGAGTCCCACCTTTGGGTCTGTGTGCGGAGTTTGCATACCCTCCATGCTTATTGGGTTTCCTCCGGGTACTCTGGTTTCCTCCCACAGTCCAAAGACATGCAGATTCCAAATTGCATTGCTTTGGTGGTCCAACGTCAGCAAAATTATGGTAACCTTTTGTCAGTGCTCTGACGTCGGGTCAAAGTTGGGCAAATGGCAGTGCATGTGTTGTCCGTGGGCCCACTGTTAGCCCATTGGTGGGGCCAAAGATAGGTGGGCCCAACATTGGTTGGCCTATGTCAGGCCACAGTTGTAAATAAGAAACCTGTTCTTAATCTGTCTTGCCTGGTTAAATAAAGGTAAATAAAAATGGTAAATAATAAAATGGTTCAGTGGATAATGGCAAACAGGTTGAAAATTGGAAATCAAATTATATTGCTTTATCTTTGTGCAGCAGGCTCTCTCAATGATGCCATCACACCAGGAGCCATAACAGCTGAGCTGCAGTGACCAAGCTGATGGTGAATGATGATAAGAAAGATGCAGAGCCACCTGATATAAAAGACAGTCTGACAGTCAATGGGTACTTTGTTTGTACCTTGCCAAGAGAAAAAGTGGTGTTTATTTAGTAGCTTATCATCATAATGGTTACATATATTTTCTTAGTTTGTAATAATTTTATCACCAATACAATTAATACTTTTCTGGAGATATAATGTGTTTTCTTATTATTGCCAATGAAGAAAAGGGTCTAATTTAATTTCCAATTTCCAACCTTGCCATTATCTACTGAACCAACAGTGGGACAACCTATCTTTGGCCCCACCAATGAGCCAACATTGGCCCAATGGACAAAATGACATTGGGCCAACCACTGATGCACTGCCATTGGCCCAGTGTTGACCATTCAGCAGTGTGCTATCTGGGATTGTGAGTGCGCGCGTGTGCAACCTGCATACTCACCCCCCCTACTTCCCCCCGCTGGCTGGGGGATACTTTGTCTAGTGCCCTGAGCCCCGAACTATTCATGAAGATCTTCTCAGAGTGCTCCTAACTTTGATTAAAAGCTTTTAACTAGGAGTCTTAGTTTCAAAGTGATTTAGGACCAAACCTCAAATACAGCTCTAAGCATATGGCGTTATGTTCATACCACAATCCTGAGCGCACAGTTTTGACATTTTGAGAGCAGACAAAGCACTTTATGCACGTGCAGTGTCTCTTCTGCACGCTCAACAGCTCGGTCCTGTAGGGCTGGGTTTCCCTTGTGCTCAACACTTTTTCTGTGCACGCTCGACTCAGCCTGTACACTCGCTTAACTTTGTCCAGTGTTACAAAGCTGCCACAAAACTAACCAATCACAGACTTCCACACACTACTTCTGAGTGTTTCTTCTCTATCAGCTGGTCTATCCACCGCATAATGGAATTCAATTCAATTCATTACAATTAAATTCCAAAAAAATTTAACTTTTAAAAAATTATTGTCTCAAAGCAGCTTTACAGAATCAAAAGAAAATTATAAGAAATTAAAATAATTTTATTTTATATATTTATATATAAATAATAGGAAATTATATAAGGGAATCATTGTAAATAAAGTTTTATTTATTTACAATATTATAAACAAACGTTATAGTATTTTTTTTATTGAATTAAGTATTAGTATATAACAGATTACGTGTTTTTATTTACTTGTTTAATTTTCCATATAGCTCATCGTTAAACTACGTTGACTAAAATTCATATGGAACAACTCTGTCGTTTTACTTATAAACCTTTATTTACAACGTTTCCGTTATGCGATCGATAGTGCGAGCTGATAGAGAAGAAACAGCCAATTATACGTAGTAAAAAAGTCTGTGATTGGCTGTGATTAGTAAAAAAGTCTGTGATTAGCTAATTTTGTGTTTAGTTTAAGTTAAGTTTTGTAAAGCTGGACAAAGTGCAGGGGAGACACTGCATGCGCAGAACCGAGGTGTTGAGCAATCAGAGGAGTCTGCTCTCAAAATGTCAAAACTGTGCGCTCAGGAATGTGGCATTAATATAACACTATATAAGCAAGGAAAAGACAAAAAAGGGATGCACAACTTGACCTGCAACCCACAGGACCCACAAACAAACGGGTTGGTGGGTTCAGTTGATCCTTGTTAATAAAAATCACTTTCTGCTTTCATTCCCATTTCTGTTTCTGTCATTACACACACATACACATATCAGTTGCTTTTGTTTACACTGCGCTTTCACTGTTGGCGCAAAAACTCATATTTTTGTCATACATTTGGAACAACTTGTGTATTCTTTTTTTTCATTTACTATTATTTTTCATTTATTATATTTATTAGATGCTCCCTCGGAGTGAAGTGAGATGAAGTGAAAGAGTGGAGTAAAAGAGTAAAGTCAGCTTAAAGTCAGTGCACTCCTCCATTCTAGTTTTCAGTGTAGTGCCAATAAACGGGTTTCGGGTTAGTAGTGCTGGAGCTTGATTTGGGCATGTTAGAGTGGATCAGATGGGTCAGGTGCAGACATGAAAAATACATAACTGGCACACATCACTACAAAGCTCTCTTAATTATCATATAATCCTTTCCTTTGAAATAACTATTTTTGCTTATTTTACCCTCAGCATGCAGATCCATTTGCTTTATTTCATTTTTAAAGAAAGAAAGAAAAAAAATGCTCTTTTCAATTCCTGTGATTGCTAACATATTCATTAAAGTTGCAGGGTTGGTTTATTCGTAGCAAACATGGAAGGAGGTACTTTGTCTTACTTTTATTTTTACTATGATCTACTCTTGAATTGAAAGATTCTTGGAAAATGTCCACAATTCTACAAATTATTTTTAGAATTTCATCACTAGGAGCATAAAGAGTTTTGAATACAGCCCAGGCCTACCGTGATCCTGCACAGGATAAGTTGTGTAGAGAATGAGTGAGAGCGTGAGAGCCAGTGAGAGTGTGAGTGAAATGGAAGATTCTGGAAGCAACAGCAGCACTGTCTCAAAGTGATAGACCACAGATTCTCAGAGCATCTAAAGCTCTAAGAAAGTCACACTAGACACAATTGATTTGTACCGACAGCTCCCCGCTCCCTATATATATATATATATATATATATATATATATATATATATAGAGAGAGAGAGAGAGAAACAACTTTAAACACCATTTGGACCCATTGCCCAAAGAAAAGAAAACACCTGGAGCCACAAAAACCTTTTGACATCTAAAATAAAGATAACACTGCATATATAGTTTTTTTTTTTTAACCTTTATGCTATGTATAAAAAAAAGTGTGTTATATTTATGAAATCACTGAACTGCTACAAAAAAAAAGGAATCTTATTTCTGCATGCAACAAAAAACATTTTTGTAATGACGGTGAAAAAAAGACGGTGGGTTAAAGGTTACCTTTCCAATAGGATACTCAATGTCTATTTGAGTCCTCCTTGTTTTTATGAAATAAAAAGCCGAACTTAAATCATCTACCTGCAGCAAACCAAAAATGCTGTCTACCGTCATCCTTTTATCGCGTGGACTGGAGCGAAAGATTAATATATTTATTATCATTATTATTGACAATGACATCATATTAATATGTCAATAATTTTAACTTTAATTCAATCAAGAAATCTTTAATATTATATAGGCTAGTAATCTACAAAAAAATAAATACATCTCTGTATATCTTTAATCAATTATTATTATTATCATTAATAATACGAGGGAAGTGACGTCAGCGCTGGTGACTTCAGAGTTTTTGTCGAGGGAAGATCCCTTTACCAACATTCACTGTAAACGGAGCAGGGAGTAGGTAGCACCCCGTGAAGTACAATTTGGAATGGAACACAGCCCGGGGCTCGAAAAGTTGCGGATTGTAATGCTTATTTTGAGCGACAAAAAAATTAACCTGTTTTATTTTAATGTTACAAGACCACCATAATCTTCAAATTTAGAATTACATTTAAAAAAAACTAACTAACAAATTTATTTTGCAAAGCCACTGGGAGCCGCAGCAGGGGGTTGAAAAAGCCAAATGTGGCTTTGGAGCTGCACGTTGCCGACCCCTGATATACAGCATATCTCTATTTCACATGCAATACAACATGACCTTTAACAAAAAAATGGGTGCTTTTTTGTTTGTTTGTTTGTTAATTAACCCTGGAGTTTATTATTAATTTATTAATACAACGTGACCTTTAATAAATTGGTGGTTATTTCTTTTAATTAACCCTGGAGTTTATTAAGAACAAACAGGTACAACCTGCAGAAATTTCATTGAAGGTCAGTAGCTAGGACATGTAAACCTCAAGGGATTATGTACACCCCTGTCTATTGTACATTGCTAGCTGGCTGCACACAGTTTTTAACCTGAATTGATTATGCAAGTCTTTTGAGTAAAGGCTTTCAGAATATTGGACAAACCACAATTGGCATAATGGACAATAAAATCATTAACAATTAACAATAACCATCAACACATGGCCATGACTGTGCAAAATGCTGGGTTCCATACTAATAAATGTCTGCACTTTAAAACATTTTCCCATCTTTAAACTGATATTTTAAAAGTATTGCCATTAAGAAGTTAAACACCTTAACCATTAGATCTTGACCTGCATAGATGATTAGATTACTGTGCATTCCATGTAATTACTGCTCACTAACCTTCCTTAAAAACATATTAAAAACATATTTTCAATGAATATGGTAATCCTCATTTTGTACAATTTAATTCCTAAAATATACCCCTTCCCTGCCTAAAATACGTAACACAATGCAATAGTGCAATTGCTCTCGTAATGTTATGTTCATTCACAAAACATGAAAACAGTCATGAAAACAGCCTGACACATGGAGCTACTCGTAAGCTGATCAACACCTCAGAAAAATCCACCCACCATTTCCAGCACTGCCTGAAAATTCAACCATGTCTGATCCCTGTTTCCTGCCAGAGCAGCATGGAGAAGCTCCCTTTCTATAAATGACTGTACGGAAACCCTGACAGAGGAAGAGTGACAGCTTGCCTAAGCATGGAAGATTTCCTGTGTGAGGTGTGAAACTCTTGGGTGTATGTGTGTGTTTGCTTGCAAGATATATAGCTTCTAATAATTCTTGAATATTAACTAATAAATTAATGTGCGGTTCACATTATTTTTTTTACAGCACGCCTTTTCTTTTCTCTTATTGTCTTTCCGGTTTCTGTGTTGTTCACTGAGCCATAAGACATATGACCATATTAGGCATGTAAGGCAATGCCACTATCTGTATTTGATCTGTTTTTGGCATAGCCTTAAAGTTGTTAAACATACAAACCCTATGACTACACCCATGGGAACACTGGTAAACATGGAAGAACCAAGATACAGAAATTCCAGTACTGTCAGCAGTGTGTGTGGTCCTGACTCTGACAGTTCCTGAACCTCAGCAATATTTCCAATTATAGATGGCTGTCATTCCAACTACATACTTCTAGTCTAGAAACCAGATAACCCATGTCAATCTCTCTGGCTTTTTTTTTTTAACAAGAATAACAACTGAGGTCTGGGATAGCTCACTGGTTAAGGCAATGGACTATGGTTCAAAAGGTCCCAGGTTCAATTCCCACCCTGGGCCCTTAAACCTCAACTGCTCACATGTATAATGAAATACAAATGTAAGTTGTTCTGGATAAGGGTGTATGCTAAATGTAAACAACAAAACTAAATCCATGTCTTAGTCATATCAGTTTATTTATTCATTCTGAATACTGTATTTGGTTACATTACTAGTGTATAAGACCTTTGCTAATGAGTTATGCAATTTTTACATCAACACACTCAAAGGAAACAAAAATGTTGCACTTGTGCGTCATGCTGATAGAGAATATTGTTTCTTGCTCAGTGGGAATAAATGTCATTTCCCACACAGAGCAGGCCTGACACAGACTCTCCTTGTCCAGAAGTTCACTGTAGTTCTCCACTGCAGGCATGCACGCTGCTTAATCATTAACAAACACACACACACACACACACACAGTTTCCTGCCTGTAACATTTCCCCATGATGTGGGCATTTTTCTTATTTTTCTTGACATTGACGTGAAAATGATGGACGTTATTTTAATCATCACAACCACTGTGACTGGAACAGTCTGTAGCTTAACAGTTTCACTGAAGAATGGAGGAAAGAAAGTTTGATTAGTTTAATAAGCCATATGAAAACATGTGATGTAATTTTTTAGACTGCTTTAAAAAAAAAAGATGTACACATGACCACCAACAAGGTAATTGTACCCTTATTTTAGGATCAATATGGTCAATATGGATATCCAATTATCAAAATGGAGACCTGGAGTTGTAAGGCAGCAACACCACCTATTATGCCACTGTGCCAACTGATAATTAATCAGATTTTTTTTTTATCTGAGCCATTGCCATAGTTGTGCTTTGAACTTGTATGATGTTGAATGTCAATACAAAAATACATAGACATTGCACATGAACTTGTCAAAAATGCAAGCTGTGATTTTAATGCTTCACATATACTGATCAGCCAAGACATTAACATTAAAACCACCAAGAGTTTAGGTTTCTCTGTGCCGCTGAGGCAGCTTTGTGGCTCCCTGGGACCTCTAGGGGTGTGCTCTGGTTTCTGGCACCAGGAACATGACTTTTGTGGATCCGGCAGTGGATCCTTTGGGTACTACGAGTTGCAGGGTGGGACCTGGCTTATTTGTCCGGCGCATCCCATGGGTGCTCGATCAGATTGTGATCTTGGACTTTGGAGGCCAGGTCAACAACACTGAACTCCTTGCTTGTGATGCAGGCAGTGATGGGAGTTTTGAAGCCTTTCTTTTGGGGCTAGCATTAACTTTTTTCAGCAAGTTGTGATGCATTGGCTTTTCTGGGGGATCAAGTTGGGTGGGCTTGCCTTTGTTCTCCATAAGTGTAGATGAACTCTAAAAAGAGGCTTCGGTTACCACTGCATTACTTCGTCATGGTGCACAAGGACAATAAACTTATCTTTTTTGTAATCATTTAAGTAAATTCTATTTGAAGTTTTTATAATAAGACGTGACAACAGTACACTACCTGGCAAAAAATAAAAAGTTGAAAAAAAATATTATATTGTAGACATCAATATGTTTCAGCTACAAACAATGCTTTTCAGCCTAACTGATGCATTGAGTAGCTGGAAGATGTATTCTGTTGTCACGATTTTTTTTTTACTGTCATTCAAAAGGGTCATTTATTGGCCTCCATCGAGCAAAGAAAAAAAAGTCATGTGACTGCTGAACTTACTGGAATTGGGTTAACAACAGTCGAACGCAGAGCTAGTGGTGAAACAACACCAAAGTTCAAGAAATGTAGTTGTCATCAAAAATGACTGAAGTTGACATCTATAAAATCACATCCATGTTTAATAGTGAAACTAAGAACACTTCCACACAATGTGAAATTAACTCACTGGATTGGGATTAAACAGGTGTCTGGCCATAAGGGTAAGAAGGGCAAAACATGCATAGTGGCCACTGTACAAGCCTATGGAGGAAATGTGTTATGTGACGTTGGTTCAGTTGGTCCGGTTTAGGCTGAGCAATGTTATCTGGAAATAAAAGGAAGTCAGCTGATGACTGACTGATAAGGACTTTTTCTTCATTGATGGCATCCTGGACAACGTGGCCAAGAGTGATTCTGGAAGAACATGAATTGATCAACAGAGGGTTCTGCTTAGAGCCCTGCTAAAGTCTTTGGGATGTTTTGGAGAGGACTTTATGGATTGGTTCCACTCTCCCATCATCAATACATGATCTCCCCAAAAATGTATGCAACTCTGGATGGAAATTAATGTTGTGATATGTCGCATAATGTTGTTGAAACAATGTGGGCATAAACCATTCTAAAGACAGTCCAGCAAAATTTAAGTATGCAACTTTTTCTGACTAGCCAGTATATCAGCAGTTATGTTTTGGCAGGTCTACTTTTAAATCTTTTGATATACATAGATTTCAAGGCATTTGGGGTCTTTTCATAGACACTTTTGATCTGAATAATAATGACGAATTAATTTGTTCTACAGTCGAATTTGCTTTGATACCTTTTTTTTTTAATCATTGGTGATGTCCAGCTTGAGTCTGTCACTACTGTGACCTATTTTGCCCTCCCTGTCTGATAGAAAAGCTCACTGATCTTGTTAGTCTCCCAGGATATTATTCAGTTATTATAATCTGTGCTCATAAAATATTCTCTTTCTTTCTGTCTCTCTGAAATTTATATTAACTTGTCCTTAGGGCAAGATGCTTGTAAAAGAACTCGTCTTGAGGCTTGTGTGCTACAACAAAAGGACATGACAAATATACCATTCTTTTATAGTCCATTCACTTAAGTGGTATATAATTGTCCTGAATTAAGCAAGACAGAATACAAAAACAGAACTTGATTCACCCCAAAGCATTGCCGAGGCTTGACATTTGCAAATGTTCCATGTAACCAATCAGACTCAAGAATTCAATAGTATAGTGGAATAAAACATTAACAGAGAAATTTACTAGAACAGCATGGTTAGTGGGACTTTAAATCCCCTCCATTTCACATTTCAAATGTAATGTGCAATGGTTTCTTCACCAGCAATGAAGCGAGTATTCTCAGGCATAGTCTGAATGTTTTGAGATAAGCAAATCGTAAGCCAAAATAATTAACCAACTACACTTGCCTCATGTAGCAGTATGCCATTGATTTGTACTGGTTTGATGTAGGACTAAAGCTAACTGGAAGAGAAATTGTGTTGGGATTTCATGCTTTAGAAATTCAATCACATAAAGAAGGTGTGACTGCATGGACATCAGCGCCTAATGAAAACTCTCAGACCTTAAAAGATTATTGCATATCTGTTCATTCAAAGATCTCTCTCTCTCTCCATCTTGCCTACCCATTATCCCCATTACATCCCTTCACACTACATGTGAGCTGGAACTTACCGTTTTGAAAAAAAACTAAATTGTAGGAGAAAATCTATACTCATGGACAAAAGAAATGTTGCATTGTAAAAAATTAAAAGGTTAACCCAATACGTATAAAAAGTAAGGAAAAAAATTTCTGATTGCGCATTTTGTCTTCACACCATCATGCTCAGTTTAGACAATGCTAGCAGAAAGACAGCCATCGAAATGACTCAACTTGTTGCAATGCAAGCAGGTGTCACCAGACCGCTTGGGGTTGCCAGGAATACCATTTCCAGGCTATGGAACAGATTTTGAACAGCTGGTTTCACTGCTGATAGCCCTAGGTCTTGAAGGCCAAGAGTGACAATGCCAAGGCAAACTAATTCGATGGCATCTTTTTCAGAAATTGTAGAGAAACTGCTGCCACTACTGCTGCTGCTGGTATTCCAGGATTACAAATGGTAAGTCATCAACCACGTTTGGCTGATACTGAACGTGCGAGGAGACTGTATCATGAGCCACTGTTGACTTTACGTCATTGTCAACGCCATCTGAATTTCGAATTTCTGGTGCTGATGGACACAAATTTTTGTATGAAATCAAACTTTATTATTTATTTGACATAAATAAATTCATATGTGCACCATTTATTTTGTCCAAGAGTATATGAAGATATGTTAGAAGACAAACCAGGACAAATGTTACATTTAAGTCACATGAAAAGCACATTTTTTTGTCATTTTAACAATTACATTTCTCTCTCTTGCAATTCCTCATCCCGCCTGCTCCTTAATGCTGCTCATTTACAGCTACTGGGACTTGCACATATATTGACACTTAATTCCAGATCACAGGAACCCTTCATTCTGAAATCTGGCAGACAGCTATGATTGCAGACTGACATGGAAAAGCACATATTCATCCATATGCCCTCCTACAGGAAATTTAGTCATAATGTTGTATATCTAAAATAGGACTGAAGTCATAATGGATCCTTTTTTATTGGATGCCACATTCATTTTCCTGCCATTACTGTCATAAAAAGCGATAAAGTGTTCCTCCCACCCTAACCATCTCTAAAATACAGCAATAATAATAAACGTTCAAAAAGGAAATAAATGTAAAAGTAAATGACTGCATCAAGCATCTATGATACATTAAAAAAAATCTTTGACTGCATCAAACATACATGATACATAGATGTAATGATCCTGAAAAACATTCCAACGTTAGTTTATTAATTTAAATCAAAGGAAACATGATGTCTTTTATTGACAACTGTAGTATTTTCATGTCCCATTAAAATGAGGAAATAGTTTGTAAAATAAATAACATGAACAGGTGACAAAAAAATCATAGTATAGTAAGTGGAAGGAACTGCTCACAGACTGAATCATACCACCTTATCTTATTGAGGAAGAATGTATACTGTAGCTGCCAGTGGAACTGGTTTCCTTGTGTATAGGGTTATATTATCTGCTCAGATTTAAGCACTTTTTAAAACCCAGTGCAGATGAACAATGACACAATGCATACTTCGAAAGCAACCCAATAGTTGTTTAAAGACAAAGAAATAAAATGGCCATTTTAATCATCTGACCTGAATCACACTGAGAATGATTTTACTTCCTTAATGACCAATGGCAAAATGCCCCAAGAACAAGCTAGATCTTTAGACAGCCGCAATAAAGGCCTGGAAGAACAACACCCGGGCACAAACCCAGCTTCTGGTGATATCTACTGGACTCCAGACTTCAGGCAGTCATTGACTGCAAAGGATTTGCAACCAAACATGAATATGTTAGTTTGTCATGATTATTTCATTGCATTATTTCAGAGCAAACATAGAGCACTTGAGCAGAAGCTACTTTATACAAAGCATCAGTCTTGTCAATGAGATAAGTAAGTTATGTAAAGACTACATTGATAACAGCCTAATCTTTTTTTTACTTTAAATTTATATTATTGTAAGGCTGCTAGGTGACAACGTGCATTGTTAAAACACTACACATCTGCCTCTAAATAACACTGTCTTGTCAAGCAGTGTACTGTCCAGTTGCACTGTGTACTGTCTTGCCTGTCGCTGTCTTTTGTAATCTTTTTTTGTTGTGCTGTCTGGTATTGCCTCCTTCCTTTCTTATATCTTATGTCTACTGGTACATGCCTACTTGTACACCATTACCAATACTTAGTATACACTCTTGCACTCCAATCAATTTGTCAATCACTATAGTTGATAAGCACTGTATATTGTGTAGTCTATTTATATCCCCTTTATATAGACATTATTCTAGATTTAGAGCTGGACTCCTTTATTTGTTTGATGTTCTTTTGATGTGTGTAAATCCAGCTCTGGAACTTGCCACCAAGCATTTCTCTTTCAATTCCATAAAATAGAGAGAATATCCCTAAATTAAAGCTAAAAATTTCAAAGCACTGCCTTATTATTATTTTTTTATTATTATTATTTTTATTCTAATGTACTGTGTTAGACAGCTAAAATGTCCAAATATTCAAGTGCCTGACTTTATAATTGTAAGTAGATTTTAAACTGTAATCGCAATAACCGTGTAATCGTTTTTGTCTGAGACTGGCTACAAAATTCCTCTTGACACAACAATTAATGTTAAGTTTTTAGCCCCTAATTTAACCAACAATACCAGATTATGCTACTTCTTATGAATGTGTAAAAGTGAAGCCACGTTGGAGAAAAGGAAGTTTGAAACAAATTTTAAAATATATACAAATAATGTACAGACTAAAATAATAATACAATGGGATGGATCTTAGAGGGCACAGTGGCTTAGTGGTTAGCCCTATTGCACCTCCAGGGTCCGGGCTCGATTTCCACCTCGGGTCTGTGTGCATGGAGTTTGCATGTTCTCCCCGTGCTTGGTGGGTTTCCTCCAGGTGCTCTGGCTTCCTCCCACAATCCAAAGACATGCAGATAACTGGTCTAACTGCCGTTCCAAAATTGTGCATAGTGTGTGTGTGTGTGTGCATGTGGATGTGTGTGCCCTGCGATGGATTGGTCCAGGGTGTACCCCACATCATGCCCTAAGTCTCCTGAGATAGACTCCAGACCCTGCACGACCCTGTATACAGGATAAATGGGTATAGATGATGAGTGAGTGAGTATACAGTGTTAGACAGCTAAAATGTCCAACTATTCAAGGACCTGTCTTTATAATTGTAAATATTATTTAAACAGTAACCTTAAGTACCATCTTTGTATGAGAATGGTTATAAAATCATCAGACTCCACGTCAATTAATGGTACGTTTTTAGCCACTAATTTAACGAACAATACCAGAATTTTTTGAATCATGAATTTTCTTATTTATGTTTAAAGAGGTTGGAGAAAAAGGGATTTGGGAACTGTGAATTAAGAAAATTTAGAAAAGGATGTACAGACTACAATAATAATAATAATAATAATGCGAGATAGATCTGGTGCAAAAAAAGATGAACATCATCAAGATCAAGCAAAACTGAAAACAGCGCATCTTTAAATTTTAATGCAATGTCTATATAACTGGTCATTTCCAATGTAAACAATATACTATAATACTGTTGAGTAAAGAGGAACCAACAATCCAACATTAGGAAGCAGGGGAAACACTTTGTCCAGGGGGAAGAGAGAAAAACAAAACAAAACAAACAAACAAAACACTGTAGCCCATGAATAGACTTCGGTGGATTGTGGATTAGCATAATAGCTGATGAAAACACTCATGTTATACATGACAAGTAAATTATTTATTTATCTAATAATAGATGGGGAACATTTCTCCAAAGAGCGTCGTTTCAGTGTTTACCTTCTCACGTTCACTGGAAGGAGAGATGCGTTTGACAGAGCGCATGGTAAATAATCAGTAATTACTTTGCCAGTTTATTGATAAAGAAACACATTCACAACCTGCTTTGCTGGTTTCCTTTTAATAACGTTTTGTTTCTCACTCAGCACACTAAAGGCTTTAATAAGGACTCAATTGATGAATAACTGACTAACACAAGTTTTGGACAAACCTAAAGATGAAGATTTACCAGTAATAATTCGCTGTTTTTTTTGTTTTTTTTTAAGCGACAAGAATTAGCCTGGGAACGTGAAAGTGAGAAAACTATATACTGTATAAACCGAGTAAAATGACATCTAATAAGTCGAGTGTCTACTCACCAGCTCCACTTTGGACAGTGAAACCCCCTTTACAAACACAGCGCAAGCCTATGTTTCACTACGACAGGCGTGCAAGTCCTACACGAAAAGTCCAAGAAAGTGCAAAGCCATAGAAACGTGAAAAATAATTCGCAGCAGTCTGAAGTTCTTGCACACGCACAGGGCTGAGTATTAATGTCCCTACTGCTGGTCGCACAGCACTGCCTCCTGCAACGCACTAACCAAGTTTAAACGGACGCCACATGAGAAAGGGGCGGGGAATATGAGTCATGCATTCACCATCATCATGACCACCACTAGACACGACTCCATTTAAATTAATTAGAATAGTCTTAGGAAGGGGGATTCTCAAAGGGGGGATAACCTCCTCAAACAACAGATGGGTTCCCTGATTCCATTTATTCACAGCACATGGAATAAATGGAAACTCATTTACAACCCGGAATTGCTATGGAAACTCATTTACAACCCAGTATCACTGTCTGCAATACATCATGGTATCTTTGGTATCATGGTAATTTTAAGTCTAAAAACAGAAGATAAGTAATCTGATAAATAATTTAGCAATTTAAACTGCTTGATGGTGACAGACAGGCACAGAGTGTAACACTGACATCTCCCCGAGGTTGGTGGGTTTCCTCTAGGTACTCACAAAGACATGCAGATTAGGTTGATTGATGTTCTCACATTGCCCATAGAATGTGTGTGTGCCCTGTGATTGATTGGCACCAGTCTCATGGAATAGCCCAGAATAACCAGTAGGATAAAGCGGTATCGATGATGGGTGAGTAAGTAACACTCTGACCAAGGTGACTCTGACCTCTTACTGTGATGGACATCAGTTACATACTTTCTTTCATCTTCAGTAACCACTTTATCCTGGTCAGGGTTGTGGTGGATACAGAGCTATAATTTATGTCCAATAATAGGTGCTTTGTGACAATACCCATTACTAAAAGGACTAAACAAACAAAATTTAATTTAATAGAATTGTATTTGGCGGCATGATGCCTATGATGTCTGAGCGTGTGGAATTTGCGTGGTCTCCCCATTCTTGGTGGGTTTTCTTTGGATACTCCGGCTTCCTCCCAGACTCCAAAGACATACAGATTAGGCTAATTAGCTTTGCTAAATTGCTCATTAAGTGTAAATGAGCAAGCGAGGGAGGATGTGTGTGTATGTATGCCTTGAGTCGGATTGGCACCCCGTCCATGGTGTACCCCACTTCGTGCCCTCGTCTCCTCGGATAGGCTCCAGAACCAAGCGACCCTGTACACAGAATAATAGACAGGTATAGACAGTGCATGAGTGAGTGAATTAAATTTTATTTAATTGAACTGAACTGAACTGGAATATTTGGCTCCATGGATGGGATTCCAGTCCATCAGAGTGAGCGCTGGTGTCACATCCTGGGTGTATTCCTGCTCTGCACCCAGTGTTCCTGGGAATAGGATAAAGCAGTTATTGAGTATGAATGAACGATGATAAATCTTGTACACATGATTTCAAATAGTGATATACACTGGATGGACAAAAAAGTCATACACTCTAATATTTCTTTTAATCATTTTTAGCTTTGATTATGGAGCTCAGCGTGGTGGCCAATTAATGTGCGAAAATAATTCCTCATGCTGCCAGAACCACTCTTTCATAATTTGAGCCCTGGGATACGCCTGTGCCATCAAGGAAGGAAAAATGTATTGATTAGATAATCTGGTCATTCAGTACATTTGGACCGTCAGATGACTTCTTTTTATTGCCAAATAACATTGCTAGAACTAGACTTGACCAAATGAAGCAACCCTAGATCATAACACTGCTTCCAGATGCTTGGACAGTGGCCACTATGCATGAGGGGTGTATTGCTCCATGCTTTTCCCTTCTTACCCTGACACACCCTTTGCTCTGAAATAGGGACAATCTCCAAGATTCAAAGAAGTTTATTAATCCCAGAAGGAAATTGCTTAAATCTGAACTCATTAGACCACATAACCTTTTTACATTGCTCCAAAGTTCAATCTTTATGCTCTCTAGCAATTTTTTTTTTTCTGATTAGCCCTACAGACTCACTGTTTTGTTTTTTTATGGCCACAAAGCTGTTTAGTCCCAATCCTGTGAGCTCCCACGATTTTGTTGCATTGTGTGTGGAAATGATCTTGCTTTCACTATTAAACATCTGTGATTTCTATTGACATACTGTGTGTTCATATAGCACATATTCAAAACTCTGATAAAAAGAAGCAAAAGATACCATCTGAGTTAAGAATTTGAAAAACACACTTCAGAACAAAAAAAGTTTCTTTCCAGAAGAAGAGGACCTCCTTGACACCAAAAAGAAATAAGAACCTCTTAAGAAGTTATATGGAACTGTTTCTCTTAAAGTCAGATGGTGGAAAAAGTAAGATAAAGCTTGTTATATAATGTTTCTCAGGAGAGCGTGTGTGTTAATAGCAAAGTATTGCCTGAAAGGCTGTCACCACACCAACCACGCTGTTCTGTTCTCTGGGCACTGGAGAATTCATTATAGCACTCGCCCAATATGAGATCATTAGTGTGGGAGAATAAAGGGTGCTGAACTTTTCATGGTTGAAATAAAGTTTTCTGTGATTTTTTTAAAGTGGTGATGATGATTTTCAGCAAAAGCTCTCATAAGTCGTTTTTAAATCATTGAACGTGTTGTTTTTATAATTCGATTACAGTATTCATGTACAGTAAGGCCCATAAGTATCTGGACACTGACACAAGCCCACCAAGATGGATTTGAAATGAAGCTGTTAATATGTGATTAAAGTTTAGAATTTCTGGGTCAAGGGGTTTATCAAAAATATTGCATTAACCAGTTAAGAATTACAGCCATTTTTTAAAAAAAAGCCTCTATTTTTATAGGCTCAAAACTGACTAATAAATATTTTCACAATTATAGTTAATTTCCTAGTTATGTCATGACAGATTAAGGAGATATAGGGTGTAAAAATGCTTCATTTGCTTAATTTGCTTGCACCATTTGACTCAATATGCAGTTAAATGGTGCAAAATTAATATGATGAACCTCGGTGTACAGATAATGGCCCAAGACATATTGCCAAAGGAAGCCAAGGCACAGAATGTTCTTAAGTGGTCACATTACCTTAACCCAAACATGCTTTTCACTCCTTGGAAACTAATTGAGGGAAGGAAGACACACAAAAAGCTGAAACTGAAGGTGATAGCAGTAAAGGCCTGGCAAATCATCTCAAGGGAGAAAACTGACTTGGTGATGTCCATGGGTTCGAGACATCAGTCAGTCATTGTTATGCAACTTTTTTTGCATCCAAGTATTAAAAGGAATCCTAATACTTACGATTAAGTAATTTTGTCCACTTATTTTTGGGCCTGTGAAAACTAATGGGATTTTGTTAAAAATTGTCTGGAATTCATTAACAGTTACTACATTTTTGTTGTTAACCCCTTTAAAATAAAACATAAAATCTGCACTTCGATTACATCTTAATTGCTTTATTTCAAATCTGTTGTGGTGGAGAGCCACAAGCAATTACAAAAACAATGTGTCATTGTGCAAATACATATGGACCTTAATGTTACTGGATATAAAGAACAAAACCAATAAACGTTTAGAGCTGATCGTTCATGTCACATTTGCATCTAGTGTCTGTTGAGATTATCTTTAAGTATTCTCAGCATTTCAGTAATTCAGTTCTCAATATTCTTAATTCATTTCAGCTTGTTAATGTTTGGAGAAAAGTTTCTATTTTTAAGAGAAATATTTGGAGAGACCAACGACATTCTATGGGAAGTAGGTGGGGATATCTCAAAGATCCATCGGAGACACCCAGATAGTTCCCATTGTTTTCATACATCTTCAGTAAGTGCTTTATCCCAGTCAGGGGTATAGTGCATTTGGAGCCTTAGTAACACTAGGTGTGATCCATCCTTGGATTTAAAGCCAAGCCGATTCTTTGCAGGGCACAATACACACATTCACACGTAACACTCATACCCACCTAGAGCTCATTCACACCTAGTGTCAGGAATTTACTAGCATGTTTTTGGAGGTGGGAGCAAATCCCCCAGAAACCACAAGACATCTCTTGACATGCACAGACATAACCAGCAGGATCAAATCAATTGCCCTGGAAGCGCTTTCATTGTGCCAACATGCCAACCTGGAAACATACGATATGACATAAAGTAAGTAATTAAGAACAATGTAGTCAACAAGGACTGGAATGGACAACATAAAATCAGAATTCCAGCATATGATCCCAGTGGATTTAACACAAGATGCCTACAGCAGGCAAGTCTCTAGAACAGAGAAGTCTAATTGCTAAAAGTCCATAATGATACAGCTTTATCCCAGGTGACTTAGGACACGAGGTGGGGTACACCCTGGTGCCAATCCATCGCAGGGCATGATCGAATGAGTACAGAGTTTAATTTGTCAATGTAATCAATTTACATTATAAATAATTTATGACTTTTTTAGAGCATGTCCACCAGATGGCAGTAGAATGCAATAATAGCGTTATGGTCCATCTCACATACTTCCTTCCATCCATCCATCCATCCATCCTAGAACCTCTGTAGTACAACCATTGCAGTCCACCGGGGATGGTGTTTACCTTTTTATTTATTACCTTTTTATGACTATGGCGGGACCTCCAGTCAACAGTCACACACACATTCACATACTTTGGGAACACCAATTAGCCGGATCTGCATGTCTTTGGACTGTGGGAGGAAACCAAAGTACCTGGAGCATCCTTGGAGCATCCAAGAACCGGGGGAAACATGCAAACTCCATGCACACAGACCCCGTGGCAGGAATCGAACTTGGACCCTGGAGGTGCTAGGCAAAAGTGCTAACCACTAAGCCACCGTGCCACCATCATACACTTCAGTGGATGTTACAGCATGTAGATTATAAAAGTGTGATGTGTGATAAAGACATAAATGAATAAATGAAATTATAATAATAATAATATGTTTATGAAAGGTCAGAGTCAGGTACGATGCAATGAAAACAGAGGGGCACAAAACATTTATACACACTTCAACAGTTGTTATGCTTTTTTTTTTTTAAAAAAAAGAGAATAGAATTATGGCAGCAATGTGTAGTACAGTATTATGTTTCCTAGTAGTCGTACCATCATTGATGCTATTAAAAGAGAGGTATATATTTTTCATGTTGAAGTGTGTATACATTTTTGCAGGCCCCTCTGTATTCAGTGGACTTTAATGGAGGCTGCACACTTGCGATGTTGTTTGCAGCTTAATATTAACTAATGATGTGAAAACAATGCTAAAGCTATGATAATTGCATTTAGCTGTTTGGTCTAAAAGTGGTCGTCTGATTTAGTGACATTTTAACCTTAGTATCCTGTTAGGTACAGTTGCAGTTCCTGTAGAAAGTTGACATGTATATCTCAGAGACCTTTTGGAAATAAACAACAGAATTTTATCTTAGAGATATTTAGAAGACACGTGTATGTGAAACAGCCTTCACTTTCCTCCAAGGACACGCCGTTTATTTGCTTGAGACTACATCAAATCAAGGACGAAGATCTGTTGGCTTCCGCTCTTTTCATCGACCGAAGACATGAAAGCTTCTTTGAGAGTTGGCAGAAGCGCTGAAACCCTGGACCAGGCGAGCATAAGTCTGCCATTGATGGGGGAAAGGAAAGCGATCTGCTCCACAAAGCATCTGTTCATGCTCCTTTTCCCACACTTCAGTGGGGCAAGAAAGGGTTAGATCTCTTTGATGAGCAGCCATTTTTCTTATAAGAAGAAGGGAATATTAAAAAGTGTTATTTTGCAGTTCATTAGTGTTGAAGGCTTGTAGTTGACGTGGAAGTGGTAGAGCTGCATGCTTTAAGGTACAAAGAACTTAATTGCTCCAGCTTGCATGTTGTCATTTGAGTGTTACTGGATTGTGAAGTAAAGAGTTATGGTATTTCCTTTTTGTTTTGTAATGCATTACTAAATGAAACATTTCCTTAATAAAGTAATCTCTGAATAATGTATTGGTTATTGCTGAGACAACCTGTAGTGTTATAAGGCTCGGAAATAAAGGTATCAAGCTCTACTTTTTCTTGTCACTGATGGTAAAATTAGGAATAGATTTTTGTATCTTTAGTATTGTATTTTTTTCTTGAAAGCAGGAATATAGTATGCATTTAAACATAACACACGATGCAACCTTAACAACACATCCTCAAGGACTAAGCTTGGCGGTGAACGCTAATTAAACGTTTTTTTTTTTTTATTACCCCTGGTAAAGAATACTTACCAGCAGAAAATATGTATTCATGTATTCAAAATATATATATATGTATAAAATAGGCATGAACTGGTAATAACATCATACACCCCAAAACTACCTTTCATGCCATGAGCATGGCAATACATTTACATAATAAGATGAGTGCATAGACATCAGGTCCTTCTCTTAACCCTTGTGAGTGCTGTTTGATAGTTCTGTATACTTTCTCTTTCAATGTCTGTTGCCATGATAATATCTATTTTGTCCAGGCACCATGAACTTGTGAAATTCAACATGGAACAGTCAGAGCTGGACTCAGCCACCCACCTTTATTTTTCTGGCACCCATAAATTTTAGCACTCTGACACCTGAGTTTAACATGGCAAATTCACGCCATAAAGTGCTGGAGAAGACATGGCTGTTATGTTGAAGTAAAAGCTTTCCATAATTCATGTTTCACATTGTCACATTTGATTGATGAATACAGTTGCGAAAGAACCTTCTTCATAGCCATTATTTGCAGGGCTTGTGAGATGTCCTTCATCATATAAAAACTCGTTGCACAGCAGGATTAAATGCGGAAAGAAAGAGCACATGGATGGGGTCTGTTGCGAGTTTGTATAAGATCATCTCTGTTTAAACTTTTTAAAAAAGGATTCCTTGTCGGTCCTTTGGATAGTTGAGAGTTTTAGATTTCCTAAAAGGGTTCCACTTACACCACATAGTGTGTGTGTGTGTGTGTGTGTGTGTAAAATCCTAGGAAAACTTTATTCTGAGCTCCCACATTCCTTTTTCATCTCTGCTCCAATGCTGGCAGTGCTTGAAAGTTTGTGGAAGGGGATACAGCGCTTCTAATCTCAGACACACACACACACACACACACACACACACTCACGCGCATGCACATTCCAGTCATTCTAACCTACCTTTGATGAAGCTGCTGCTGTATCCCATACATGGCTGTCAAATATATATGTAATACACCACCTTCGGTTGATTTATCTGGATATAATTTTGTTGTTTCATTCATTTAATATAATTTATTTATGCTTACCAATAAATTTCTTAAAATTTCACTCACATCAGGCAACTTTGGTGATGTTAGAATCCTGGAACTTCGTTAATGGGGCGGTGGTGGCTCAGTGCGTTAAGGCTCTGAGTTACTGGTTGGAAGGTCGGCGGTTTGAGCCCCAGATCCACCAGGTTAATACTGTTGGGCCCTTGAGCAAGGCCCTCTGCTCCAGGGGCACCGTATAATGCCTGGCCCTGTGCTCTGACCCAAGCCTACTAACAAGAAGTTGGGATATGTGAAGAATAAAGAATTTCGCTGTGCTGTAATGTATATGTGAAGAATAAAGTCTGAACTTAACCTTTCATGTTCCCTATTTGCATAGCTGAAAACCCAGACTAAAATTTGCATATCTGTCATGTAACTGCCCTTTAAACAATCCAAAAGTATAACAGATCTCTGATCCTTTCACCCATGGGTTACAAAGTAAAGTAACTTTTTTTTTTTTTTTTCCAAAAAAAGTGGATTATCTTTAGCACGTGTGTGGAATTACGCCTCCTTCCCTCATGAGTCTAACCTCACCCACTGCATTTCCCGTTTTTTCCCCCACTATTTGAGCTGAGGAGTTTTATATGTTTTAACTGTGACAAACACTCTTTAGCGTCAATAGTGCTGTCATCTGCTGAACCCTCTATCAAAGTATTAAAGTCGCTTTCTCATATAGTGTGCTACACATTTAGATACCAAACTATGACATATACAGTAAGCACTTCTACGCTTACCATCCACATATCTACTGTACATTTGTTCATTTATGCAGGTTTTCATTCAGCTAAACAAGTGGCAGCAGCACAATGTATGAAATCATACAGATACAGGGCTTACGATCATTAATATATCAAACGTCACGATGAAGAAAAAGTGTGATTTCTGTGCCCTAATTCATGGCATGTTTGCGAGTGCCAGGCAGGCTTGTATGAGTATTACAGAAACTGCTGTTCTGGGAGTATTGCACACACAATCTCTAGGGTTTTCCCCAGAATGGGGAAAGAAAGGGGAGGGTTTGCAGACTGAAACACCTTGCTGATGAAAAAGGTCAGAGGAGAATGACTAAATTACCCATTCCCACAGAAGTCTGTAGTAACACAAATAATTCCTCTGGAAAGGATAAAAACACCCAACAGCGTGCACAACATATCAAAGTTTAAGGAAGATGGGCTACAACAGCATCAGAATTTATCCTATTAGCTCAGAATCTGAAACGATCAAGGGCACAAACTCATGTCAGAAAAGTCATCATTTCATAGTTCTATAGTTGAGCGTGTACATAGCTGTCTGTATATAAATACCCTTTCTGACTGTCTCAGCCTGTTATATGAAAAATACGCAGATTCTAAGACAATGCTGTGCCTCCTTAGTAGAAGTTTTACTTTTACACCGAGACAGACATGATATTCAAGTATAATACCTCGCAGAATTCTCTGTTTATGAGCCGAAGGTTGTTGCAGTAGCATTGCATCACTGTCTGGCCATTACACTGCAATACCACGTCTTGTTACAAAATAAATGTAATTCCACCGTGATCGTGTTGACATGCTTAATGAGCTTGATTGCAAATTTCTACTCAGATTAATGTAAAGAAGAATGTAGACCAGACATCACTATAAGTGATATTTACAGTTCTCCCTAATAAGTGTTTTTAGGATTGCGGAGATTTGTGTAAAACAAGACCATACAGCATTGCACTTAGCAAAGGCTTTTTTTGTCATGTTTTCAGAACAAAGACACTGTGTTTGTAGCGAATTCTGATAGCATGTTAGCTGACAGGTGTGGTATTCCTGTGAGGTATGTTGCATCGCCAATCACACTGTAGCTCAAAACCAGGAAGCTCACTGGAAGTTTATGAAAGGCTTCATAAGCTAGAATTGGCTTTTTCTTTGTTTTTGTTTATTTTATACTCTTCCATTCTAACTTGACTTTCACTAAGGTTTACCAAAGCCACGATTTATACACTTCGCTGAAAATGAGCCGTTGCGTGTACTCTCTGTCAACCCTGAAGGTAAAGCGACTGTTTGATTTTCCAGCTCACTCAATTTAAATGGCAAACATTTGCAACCACATGAAGTCTCAGTGACATTTCCTTTCTTGGATAGACACAATCATATGCATGAATACAAAAAGACATAAAGGACAGCAAATTATAGGATAGCAGATTAATATGAAGTTAGGGATGTGGTTGAAATCAGTCAGTTCTCAGATTAGACGGTGGGTAGAGAGGTAGGCAAGTGGAAAAATGGCAAAAACAGTTAAAAACACCAGTGAAACTCCACTCAGGAGGCAACGTGAGACCACAGCCCACACAATAAATTGCAGTCCAGGGCCTTTGATATTTTCTCGTCCTGACCCTTTCGGTGCGGCCATCTGGTACCCAGAACAACCTGCTTCAAAGCCCCGTTCCCCCGCCATTAAAGCAATACACAGCAGCATTAATCATGCTTGTTTATTAAAAGAAAAAGAACAGATATTTATGACACAGGAAAGCAGGTGCTGTGTCTGATAAGAGGAAGAGGACGGTGATAAGAGGAAGTGTCAGGAATAAGAGACAATAATATTGAGACAAGGTCAGGTTTATAAAAAAAACTATGATATTACAACATCCTTTTGAGATACAGTATCTGGCTGTAAGGGTTTTTTAATTTCTTTTTGGCAGCATAAGTATTTGTCAAGCACTGCAAAATACCGTAATGATAGGAATTGCTTAAAAGTAGGAAAGGCCACACATATTTATTTCAAAATACAGTTGAACTTTAAGTCCCCCACCATATCTCTTACTGTGCGAGCAGAGAAATAGAGCATCTGTACGATGTGTCACCCTTGAAAAAGCCAAAAGTGATTATTGCTTCACATGCCTTTTCTTGCAACATGATAGCCTGTTAAGAGGTCTGTGCTATAACTCAGGCCATGAGGGCATTTTATGCATGTCGCTGAAAGGCTTGCAGACTCAACGGCAGCCTGACTCCTTTCTATAAAGTGACCAATAAATCCCGTGCCCATTTCCAGGGCTCGTTAATGGAGGCCAGCGAGGATGTGAAAATCCTTTCCCTTTTGATCGAGTGTGTGTGCATTTTCTTCATAAAAGCACCAGTTGAGAAGGAAGGTTCAGGAGCAACACGGTCTAATTATGACATGTGAACACCAGTTGAGGATAAAAGTGGGATCTGGACAAAGCGTCTTAACTCCAAATGTTTGACAAAATTAAATCAGTCAGGTTCATGTTCAAACATTGTGGAACATGCCCTGGTAACAGCTGGCCACTTTACATGTAAACGGAACTAATACAAAAATATAAACACATTTAGATTTAATTTAATAATCGTTATATTAATTGCATAAAAATGCTTCATGAATGAAATGCGAATGCGAAGTTTAATAAAAAGTCCGGGCACAAATTCTTAATACAGTGGGCGAGCCAAATCTCTGCTTAAAAGATAATGTTATTATTGAGAACAGATACTAGAAATGAAACCAATTTTCTTACCTGTCATGTTTAAATGTGGTTGGAAAACGAAAATATGCAAATATTCTGAGACTCAATGGGAAACAGCAGAATTCTGGGGCATACAAGTGTACAATACTGTATGTTCTAGGCCTGGCACAATATATAAATACTAATTTGTGATTGAGAATAAATTACAATCTAACAAATAAGATGTTTATTTATTTAAACCTGTATCATGACTTGCATATTCTTTTACACATATTACCTTTGGCAGAAATGATTGGGTTAATAATTGAATCGTGTGCCTTTTACCGCCTGTTTGTCCAGGTGTGTGTGAAAGGGCCTCTTGATCTACTTGATCCAGCTGGGGCTGGGAGTTGAGAAAACGAACATGAGGGACATCTGATCATTACTAAGCTACAAAGTCTTTCTCCATCGCTCCTTCTTCCTCTACCCCTCCTCCTTCTCCTCCTCCTCCTTTTCTTGTGGAACTTTATCCCTCACCTGCAGTTTCCTGTCTGTCTTGAACAGACAACTATCTTCTCATTTTCAATCAAGTTTCTTCCTGCTGCTTTCTGAATTAAATCTACATTCTCTCATGAGCTTGCCAAAATACTTCTTCTCTGCCTCTTCATGTTACATACTCACAACACAGCATTATTATCTAGCTATAAAAAAACGGAGGCTTAATAATTCCACTGTGAATAGACCCCACGTAGTCACTTACTGTAAATTTTTTTGAGCATTAATTCCATTTTCGACTCAGAGAAACAGATCCATGTGTCTAAAGATGTGTGTATACTATGAGGGACGTTCAAGTCTCTCGTGAAAGAAGGTGCAAAACCAACTGATGTTTGAATTAGACTTTAAACACTACAGTGGTTAAACTTTTAGTAAAACAGTTGAATGGTTCAAACATTTTAAACTAGGCTGTATGCACATGAATGAAGATCCCAGCCGTGCCCACTGCACTCAATTCCGTGCACATTCAGCAAATGGAAAGCCTGATCCTTGTCTCTTACTGGGAGTTACATTCCAGGTCTCGCTCCAAGCCATTTCACATGTTTGGGCCATTAAAGGAGTTCCTGGGAGGCCGGCATTTCAGATGTAAAGCAGACAGTCTGATAGTGGCTCTGGTGTGCTAAGAAAACTTTCTACCTTGATGGTATCCAAGCGTTATTGAAACGCTGCTATAAGGGCATTAGTAAAGCAGGGGTTTATATAGAGACATAAAAGTAGCTAACTGTTTTCTGTCATTCTGCTTTCTGTCATTCTGCACAACTAAAAATACCAGTTTGACTTGAATCCTCCTCGTACATGCCTATATGCACTTGCTGTATATATTGCATTTTCAATACATTCTGTTAAAGTTCAAGTCCTTTATTTTGCTTAGTGCGACAAAACGTGCTGTTTTGCTTAGTGCGACAAAACAATTTAATTTCTGGCAACAACAATAAAGGATGATGCCAGAAATTAAATTGATATTTACACCGATCAGCCATAACATTATGATCACTGACAGGTGAAGTGAATAACACTGATTATCTGGTTACATTGGCACCTGGAAGTGTGTGGGATATATTAGGCAGCAAGTGAACACTTTGTGCCTGAAGTTGATGTGTTTGGAGCCAAAGAAATTGGGCAGGCATAAGAATTTGAGCAACGACGCACATTTTGATGTCTAGACGATTGGATCAGAGACAAGACTGATGGCACTGATATCAGCGGCCTCTTTCAGCAGAATAATGTGCCCTGCCACACTGCAAAAATGCTTCAAGAATGGTTTGAGGAACACAATAAGGAGCTTGAGGTGTTGGCTTGGCCTACAAATTCTCCAGATCTCAATCCAATCAAGCATCTGCGGGACGTGCTGGAAAACCAAGTCCTATCCATGGACATTCTCGCAACTTGTAGGACCTATTCAATATCAGACAGGTGGTCATAATGTTATGTCTGATTAGTGTATACTGGTGTGTTTTTTGTTACCTTATAGCCCATTTATAACAGTTGCCCCTGCAGTTTATCATTTTCACGGTACTGTACTATATGGCCAAAAGTATTTGGACACCCGACAATCTCCTTCTTATATGCTTCTAGAACATCTCAATCCAGATTTAGTCCTGCATGCTGCTGTGATAATACCATTCACTCTTCTAGGAAGGCTTTGCACAAGATTTTGAAGTGTGGCTGCAGGGATTAATGTTCATTCAGCAACAAGAGCAGACATTGTTGTTGGGTGAGAAGGTGCAGTTGGTGGTCCACTTCATCCCAAAGATTTTCGGTATTGTTGGGGTCAGGTCTCTCCAAACTCATCAAGCTATGTCTTCATGGACCTTACTTTGAACATACTGGAACAGGTTCAGTTAGGAAATTGTGATGCTACATTGTACAAAGACACTCAGTACAACTGTTTGCTTTAAACATTGTGGCAACAGTTTAGATAAAGATCCATATATGGGTGTGATGGTCAGGTGTCTGCAAAGTTTTGGTCATGTAGTGTATGTTTGTTATATAATTATGCTACTGTTTGGCATGAGCACTTAACATGGTGGGCTTGGTCAAACCCAGTAAGACACTTTTGCACTTTATATAATCCACAGTTCAAGGAAAAATAGTCAACAGAAAAGTGAAAAGCAAAAGTAAACAATGACTGTTATCTGTGCTGTTATGTAAAACCAAAGAGTTTCTAAATTGATGCTTGGAGTTTCCCAGTCCTCTGCAGAGATATTAATGTGGGTTTGAGGGGAAGGAATGGGAGAGTTGACATGGGAATCCTCAGCATGTTACTTTTGTGGGATTCTGGGTGGAACATTTTCTGCTATTGTTTAGTTAACCCTGCTCCTCACTGACTAGTTATCAGGATTTACTTGACACTACACTGGATTCTGGACAGCATCTTCATCCTGTTATGCCTAACATTTAAGATTGAACCGTTTCAAAGAGCCTATTATGTATTTGACTTCATTCATGTAAAAACGTCACATACCATTATGTACATTCTATATTTTGTATCGTGCTGCTTTGTAATAAAAAAAAGCTGTTCAAAATTTCATCTCATTACCCCTCATGTGTTTCTGACCTTAATCATGTTTTTCACTCCAGTGTTTTGACCTGCAGGCTTTTACAAGTGTTTGCTGTCTAATCTTGCCTCTCTCTGTGTACTCATCTATCCTTTGCTTGCACACTCATGTGCATACAAGTTGTAAAATTATCTAAAAGCTGTATATTTTCAGAGCTCGGAATATTTCGAAATCTCAAAATGTTTTGAAGTTTTTCTTTCTTTTCTATCCCATTGAGGGATCACCACAGCAGACCAACTGATTTGCACAACAACTGGGCACAGGTTTTACTCTGGATGCCCTTCCTGATGCAACCCTCCCATTTTATCTGGGCTTGGGACCGACACTGCAGTAGCTTGGGTTTGGTTTTCGGGAAGAGACTGGGGTACCCAAAGGAAACACACCAAGCATAGAGAGAACATGTAAACGATACACACAGGTCTGGAGGTGAGGTTCCCACACCTTTAACCCGGGAAATGAAAGATGACAGTGTAACCCACTAAGGCACTATGTCACCAAACCAGAATCTAGTTTCTTGTTTATATTGATTGAGGCATAACTTTGAACTTACCTTTATAAATGTCACTTACTTGTTGACTACATTAGCAGACATTATTGTGGATCATTAATTACATGAATGAGTTCGGTCATCTTTTGGAGTTGGTCATCTTTTACATCTTACACATCTGCATTGTGTTTACTGACTATACATAAGCTTTATATTGTACAGTCACATCTACAAACCTGCCTTTGTGTTACTCACCTCATCGATATTGTATGTTTGGAATTTCCTAGGGCATCAATAAAGTATGTATGTATGTATGTATGTATCTATCTATCTATCTATCTATCTATCTATCATTTAGTCGTTATTAATTTAATTCATCCAGAGTTGCAGCTTACTGAGTCACACTGAGTACATAAGTTTACAAGTACACATACGTTAAGGCAGAGCAATTTTCCTGCCTTGAATACATTCAGCGCCCTTTGTTCCAGATCATAGACACCTCAGGCAACAGTGAGATAAACTCTGAATGTCTCTGGTTGGAAGGCGTTGCTAGGCAAGCCCATTCTTGGCTGCCCTGCTATTGTGGGAGAGTTATTTCAAAGGATTAGTGTTTCATATACACAAACTGTGACGTCTGTGAGTTAATCAATGTGTGTTGATCAATCAATGAGTCAGTAAACTTTGAATTATATGTTTTATTATGGTAATAACGATGCACACTTAAAAGTAATACGATAAAAAAGAATGAATAAATTAAAAAAATTTAATTAATTACATCATTACACAAATATAACTTTTTACACTTAACTACTGATCTTGTTTTAATGTTAGTTGAATGTTAGCTCTGAAAGAAAACCATCATAATTCTGCTTCAACAGCCTTTTTTAAAGTTTTGAAGATTTGATAATTATGACTGTCAGATTAGGTTATTTGGAAATGTGAGTAATCAAATTACAACTATTTTATGGATCCATTAATTACATCATACACCTTCTTATCACCCCATCCATGCTTCTTTTGTTTTATTGAACATGCATACACATTTATATTTTTAACAGATTTCATGACCATTTCATGCCATTTTATGTAGTGTGCATAACTTTTTTTTTTTTTTTTCAAATCTTTGGAATATTTTAATTGTCATTCAGATGAAACTTGGCCAATTTAGATTTCACAATAAAAGACATCAACCTGAAAAGATTAAGATATTACACTACAGATTTATTTATTTTTTTAAATACCTAATTTTGCACAGTATGCTTTAATTTATACAACATTTTTTACAGGTCATATGCTTCTAAATGCTTACACCAACTTTAATATAAATTCTCATAAAGATATATGAATAATTAGAATTTTAAATTAGTATTGTTTGAAGCAGTATAATGGCCATTTTGGGGCACAGATAAAATCATCTCTCCAAAACAGTTAAAAGTTAGCAATTTTTAGAGAAGCAAGATCATGGTCATTTCCATGTTGTATAAACTTCAGAAGTAGCTTCTTTGGCACACATTTTCTATATTATATGTATAACATAAAAAAATAAACTCAATTAGCACAAATACTGTGTTTTGGCTGTAAAGTAAATTAGGAAAACATAGTGTTCTCTATTTATTGATCCTAGCTACATGCTAATAGTAGATGATAATATGAGTGTTTGTTGATCTCAGTAAGGGCTACTTGACTCAAATCTCACTCTATCCCCTACCTTAGAAAACAGACGTGATGTAATTGGTGAAAGGCGGCATGATGATGCAGTGGTTAGCACTGTGGCTTCACACCTCCAGAGTCGAGGGTTAATTCCCACCTTCGGGAACGTTTGCGAGGAGTTTGCATGTTCTCCCCCTTGATTGGCGGGTTTCCTGTGGGTACTTTGGTTTCCTCCCACGGTCCAAAGACTTAGGCCAGATTAGGTTAAATGACCAAATTTCCAAAATCCCTGTGGTGTGTGAGTCATATATGCATGCTTGTGCTCTGTGATGTTGGTGTTCCCCGTCTACTGCCCCGACTACCCTGGGATAGGCTCCGGGCCTCCTGCAACCCTTTACAGGATAAGCAGTATAGAGAATAAGAGCGTATTTGGTGACTTTTGGATAATATCATGGCAAGGTTGCCTAAGTTAAATTGTCAAACAAAACTAGATTTCAGTAAACATGTAGTGATGGTACAGCATGCACTTGAGCATGACAAGGCAGAAAAGCTTCCATAGCCCACTACTTTCACAAGTGAATCATAAAATGGCCACAATGATTCACAGACAACCCAGACGAAAGATATGCAGCAGTGATACACAGATCCCCCCACTCACCCACTGACAGGAAAGTGTGTCAGACTCATACATAATCCCACATATCCCAATACACAGACGGCATATAAACACACTGGCCTCTATGTTGTTTGGTGGTGGACAGTGGTACATGAGGTTTGCCTCTACGGATCCTTTATGGGATAAAAGGAAGTCATAAAAAGGGACTAAAAGTCTGCTTTACGATTTAATGCGACAACCAGAGTGCACAAGCTCCTCATTAAGAAGAGGCTCCTGCTGTGCTGGGTCAATTTGGGCCAATGTGACAGACATGTATGTGTGTGTGCGTGGAGGTGGGGTGTCAAAGGGGCTTTTCCATAACCTACAGCAGGACATGGTTCCCCCCAAAGCACATTAAGTGAAAAGGATTTATATGCAAACTGTAGGTTTAACATACAAGCAAACTATAAGACTAATAGATTCAATAGGCAATGAAAATCAATTCAATAACAAATTATCCTGCATACATATATAATACAGTTGAGTCTTGTGATATGTTTTTTCACCTTTTTGCCATCCATTCCTTTTTTGTTAGGATGTCAGGACAGCATTATACATAACAGCACAGACTTGCACTCTTTCAAAGCAACCTGGTGCTTTTATTGCCTGTGCTCACTGGGTGTCTGAGCTGAATATTACTAGATAAGATAACCGAAGCCTGTCTGCGTTCAAACACAGGAATCGTTTGACTCGTAACAGCCACTGAAATGAAAGTGAAAGAGTTTGAATAAACCAAGTCATTAGACATTAAGACAAGTTTTATACTGCACAAACAAACACAGTGTAGGTGTTTCTCTTGGTTCTGCTGTTTTAGCTCATATGTGCATGATATGTCAATGCAAACGTCTGTGCATCTCTCACATTTTACTGATGCAGGTCCATACCAGCTCGTAGGGAATAAATGTCATAGTGAAACATGGTCCAATTTTTTCTTCATTCCCAATGGAAAAAACTGAAGAAATGCTCACACGAGTGATGACAGGAAGTAGTCTATTTCTCTCTGGCCAGAGCTGCACCATATGGAGTCTATCAGGAGGCAGAGGAGTGTGGAGTTGGTTAGATAATAGGATGTTTATGCTGTGTTTGTACCTACTGCAGCCCAGCTGTCATCTGATAGATGGTTGAGAGATTGTCAGTAGAAACATTTCGTCGTAGACATGAAAGTCCGTGTCGGCTTTGAAAAAATATGCACTTCCTCCTATGTCGCTTTTCCTCTCCCCAGCATCCCACAGCTTGATGGGCTTTTAGCAATGTGTGAGGTCTTTGTGAAAGCTCACTCTTGTTCTGTATTTGGGTTTTCTCCTTAGTTAAAGCAGTAGCCCACAGGCCTACAGCACCCAAGGGGAAATTAGTCACACTCTGAGGTGAAAGAGCTGAACAATGTGGAAGGAGGGAACAGCTTCCTTGGCATTCTACGACAAGTCTTGACAAGTCAGAGATTTACCTGAAATCACACACCTTTTCAGTTCCCAACCAGGAACACCCATCTTTGTCCTTTCTTGTTACTAGTAGTGATAGTAAAATTTTGTAATAACGTGATATTGCGGTTAACCACCCAACCCCAGGATCGTTGGATTTGAAAACTGCCATAGTCCATTTGTGCACCTATCAGTCATAATATTAACATCACCGTCCGCCAGTGAAAGAGGACTTTATAAATATTTTTTTTACATTATATAACTTTTCTTCTGCCTTATAGCACAAAGATATAGAAGGGTCTGCTTTATGTTCTCACTGTCTAATTCTCCCAAATGAGGCTGGTCTCCCTTTTCAGTCTGGTTTATCTAAAGAGTTCTTGTTTTTTTCTTGCCCCCCATCATCCCCTGACTTGCACATCAAAATGATATAAGTTGGATAAGTTCTGGAATTTCCTTCAGGACCAATGAAGTATTTAGATACAATGTAAACATTTATTTATTTATATAATATAAATAAAGTAATATGTAAAATATTTTGTATACTATTACTTTATATATATTACTCATTATATTTTTTTCACTGATTATGATTTATGATTATTATATTCCTGCTGCCTAATATTGTTGATGTCGGATACCACAGCACACCTTCAAAGATCTTGTGGAGTCATGTCTCAAGAGGAAACGACTAAATATTGGGGTTAATGTTTTTAGGCCTTCCTGTTACGGCTGATCGGTGTATATGGGTATGTCTTTTCCACCTTCGTGCTTGAAAGTAGCCGGAAAAAAATTCATCGCACTCTGACATCAAACATAGGATATACTACGCATGTAGCACATGCTCTTACAAGCCAAAAAACGTGACACAGAGTTTCTAAAGCTATTCATCCTGGAAGGAGTTTTCAAAAAGTCAGTTTTCAGAGACCTAAAACAGAGTTTGTGTGTGGACAAAATGCCGAAATGCATATAGAATTTTTTTAAAACTCATTTTAAAATGTATCCATGTGTTTGTGGATTGTCCGTGTTCAAACGGAAAGCTTGGATGTGATGCAAGTCAGGTCATTATTAATCATTAAGCTCTGTAGTACCCGAAATCTTTTAAACACTTCTCAGCATATTCTAAAAAAGTTTGAAAGTTGCAATCTGATTGGCTGTCCTCCCTTAGCCAGTATATCTTGACACAAGACAAATAATGGACGTGTTTATTGATTAAATTATTTAAATTACTATTACATTTATAGATAGTATTAGATTATAATGAGATTAGGTCATCGTTTGTGCGTATAATCGTAAAAAAGGTTTCGTTTCATAAAAACTGTTTAGCTTTCAAAAACCTTTTATTTGGGATTCTTAAAGGAAGGCACTGTCCTGTTCAGTCTTTATGTTCTGGCTAGCTTTTATCTTCATGTTAGAACAAGCAGTGAGTGCCAGAGGTGCTTTAATCATTCTCATTGGCTAATGACTCATTGAAGCATGACCTGACCCGTCATTTAAGCCGCTTACGTACAGTGAATAGCCCGTTCTGTAGTAGCGGTATGACTCAGCTTCTTCCATGATGGCATTTTATATACATTGTAACAAAAGTTTAAACGTTGCTATGGAAACATGTCTTTCTTGTAAGCAAATATCTAAATCATACACACGGTGTTTATATATATATATTTTATAACTAATATGTCTAACATGACATCATCATGGTAAAATGCAGTGAACAAAAAGCTTTTACATATTGTCTGTTTATATAATTTGCATACTGGAACATGACTGGCTCTTATATTGTACGACACACAACAGCTGTACCGGTCAGGTTTAATACCCACAGATTTCAGCCAATACAAAAGTGTATCAGGAAAGAAGGCAGACAAGTAACACAGAGTTCCAAACTTCTTTTCACTCAACACGACTTGCATGGCTTATTCACTCATTCAAAACTGTACAGAACAAACTCCAAGTTACACAATGCTGAAAATGGACTCCCTTTTATTAAACATAGAAAAACAACTGTGCATAATAAATAGAGAGATTTGTACAAACTATGACATAAGTAGGTCTAATATTTCTTTCGCACAGCAACAAAACACAAAGGCAGCTCTCTCTGAGGCGTGGCCAGCCGTTCTGAAAAGGCACAAAAGTTTTTCTCTGCTGCGAGTGTACTTTCACACACTTTTGCCACTTCCTCCTTCAAAACCTCCATTATGGAAAAATAGTTGAGTTGAGCTAACCTGAAGCCTGGAATAAGGTTCCCAAAGAGTCAAATCGTTTGTCCGTTTGTAAAAATACCCACATTAAGTTAAAGAAAGAGTTGAAAACAAAAGGAAGCTATACACATCGCATGGCACGTGCAGGTTCAGTAATACGTGACACTTTAGGAGTAATACGGTGTTACTCTGCTCGGCCATTATAAGCAGCTAATTCCATGGTAATGTAAGATTAGCATTTGCATCAAAGGATAGGTTTTCCCTATTTAATGACATTGGATCTAAATTTATTTGAACACTTTTAGCTTGTTATTTTCCAGGGAGTCATTATAACACCTTTCTTTCACTGCAGACAAAATTTAGCTGGAACAGATTCGGGGAGATCTCGATTTCTGCGCGGTCTGTGATTCTTTTTTTTTTTCCCCAAAAAAAACTCATTGCAGCTTGGAGTCCTTTGATACAAGTAATAACTAAAAACAGAAAAATTTACACACTTGTACAAATAGGTCTTAAATGACCCTTTTAATATACATTAGTCATCTTCTATCTCAGTAAAGATTTTCAAGCTGTAGATTTGGTCCACTAGCATATATACAAAGAGCTGAAGCAACAACCAAAAAAAAAAAAAACTGCATTTGTGTAAATTTTTTGAAATTTTATACAGTGTAATTGAGAATTCAGCATATACTCATTTAGTTTCTTAAGAAATACAGCAATATTGTGTAAGATGACAGTCATGCCTGATCAACAATTATTCATACCATTTTTCGACATCAACTCTGCATCGCTCGTTCTGACACGCCATCTTCCACGCAAGCACAAAACAAGAAGGAAATTAAAGGGAATCCAGTTCACTAAGTGAGGCAGCTCTCCTTCCACATGAGTGATAAAACCATGTGTAATATTACAATATCAACATATGAAGGTAAGAGAGCCCAGGCCAAGCTGAAACACGTAATCAGTTCCAAGCAAACAGCGATTGTAATTCAGGATTGTTATGGTTGTGTGTCAAAAGTGCAATCCATGTTTTCAGTCCCTATGGCAACTATCTGTTACCGAGGCAACAAACAGTTGGAGGAGGTGCTCTCCCTCTCTCTCTCTCGCGCGCACTGCTGCACTCGGCGTGCTCTTCAGTTCACTGGAACAGGAAATAAGGCACGGTTGAAACGAGAAGCCGGTTCACCGTTTGCTGTGGTTTCCCAGCGCAGGCAGAAAGCAGAACCCTAACAAATAAATGGCCAGCTCCAAGGTCCCTCACTCATAACCAGGGCTCATGAGGACAGTCTCAATCCACAGTGTGAGAATCCATTACAAAGGAGGGTGAAAAAAAAAAAAAAAAAAAAAAAAAAAACATACAAATACAATAGAACCTTTCCTGAAAATCAAAAAATCAACCAATTCAGGTGCAAATCCGATGTGTTGCAAATCCAACATAAAAAAGGGTCACCAAAGCATGTGGAATCTGGTGAGTCGGGAAGTTTTAAGTGGTAGTCAAGCATAGAAATGAAGAGACAGAGGCAGTATATATATATATATATATATATAAAAAAAAAAAAAAAAAGAGACTTTATGCCCGGAACTCTTCCTGTTTCTGTGGTTTCTGATAGCCTCCATTGGGGTGTTTGTGCTCGTCCAGTGAATAACTACCCTCATCCTTCTTCTTCATGCGGTAGACCATGAGGGAAACAAGCATAATCGCAAAAGCCAAGCCCACCACGCCACCTGCAATGACACCTGTGAAGACAACACAGGAAAAAAAAAAAAAAAAAAAGGAGATTAGTTCATCCACGTTACCTCATTCTCTTAAAGTTATTTTCGTACTATGACACCGGATGGAAGTATGGAATAAATGTTGAATGAGCAGATGAACCGACTCATGCATTATAAATTAAAGGTTTCTCGAGCTGGAAAATGCATTATGTTCCACTAGAGCCAAATACCAAAACATGATATTGAAACAATGTGTGTTTATAATAACACGTACCTGCAAGGACTTCTTTCCTTTCCAGTAAGCTATCGTTGTCGGAAGCATTTCCTCGTGCGTATTCAGAATCAGACCCAGACCCTGGTTGTGATCTCGGCTTTATTTCATTGTCGATCACGAAATCAACATCAGTCTGCCAAAGGAAAGTAGGGTGTGAGATAGGATCAACAATAACCTGCATTGCAGTTCTACAAATGTCAATACAATTAATACAATTCAATAGTCCTCTTACCAATGTTGGCTGCTCGGACACTTCGGGTTCTCTCTTATCTAAAATTGTATCTTCAATGAAATTAGTCTCAACGGTGGTGGATTCAACAGTATCACCCGAAGCTTCACTTTCCACTAGATTACTATCTGATGTTGTGCTCAGAACCAGTGGTGTGGTCTCCATATCAGGTGCCTCAGTCGCCACAGGTTCTGATTCCTCATAAACCGTAGTTTCCTCTTCCTCAGGC
>JAQMYJ010000005.1:9698978-9713938 GCA_030014305.1 Clarias laeviceps
TTTTAATGATGTGTGATGTGGCAGGAAAAAAGGCCAAATGTCATACAGTTGTCATGTCCAAATGTCATACAAATGTCATAAAGCTGGCTTGAGATGAAGGTAGAACATATTATGAGCAATTCATGCAGAAACGCAGAAAACCTAATTTTTTTACCTGCAAAGCTTGTAGGCATCACTTAAGGGCTAGCTATTTTGTTTCATTTATCTTAATTATGTAAAGAAAATGGTGTTTTTTAGTACTAAGCTGTAAAAAAAAAGTGCAGTAGTAGTTGCAGCGTCTAATACTAGCTTTAAACTTTATAAAGGCTTTAAAATAACTTGCCATTTTGGCAATAACTTGGCAAATCTCTCCCTTTCACCAATGTCTAATAAGTACAGTATATCTATGTATTAACTATGAACATCAATGCAAGTGCTACACACCTATAACTATGTTTATGTTCATCTTACATGGATTATGTCACCCAAATTTGATACGACTCATACGAATAAATAAAAAAAGGGAGTTTATACAGGCTTTATTCAAACAGATTGACTTGAGTCATGCAGGAATTATATATAAGCTCACTGACATATAACTGCTGGCTCCTCTTCTACACCCACAGATCTTGGCACAGAAGTGCCAGTAATAGCTGAAAAACTCACAAAAGCTCTGCATCTTGCCTTCTTTTGCTTTCTTGCTCTAATCATGAACATCAGATTACATTTACAGCAAATCTTCTTGGCAATGCAGAATCATTTACTACTATATTGAATTGACTCACAAGTACACAGCATGGTGTCAAATTAGCACCTTTCCTGTTGGAGGTGATAAAAGAGAAAGCTTATTTGCTGGCAAGAGCTGCAATAAGTCCCAGTTATCTACATTTGCAAATAAACATAGTACAAAGTACAATTCAGCAACATAAAATAATAAAAAGAGAATCACAATATTGTTCACTGTGCTACCTCTTGTGAATGAAGGTATAAAATGATGGCTTCGAGCATAGTGCATTGATTGTGCATGACTACATTTTAATGGTGCAAGGGTTTTAAAGAAGGTCATATGTCTGTGAATGTGATCCCAGCCAAGGTGGCTCGGAGCCCATTCCAGTTGTTCCAGTGAACGTTCAGCAAGTGGAACGCCTGACCCTTAAAAATCGACAGATAACTTGTCATCAACTTGCAGAAGATATGCATATGTCTGTGGAAACCGTATACACAGTCATTCACGAACACCACTTAAAGGAACATTCCAGAAACTCGGCTGGAATTTTTGTCACATCCTTCATATAGCCTTAACCTTGCTTTTGTCCGTTAAAGGAGTTCCTGGGAGGCTAGTGTTTCAGACATTAAGCAAGTAGTATGAGTATGACTCCTAAGTGCTGAGAAAAATGTCTACCTTGATGGTAACAAAAAAATGTCTACCTTGATGGCACTACTGAAACGCTAGGATAAGAGAAATTAAGGTAGTTTTTACTCTCAACTGTTTTCTGTCATTCCGAACATTCTTTTTGAGCAACCCTCAAAAAGAGCATACATCATGCAACCATATGTAACAGTCACATACTAAGCCACAAAGCAATAGTAAACATACAGAGCACGGTAGAGTATCAGTGTTAGAGTTGGTAGCTTGTTCTACCATCAAGAAAAGTATTTGGATGGAGACCTCAAGTAATAGTACCACCAGACATAATTCATTTGCAGACATTAGAGGACAGGATGGGGCATAAGGTCAAATTGTGGATGCTATTCCAGTGACATCCCTGAAGACATGCATGAATGTTTTGTGTGTTTGTGTGCTGCATGAAATAAGATCATGGTATATTTTAGGAGTCTGCCAGCCAGCTGTGTTCATGTGAGGCTGTGGCATCTGACACATTCCTTCCCTGTGCAAGTAGCCATCTTATCTGGAGAGTGCGGTTAAGCTCCTTGGCTGAAAAACAGTATGAGGCAACATATTAAAGCATAGTTTGCTAGTGCAGACCACATTTTCAACTAAATGGCTTGAAGAGTGATTGTGGAACTGTAATGTAAAGGAGAACTCTAAGAGAACTTCTGGAGTTCTGGCTGGTTTCTGCTGTGAGCTAGACATGCAGGCCCCTGAAGTGTCTTGAGTAGGAACTGTTGAATAGTAGGAAGAAAAAAGGAAAGACATTTTTATGAATTTATATGAAGTAAGCTGGGAGGAAGGTGAAGTTTCCGACATGGTCTTTCCACAAACATCAGTTTAACTCATTCATTAAGTGGTACTGTAATGTGTGTGTGTGTGTGTGTGTGTGTGTTTTAGGGGGGCACAATTCTCAGAACTTGGGCCGTAGTTCTTGGCACTTTCTGCTTTATGTTAGCCAGATCCACAAAGAACTCCAAAGTAAACAATTATATTTTATATTGTATTGTGCAAGTCTTTTTCTGAGATATTGTATCTAGGTGAAAATGTAGCTGTATTGTGTCTAGCAGGATGATTCAGGGGTCCCCAGGTGTCCACAAGGCATAGTTAAGGTTCCATTTTTATACCTTGTAATGCCTATTTGACTCATCACTTGAAATGAATGGGTTTGGATTAACCTGAAAACACATAGGAGTATAAATAATGTTGCCTTGGACCCAATGCATTCTGTGTACTTGTTGACAATGTAAATGGTTGATCAGTTATCAGTATATTAGAACTTTTTTTTAACTTTTTAATAATCAAAGAGAATATGCTGGATAAAAGCTACAAAAATACATGATAAAATGGCATTATAGTGCTTGGAAAAGATTCTGCAATTTGAATTACTTGTTATTATAAGGATTCCGATTCAGTTGAATCAATTTGAATAATTTTTTTTGGATGGAATGGATCCCACAATAAATGAACTTTATCCACTAACAGTGATTTCACCCTCAGTCATGACTTTCTTGGAACTGCCACATCAGATATTCTTGAGCAACATCAACCCTGTATAACGCAACCTACTGAAAATTCCAACATTTTTATTACTTATTCTCTGTTGATTACTTCAGATGTGATGTTAGTAAGTTTTTTTTCTTAAATATGTTGTTCTAAAATTGTACATAAAATGGCAAAAGTTAAAGGATAGTTATCTAACCACCTAAACCACATCTTGCTATTTCATACTCAGTGCCATTATCAATACATCCGTGTATTACTTCACTCACTAGTCTTTTTTTTTTTTTTTTTTTGCTCCTTAGGATTTGGAACAGTGCTGGAGTACAGTAACAGACCGTTTCTGCCCAGTGAATTAAGCTACGATTGAAGGCATTTCAAGATAAACTCAGCAAGACTCTGGTTTAGGAATAATTACCGCCTGACAGTCAAGTGAAGAATGATGCTGAACGAAGACTTTTATAAGGCTTAATTTTTTTGTAGAACTTGTAAGAAATGATGAATGCACAGTTAAAGTCACAGTGTTTCCCACGCCGCTTGACAACGTCATTGTCTCCTCCCTCTGTGGTCAGCGTGATTATACACTGCATCATTGCTTATGGTATCAGTTCCTGTCTGCAATCAGCTGCTGACTGAATCGTGCTGGAATGATTCATACTTCCGCTTGTACATTTTGTTTGAACATGATAGTTGGTTGAGACAGTAGGATCACTTCTTGATTTGAGTACAGACTGAACTAGATATTGAATAACTTATTCTAATCAATATTATGTGGTATAGGACTTTTTGTCATAGCACATTTTTTTTTCAGACATGAAACATCTACCATATGTATTGCCTTGCATGTGTCATTGTGATGAAAATTGTGGTTAAGAGACTTTCTGACTGCTTCATGATTCCCACAGGTTGCTGGCATGTGGCTTTGGGTTTTGATTTTTAATGAAGCAGCACAAGCTTCACGTAGATGTAATTGGAAGCAGCTGGCTGTTGATTTGACGTCTGAGTCTGCCTCATGCCACACTAAAGCTCTGACAGTTTAGTGATGTAGGAGTTGATATGAATCTGTGCCAAAATGTCGTTTAAGCATTATACACTTAAAATGCTGTACAATGAAAAGACTCCTGGAGCATTTAGTATTATGCTAATATAATAATGCAAGTTATAGCAATAGATTAAAGAGCTGATAAAGAGAGATAATTTCCTGTTGGCAAATATGCCTAGATAATTATACACCAATAAGCCATAACATTAAAAACTATTAACATTAATTCAATTCAATTCAATTTAATTTAATTTGTATATCGCTTTAACAAATTGTCATTGTCGCAAAGCAGCTTTACACAATCAAAAGAATTATTTAAGTTTGTATGGAATGTGAGATATGATTGAGTTTGTATGGAATGTGTCAGACAGTCCCTGATGAGCAAGCCAAAAAAAATGCTTTTTGACAATTTGTGCTACAGTGGTGGACCAGATGGGCTGGCCTTTGGTCCCTGTGGTCCCTGTGGGCATGAGTGAACCTTGGGTGCCCATGATCCTGTTCCAGTTTATATATATAGTATTTTGTATATATAAAATACTATACAATATATAATCCTAATAATATATATATGCAGCATTTTTTTCCTTCCTTGCTGCATTATTTTTAAATTATTTTTTTATTCATTTATATTTTTACTCAGTAATGAATATGACTTAAAATGTAGCAAAGTACAATACTTCAAAGAAAACATACTTAAGAAAAGTAAAAAAAAAAAAAAATATATATATATATATATATATATATATAATTACTTTAAAAAGTAGAAGTACACAAAGAACTACTCAATTACATTAATGAGTAAATGTAATGTGTTACTTTCCACCTCTGTATATACAGTATGTATATTCAATACTGCTCAACATTGGGAATTAGACAAAGTAAAACACCTCATTAAGCATAAATAAATTCACTATATTTAAAATGATATAATGTACTATAATGACATCTAGCAGACTGTAAAAGTGGTGTTGTTCAAATCTGAAAGATGCTAAACTGTGTACACTGCTTACACTGCTTTTTAATGCTACAGGCAAGTTAGGGTTAGACCCGCCCCCTGTCTTGCTCTGTGTTACAACATGTTTTTGTGACCCTCATGTGCATTGGTTTGAACATCTCATTTGTGTCACATCACACATGTTTGATCTCTACTGCAGGCTATAGCTGGCCAATAGATATAATCCCATCCATACAGTGATTTAATCAGAGTGAAGCACAATGTTGAAATGGAATGCAAAACACAACTCCTTTGTTTATAATCCACACAAAATGCAAGATATGAACATCAAGATACCTCTGATGCAGCATTCTTAAGGGAAGCTGATTAATTTCATTCGTTCAGTAATTTGTTTAATTTTACAATTTGAAATAATGATATTATGCAGTAAATAAATTAGAAAATAGTAGTAAATAATATTCAGCATCTTAGCATTTCTAAATAAAATTCACTTATTTCAGTAGATCAGTTTAACTGATTTCTTTTACTAAAGTGCCAGGTTAGATTAGATTAACATTGATTCCAGTACATACTGTAACATAACTGGCTGGACAACAAGTGACAATCTGAGGGCTAGTCTGCATGCCCAGTGGGATATTTTACTTCTGATCATTTATTTCTTTCAAAAATGACTGAATAATTTAAAAATTCATATCACGAATTGTTTGTTCACGATGTATTCATTAAGGTGAAAGCAACGACAGCAAACAGAAAGTGAGTCTGTATTCCATCAATGCATTCCTGTGTCAATACCAAGGTAAGGCAATTTATGACCACACCCTAAAGTTCAACAAAAAGTCCCGTGTTATTTCGCATCTATCAGACATTATAATTAACAGATTAACTAGTATGCCCATGTAAACATCGGCTTTACAAAAGGACATCAATCACACAAATTATCACAGAACCAAATTTAAAGTATCAAGTTATAACTTTCATTTTGCCATAGTACATCGCACAAATGATTGCAGCCTTTAATTACCAGGTCCAGATGTATTTTAATGTTAAACAAAGAGCAGAGTCTATAGTGTAAATCACAGCTATCTGGTCTGGTCTGGTCTTACACAGACTGTCTTGCTGGATTACAGTTCTGCACTGAACACTCAATGGTGAAATTAATTATTTAAATGGGATAATTACAGTCTATGTTTCTTTAACAATTCAGGTTTGACTTACTTGAGATGTTGACACTAACCATATTTTGACAATGTTTCTGGATTTTAATGACTAATCACATTGTATATATAGTAGTAGGCATCATGTAGGCTACTTAACAGTAAATGTAGCATTTTGCAGTTATTTATCAGCTAGTTAACTCCATGTGTAGCGTGCATATAATGGGTAAAAAAATTCTGATTACCAAACAAAGTTAATACCTTGTATGTCCAAAATGTTTGTAGATGCCATATTCAATCTTATTCTAAATGAAGTTGCTATTTCCTGCTATAATAACATTCACTCTTCTGTTATGGCTTTTTACTAGATTATGGAGTGTAACTGTGGAGGATTTGCCCATTCAGCCATAAAAGCATTAGTGAGGGCAGGCACTGATGTTGGGTGAGCAGGACTGGGTTGCCTGCTGTGTTCCACTTCATCTGCAGGGTATATAATGGAGGTTAAAGTAACATTTGTCAGTATTAGAGTGTATATAGTACAGTATGTTGCATATTGGACAAAATCAAATGTTTGACCAACATAGTATTAGTATATAGTATTTTGTTCAAAAAAATCAAATCCAATCCTGCAAATTTTGATAACATTGACACTGAGTCTTATGCATTGTTCTACATCTGATTCATACAACATGTACAGTATGAATTCATGAGCTGCAATTTGAGCACCATTAAAAAAAAATCAGCTTCAGCTGCATGGATGCAAGCTTCCACTAATTTCTTATGCACTAGAACAGGGGTCTCCAAATCCAGTCCTGTAGGGCCAGTGACCAGCACAGTTTGTAATTCACCAACACTTAAACACACCCACTGAACCTAGTAATTAACAGATTAGTTAAATCTGCTGTGTTTGAGAAGAAGAATCACCAAACTGTGTTGGACACTGGCCCTCCAGGACTGGATTTGGAGACCCCTGCGTGACTAGAATTAATCTGAGCACAAGATCGACCTCAGAAATTTTGCCACCATGCCATTCACAGATTTTTATAGATATTTTTATCCAATACCTTTGCATCTAAACAGGGTGCCAATCCATCGCAGGGCACACACACATACACATAGTCTGCAGAGGAAAGCATGGGGAAAACATGCAAATTCCATGCACACAGTGCCGCTTTTATCAAGCTATTATATGTAAATAAAATGAGTGGTAAATGTACTACATACAAATGAAATGTGTGATGACTTTGTTCTACTTTAACTAATGAATGTGCATTTATTGTATTTATGGTTTTGCTGGAATGCCACCAGAGAGATTGGCTCTACTAAACATGCTATAGCTCTTAATGATATTGATTTTGATTATTTAACTCCAAATCAAGAATGTAAATGGTTGCCATTAAAAAGGTTTCCACAAACAACTTCTTCCATGTAAGGCCTGGAAGTTTGATCACATGCATAGCTGAATTGTAATTTTAGGCTGCTGAATCTGTACTAGTTATATGAGGACATCTTCTGGAATAGCAAGTCATTACAAGATACTGACTCCAAGTTAATTCTTTTCATATTGACCTGCTAGTTGCAGTTTAAGAACACAATTAACATGAGCAAAATATCTTGTGGATTTGCCATCCCATAAATCACATTTTGTAGCTGAAAGCATGCTTTTATGTGATAGAACTGCTGCACATTTGAATGTTACCATGCCCAGTGATTAGAGCCACTTGTGCTGAATCCATGAGACTTAAAGCAAGAGACAGAATGCTGTGTAGACTGATGCTCAGTTTAGCATTCAGTCTAGATAATTTGGACTCATGCTACATAATGTAGTTAACTGCACTGTAGTCATTTTATGACTATCCAGTGATTTCCGGCCGGAACTGAGCAGGGTGCTGGAAAGACCAGCTGCAAAGAATGTTTCTTAGGGAGTATCTAATATATTTAAGAAATTCTCAGATTGCTGGATTGTAGATAAGTCTTCTTATATAAAACTTTGGATGATATTTCTTTTTTGATGTTAAAACTAAAGACCCCTTTGCAACTTTTATTTCGATGAACTTTTCCTTGTTACTGTGGGTATGAATTAAAAGCCATATGTGAAAAACCTTTTTGTGTTGTTGTTTGATCAAAGTAGTTATTTGATAACAAACTTGTGAAAAAGATATTTATGTGAACTTGTGTACTTTAATAACACTTTAACTTTACCTTAGTAGTGTAAGTCCAGACTACAGTGGAAAATATTACAGGAAAAGTTAAATGAGTGGCCAGAAATATAAACATAGGTTATTCTATACAGTAGATATTATTGAATAGATGGTTGAAATGAAGTTTAGCGTTTATTGACATGTTAGTAGGTGGGACTACCTTTAGTGTGCACTAAAACATTCTACATTGTCTGTAAAACGTGCATCAGTTGAAAAGACTATTTTATAATACACATGGACAACACACCTAGGATACTTCATCTAAAGTCAGAGGTGGGATTGATAGGAGGAGTGTCCCTCACTGCAGGAGGCATGATTGGTTCTGGGATCTTCATGTCCCCTCAGACTGACACTTGGTGATTTGGGCTGCATGTGCTGTGTTGTCAGTGCCGGAATCACTGAATTATCCTGAGTTGGAACAGTGATCCAAGAATCTGGAGGCAAATACATCTATATACTGCATGAAACCTGATAGCCTATGCGTGGACTGGATCTCAGCTTTGCACACAACACTTCACGTTTCACCAACGTTTCACCTTTTTATTATAACTGTGTTTCTCCGACACTGGTAGTAAAGTCTGTAGCTGCTTATGGCCTTGTGTTCTTTGCCATGATGAAATGCCTGAACGTGCATGCTTCCATGGTTATCAACACGATCCTCACAGCAGCTAAATTCTTTGCACTACTGGTAATTTCCACTGGTCGTGTGGCTTTGTTTATTCAAGGAAACACTGGTCCCTCCACAATGCATTTGAGGGGGACCAACCACAGCATCAGTGTCATAGGAATAACGGAATGTCATAGGATCAGTGTCTCCTATGATGGCTGGGGCCATCATAAATTCAGAAGACTGAAGGGGTTAAGCATCCTAAGGTAACTATCCCATTCATATCACATACGTATCACAACCAGGGCATCTGGAAAATTTTTATCACATATCACAAAAAAGTTCATTTTCTTTCGTGATTAAATTTAAAAAAAGTGAAACTTTCATATATTATAGATTCATTACATGCAAAGTAAAAGATCTGTTGTTTTAATTTCAATGATTATGGCTTATAGCTCATGAAAATCAAAAATCCAGAATCTCACATTATTAGAATATTTCTAATCTAAGATCAATGAAAAAAGGATTTACAATACAGAAATTATGTTAATTTATGTACTCAATGCTTGGTCAGGGATCATTTAGCACAAATTACTGCATCAATGCAGCATGGCATGAATGCAATCAGCCTGTGGCACTGCTGAGGCATTCTTGAAGACCAGGTTGCTTTAATAACAGCCGTCAGCTCGTCTCTCTTAGTTGGTCAGGTGTTCCAGTCCACTCATCCTCCAGACACTGGGACCTTGATTTTCAAATGAAATGCAAAATTTACTTTCATCTGAAGACTGGACTTTGTAACACTGAGTAATGGTCTAGTTATTTTTCTCCTTATCCCAGATAAGACAATTCTGACCTTCTCTCTGTTTCAGGAGTGGCTTGACACTATGAATGCAACAGTTGTAGCCCATTTCCTGAAGACATCTATGCATGTTGGCTCTTGATGCACTGACTCCAACCACTCCTTGTGAAGCTCTCTCAAGGTCTTGAATAGGCTATGCTTGAGTTTTTCTTAAGCCTATGGTCATCCCTAATGCTTGTGCATCTTTTCTACCACACATTTCCCTTCCAGTCAATATTCCATAAACATGATTAAGAACAGAATCTTCTGTGGCTTACCTCTCTTGTGAAGTGTTTCAATGATCATCTTTTGGACAACTGTCAAGTCTGCAGTCTTCCCGATGCGTGTACTGAATTAGACATAGAGATGTGCAGTAAGAAACTAACTTGTCAGTGATGCTATGCCAGTCTTATTGTTTGCTGAGACAACCATGTGACAGTTACTTATTTCAGAAATCAGAGTGGTGTGAGGACAGGGGCTGTTTTCATTATACAGGTGGGCCTAATCACATGTGGAAGCAATGGAGAGCAATTTTTCAGATGCACTGTCAAGAGGGAGCATACATTCATGGGAATGGTACAGCTGGTGTACACCTTACTGGTAGCCCAGATCTGGGAAGAGGTTGTCCATGTACATGTGAATCTCTTTGTCTCTGCCAAATAAAACTCTTTGCCAAGTTGTCCCTGGCAGACCTAGACAGCCCACCATGATAAGATGCCTCCTGTGCAATAAATCCATGAAAATCGTGAAGTTTCCTCACTACTAAATATTCCACAGGCAACTGTTAGTGGTATTATGACAAAGTGGAAATGATTAAGAATGACATCATCTCAGCCACAAAGTGGTAGGCCACATAAAATCACAGAGCGGGGTCAGCAGATGCTGAGACACATATGGCACAGAGGTCACTAACTTTCTGTGGGGGTCGGTTTTCAGCTTGTGCTCGGCCCCATAGTTCAAGTAAAAAAGCAACTCTTAATACTTCATCATACCAAGGCATTTTGGACAATGTCATGCTCCCAGCATTGTTTGAAATAGTTTGGGGATTGCCCCTTCCTGTTCCAACATGACTGTACACCAGTTCACAAAGCAAGGCCCATAAAACATGGACGAGCGAGTTTGGTGTGGAAGGACCTCACTGGCCTGCACCAGTCCACCTGAACACCTTGATGAATTAGAGCGGAAACTGCGAGCCAGGCCTTCTCGTCCAACATCAGTGTCTGACCTCGCAAATGGGCTTCTGAAAGAATGGTCAAAAATTCCCATAAACACACTCCTAAACCTTGTTAAAAGCCTTCCCAGAAGTGTTGAAGCTGTTATAGCTGCAAAGGGGATGGAGCCAACATCATATTAAACCCTATGGATTAATAATTGGATGTTAGTCAAGTTCATATGCATGCTTTCAGCATTGATTTACAATGTGGAAGGAAAAAAAAAATCAGGAAAGACCACACCTAAATTTGGTGTGTCTATACATCTATATAATATAACTATATGTTGACATCTTCTGGAGAAAATTGTCATTACAAGAGAATAGCCTTTTCACTTAGCTACAAATACCTACATTTTAAAACAGTTTAGAGTTTACCAATATAAAGTATATATACTGCATAATAATTATATGTTACACCGATCATTGGTCCTAATGTTTAATAGACAATTGTGGCTTTTCTAAAATAACAGCTCTTGATAAAAATGTGTTGTGACCCAGTTAATGTGCCAGGTCGCATTCATAAAGTCATACTAAATCGATAGAGGGCCTTTAGCCTGTAATTGAGGTAATTGCTAAGAAGAATCATGGTTGTTGGTGTCAGTAGGGCTGTTTCATTATGTCACACACTGCTAATCTCCTAGGATTTTCAGGAACAGCTGTCTCTTTGTCTGTTTGCAAAAATATTGCAAAAAATGAAAAAATATTTAAGGCAGTGGTGGCTGAGTGGTTAAAGGTGCTGAGTTACTGATTAGACCTTCTGTTCAAGCCACAGCAGCAAAATTGCCTCCACTAGGCCCACGAGCTGAGCTTTTAACCCTTTCTGCTCCATTGGTGCTGTGTCATGCATTCAGACTCTAGCTTACTTGCAAGTCAGGATAGAAAAGAAAAACATTCACTATACTTTAAAGCATATGTGATAAATATAAAACTTTTGTTGCCCACTGTAGCCTCAGATTCCTTTTTTTTGGTTGAGATGAGTGCAACCTTAAATGGGCCTCTTCTGTTGCAACCTTAAATGGTACTTTTAAGTAGGTTAAACTTTTCTCTTGAGGATTTTGTCTTTGATGGCATAGGTTATTTGATAACAAGCTTGTCAGAGGGAAAGAATTAAATATTTGTAGTCTTGTAACATTTTAAGCTTAAACAAAAAAAAAGATAAATGAGTGGTTAGAAACATAGCTACCCTCGCAGTACAGTAGTAGTTAATGCAATGGTTAGCTTAAATGAGAGGAAAACAGCATCACCCGGGGTTCGAACCAGCGATCTGCGGATGATAGAGCGAACGCTTTACCACTGCGCTACTCGGAAGCATTGGTTATAACTTTTTAAAGTAACTACTATAATTACATTACAAAATTACCGTCATTAAAAAGTAATCAGTTACATTACAGCGTTACTTTCTGATAAAAGTAACTAGTTAGAGTACTTTTCCATTGCAGAAAATGAAAACTCCTTTGTGCTTCCTCATTCATGTTGTTTTAGTCAAGACCTTTATAATTACATTACCATCATCACTCAGCGAAGTTTGACCCATAATCTGTTAACTACTAATACCCCTATCTCACCTACGCGGTTTCGCCGGGTGGCTGAAAGTACAGTTCATCATGATTCACCACGAGTTTTGGGGCTGTGATTAGGTTTCCATCTTTCTGTGAGTCATAGTCAAACCGCATAGGTGAGATAGGGGATAACAGCAGGAATAACAGAGGGGGGAGGTTATCTGAATAACGGATTGCATTTTTGAAAATATATCTAAATAACTGAGTACTCAAATGGTGGACCTAACGTGTTAGTTTACTCGTTACATCAAGAAAGTAATCCAAGTACTCTAACGTGTTACTTTGTAATGCGTTACACCCAACACTGCTTGCGGTACAAGGTGCGCTTTTTCCCTGCTCAACCCCACAGTCAGCTTCCAGTGAGGAGCTACAGTACAAATGCATGTGATTCTTTTCACCCTGTGCAAAATCTCCTTATGTGGTCCTAGCTACATCTGGCCTCATTGACAGCGATTCAATTGGCAAGTATAGATGGCACCAGATAGAACTGCAGAGTGGATCAATCAGGTGGATCTGGTTTGTCAAGGTGCATGTGTACGTTTTTGTCTGTGCCAAGTTACCCCATCCCTACCTTGCAAAACTCCATATTTAAAAAAAAAAAACTGGCATGGTAATGTAGCCACTACCAAGATGGTACAATTATGTATTATGTACTTATGGCAAGTACTATGGTAAAAATAAAACGACCATGCATTATCATCATGCTACCATGGTATTTTTTTAAGGGTTAGTTGGGTGGCATGTTTAATGATGTTCTGACCGCAATTCCTTTTTGTTGCAGTTAATGGTTTCCTACTTCATTACAGAATGTTTATGCAGATGACAATTGACAAGAGTACAGATAGATAATTAATGAAGGAGAGACCAACACTAAAGACAAACCATGCAGTGGAAGAACATCAGTTGCTACAACTGGGATTTTTAAAGAGGATTTGAGAGTTGGGTTCAACGCATCGCTATGTTTAGTAGTGCCATTGTATAAAGGAAGACTTACTCGACCAAGTTGAGCAATTTGAACAACTTAAGTTTAATGAAAAAACAGTTAGTTCACTTTCACATTATTTTAGTTACAGCCCTTGTTTTATGCCTTTCCTCCATACTTGTTTAGAAAGAAAGAATTAGACCAGAGAGCCTTACTTGTGGTCTAAAGATGATTGGCAACACCTTTGTCTCCTGAATGTCAAAACATATTGGCAGCTTTTTGAACAAGTGGATCTGCTGTCTCAAGTGGGTATTAAAGTTGGGCTTGACTACACCCTATAAAATGCTTTACATTCTCTGACATGGCAGCAGAAACTACATTCATTCATTAAAGTTCCTCAAAATGTGTTATAACATTCTCTGACTATTAAATATCTAGGTGTCTTTTTTGATCTTAGAAGAAAAAAAAACCCTGAATAACAGTACAATACAAGTATGCGTCGCTTCTCAATATTTAGTAATATATCCAGACGTTTTTAACATTGTTTTGTGTTAAATGAGTGGCCAGAGTCAAGGTACAGGTAATACTGAATAGAGGGTTGAGTTTAAATGTGGCCTTAAGCCTGTAATTATTAACTGACGTAGCATAGTAGTAGGTGGGACAGTGGACACTACAACATTGAACATTGTCTGTAAAACGTACATCAAGTGGAAAAGGCATTTTCCAACAGACCTATAGACATGGACAGCACACATAGGAAACTTCAGCTAAAGTCAGAAGTGGGACTGATGGGTGGAGTGTCCCTAATTGCAGGGGTCATGATCGGCTCAGGGATCTTCATGTCCCCACAGACTGTACTGCTGAGCGTTGGGAGTCCTGGGGCTAGCTTGGTGATTTGGGCCTGCTGTGGGCTGTTGGCAGTGCTGGCATCACTGAGTTATGCTGAGCTGGGAACAGTGATCCGTGAATCAGGAGGTGAATACATCTACATACTACGTACATCTGGCAACTTGATGGCATTTGTATTTGCCTTCACTTCTCTTGTAGTCGTGAGGCCAAGCAGCAATACTGGACTGGCTCTCAGCTTTGCTCAGAATGCTGTGGCACCTTTCTATGAAGACTGTCAACCTCCAAGCTTGGTAGTGAAGTCTGTAGCTGCTTGTGGCCTTGTGCTCTTGGCCTTAGTAAACTGCCTGCATGCGCGTGCTTCCGTGGCTATCACCACAATCCTTATGGCAACTAAATTCTTTGCACTGACTGTTATTTCCATTGGTGGTGTAATGTTGCTTATTCAAGGAAACACCAACAATCTTCAAAATGCATTTGAGGGGACCAACCATAGTGTTGGTGTGATTGGAATTACTTTCTATCAGTGTCTGTGGGCTTACGATGGCTGGAACAACCTGAACTCGGTGACTGAAGAGCTTAAACGTCCTGAGGTAACTATCACATGCTCATTGGTGGACTCTTTATATCATGCAAACTCAATCTGTGTGGGATGAATCAGCATTTATGTGAGCCTATCCCCAGTGAAAAAAAAATACACTTTAGTGTATTACAAATATATTGAAATCCTCGATAGTACATTGCAAATATACTA
>JAQMYJ010000005.1:9714038-9724393 GCA_030014305.1 Clarias laeviceps
TCAAGTATACTAGTCATTAGTCTGCTGCAAGCATACTTAAATATGCTTGGATTTAATATACTTAGCATACTTTTTTTCACTTGGGATGAAGGACCACAATACAGTAATTTATTTAACATATTATTGTTTTATTAATGAACAGGAACGACCATTAGCCCTGAAAAGGATGATTTGATGGTGCAAAGAGGACTAGTACAAAATCTTAAACTGTATAAGGTATTAGTTGAACTAATGGTAACTTTGTTTTAATTCTAGCCGTAAGGTGAGGGGTGATTAACACCACTTTAACATATTAATTCCTGCATTGATGCAGCCCACAAATGTGACTCTTCTGAAATGGCAACTTTTATTTATTTATTTATTTATTTTTGGCCAGGAAGTGTATGCCCAAGGACATTTTGTTTAAAATTTGGTATTAGCTTTGATCTAAGAGATGTTTGACCAGACACTTGTTGACATCTTTGTTTAAGCCAAGTTAAAAGACTGCCAACTGCAGTTTTTCCTGGCAAAGATAGATGGCATGCTCTGACCCACAACTATCCTTATTTAATTTTTCTTCTTTATTGCCAATTCTTCCCACCCGGGTTTACCTGTGGCTTTGAGAAGGCAGTAAGAATTTTGTGCACTGCTGCTTTTACTGGTTTATTAGTCTGATTTCAACAAGGTACAGTCATTGAATGTATGCACATATGCATAGCCCTGTCATTTGCTCTCAGTGAGATTAGACCCTTTTTACTTTTACAGAAGCCCATTATTAAAAATTGGTTTACTGGTGCTGCTGATTACCACCAGATTGTTACAATCGTCTTAAAGTCAGTATGGAATCCCAGGTATTCTTCAGTTTTCAATTCAATGCGTACAAATTTGATCACAAAGGAGCAAATGCTGGCTTTAGGTTACTGGCTTCATAAACTACAGTAGCAATATGATGGCATCTTGTAGACTGGTTTGTCACTAAAAGATATTGGAAAGAAGTTAATTCCTTCTTTGGTGCCTACCATGTCATATTAAAACGTCATTTTGTCCTTGAATTATAATAATATTGCTACTTGTATTAATATTTGGTCCTTCATTCATGTAAATGTGACAGCACTTGCTTAAAATAGATGTGAGAAGGTTTAATTGTGTTTTTTAAATATTTTAGGTGACAGAACCTGCAAACCCTAAAAGTTTGGTGCCAGCCTCAATCCATGAACTTAAAGTTAAAGCAACAGAAAGCCAACAGACTGGAACTGAGTAGGATGCTGAGAAGAACAGCAGAAAAATATTCCAAGTATAGTTCTAACTAATTCATTCTTGAATTTTGATTATCTAAATAAAAGTTAAATTCAAGTTTGTTTACTTATTTATGGCATCATTATATATCTAGATACATATTTAACACTGCTTAATACTTTTACTATTTGCTCTTGATCAGGCTTTAATGCTACTTGAAGAATGTTAATTAAATAAGTTTTTTTTAAATAAAGTTCTTGTAGCTAGCTAACTAAATAATTTTCTTGCTGACAAGATGAGTTATTAAAAATCAAGATTTACACACAAAAAAGACGTGACCAATGGAGAAAAATATTACACAAAAAGTTAAATGAGTGGCTTGGCATAATCATAGCTTCCCTGATTCTGTAGATAATACTGACTAGAGGGTTGAGTTTAAAAGAGGCTTTAATCCTGTAATTATTAACTGACTTAACTGCAGGTTGGGCACAGTGCACATGAAGTACACAGTGCACTATGAAATGTATGCATTAGAACTCTGTTTGGTAATGCACGTGTAGACATGGACAGCACATCTAAGAAACTTCAGCTAAAGTCAGATGTGGGACTGATGGGAGGAGTGTCCCTGATTGCAGGGGTCATGATTGGATCAGGGATCTTCATGTCTCCACAGACTGTAATGTGGAGCGTTGGGAGTCCTGGGGCTAGCTTGGTGATTTGGGCATGCTGTGGGCTGTTGGCAGTGCTGGCATCACTGAGTTATGCTGAGCTGGGAACAGTGATCCGTGAATCTGGAGGTGAATACATCTACATAATGCGCACTTCAGGCAACCTGATGGCTTTTATTTTTGCCTTCACCTCTGTGTTAGTTGTCAGGCCAACTGGTATGGCTGGAGTGGCTCTCAGCTTTGCCCAAAATGCTGTTGCACCCTTCTATGAAAACTGTACACCTCCGGAAGTGGTACTGAAGTTTGTAGCTGCTGCTGGCCTCTTAATCTTGGTCATAGTGAATTGCCTGAATGTGCGCATTTCCGTTGCTGTCTCCACGATCCTCATGGCAATTAAATTCCTTGCACTGCTGGTTATGTCCATTGGTGGTATGGTGTTGCTTATTCAAGGTAACACTGACAATCTACAGAATGCATTTGAGGGGACAAGCCAAAGCGTTGGTGTGATTGTAATGGCTTTCTATCAATGTCTGTGGTCCTACGATGGCTGGAACAACCTGAACTCTGTGACTGAAGAGCTTAAGCGTCCTGAGGTAATTCTTATCTTATAACATAAAAACAAGATAAGAAAGATAACGCGAAATTATAAAAGGTGGCTTTAACAATGGTGCCAATGTAAACTGTGTGTCTTTCAACAAGTCTTCAATAAAGTAAGAGTAAATGTTTTTAGAATAATCCACATGAGTCACATGAAAACCTTCAACAAGACAGAATCAGAAAGTCACATGGCATAGTCTGCTGAATTCAATGAGTGAATATTAGTGGGAGATTAAATATATTTACAGGTAGGGAATGGAAAAGAAAATGGGTAAGGTTGGAAAAAAAGGGCAACAAAAATCAAACAAAGGAAAAGGGAAGTGCCGGTAGTGGGGATGTGGCAGTCTGAAAATACACAGAGATCAACATGGTGAATGTATGGAAAGTCAAAAATGACAGTTATGTGAAAATAGTTATGTGAATGTAATCAAAAGTAAAGAATCATGCCAACTTGAGCTCTTTTGTGGAACTGTGATTCGTGGGTAATAAATAGGCAACTCTGTCTATAAGGCATCTTATGGTGTTTATCAGTGAAATATATAGCTGCATGAACTCTTCCTCAGCATTCATCTCTTTATTGTTCATTGGCATTTTCTTACATTTTAGGTTGTAATGTGCATGATAAATCCCCTTCTGGGACCAACAGACACACTTCATTGTGCTTTTCATCAGCTTTTTATTTAGATATAGACATACATTTGTGGACAAAACATCTCAATTTGGGGAATTTTGGATGCTTATTAATGAATTGATTTGTGTAAAAGTAAACAGAACTTTGAGCACCTAGATTGATGTATAAGTGAATATGCAATCCATTTACATTATGGCATTTGGCAGTTGCCTTTATCCAGAGGGACTTGCATTTGATCTCATTATACATGAGAGCAGTTAAGGGTTAAGGGCCTTCCTCAAGAGCCCAAAAGTGGTAACTAGGTGATGCTGTTGTTTTTAACCTCGGCCCTTAAAATCCAATGCCTTAATCACTATGCTAGACCTTGCCTACACACAATCCTCACAGTGAAACTAATAAAAATAAATAAATACATAAAAATAAAAATAGAAAAAGTACAGTAGCATGCCATGCTCGGGCGTTTTGTTAAGTTTAGCGTGATCTTGTCTTCATAGGGGCAGATTATAGAACTAAGGATCTCTACTGGTACAGCATTACTATTATATGGGGAAATGGGGTTATTCCATCCCTTTTAGGTACTATATGTCATGTATATAAACATAAGGCACAGTGTATTTACAGTTAAGATTTTTAACATAAATAGAACAAGATAGGTTTCACTGAGCTTTTTACAAATTAGTCAAATGCAAGGCAGAGAATAGGTGAATCATAAGCTTAAAATAAGTCACTAATCATGAAAACTGGAATGCCTGTGTAATGACACAAGAAGCACAAGACAGTGACGCAAACTTCAAAATTAAAGCCCCAAGCACACTTGACATAAAGTCCATGAAGGTCCACTCCAGGACTCATTTCTGAGACAATAAACAACTCCAGAAGTAAGCTGGCTAGAAGGTGTTTTTCAGATGTAAATGTATTCCTTTGAAATGAAGGTGAAAAGGCAAAAAGCAGGCTAGGTTGTCCTTGACAGGGATTCTTAACCTTTCCTTTGTTCTGTAGGCTTCCAATTTAAATCAGTCTTTGCTTATGAAATCTCACCGATCCTCACACAACACTAAACCCACTTAGTTTGTTCATTGTTCATAGCCTCAAACTCCAGGATATATTCAGCATGGCAAAAATTTCCTTCCAGACTTCCATATGTGTCTCTTCTGCATCTTCATGATCTAGAGATGGTGAAATTATAAAAATAAGGCAGTGGAAGTGATATCTACTGAAAGGGAATGATGAAGGTTGCAAATGGGACAGAACCCCATTGGGACTCCAAAATACAGTAGTTGCATCACTTTTGAAGCAAACCTTTTCCAGTGTCCATGTTGATACTAAACCCCATTATCTATATAAGTATGGGGCTCCCACTGCACACTTTGATTATCAATCTTATTTAATTTGAACTGTTATTGATTATACTGTTGTGTACAGAAATTACCAGTGGGTTTCACATAAACGTTTGTTTGCACACAACTTCAACGGACGGAGGCCATTCTGTAAGGAATGGTTGTTGCTCGCAGTTTGCTTTCTATGAGGGGTGTTTAAGGCAAACTCAGACGTGATAAAGCTTATTGTGAACGGGGTAAAGCCGATTGACATTTACAAAAGTCTTCTAGCACAGAACAGTGATGAGACACTTAGCCACAATAAAACATTTGAATGGTGTACAAGGCTGTACATCTGTGAATGATGAGCCCATCACAGTCTGTCCCATAAACATTCAGCGAGTAGAATGGTCTCAGGGAAAAAAAAAACTGGTCCGATCATCTGAGGCTTTCTGCTTTTGCAGGCCAATGCATAACTTAATGCTGCCCACCACATCAACAGCACATTACAGGAACTTAGCAAGGAGTTATTGCCACATCTTGCATACAGTCCTGACCTCCCTTTAAGTGATTTCCACATGTTTGCACCATTAAATGAGTTCCTGGGAGGCCAGCGTTTCAGATGTGAAGCAGGAAGTCCGATGATCACTTCGGCATACTGAGAAATCTTTCTACCTTGATGGTTTCTAAGCACTAGTGAAACACTGGGATAAATGAATTAGTGTAGCAGGGGGTAATATAGAGAAATTAAGTTTAATTTCTTTGAGTCAGATATGATGGTTATAAATATATGCAACAAATAGAGTGCCTTAACCTCCTGAGAACCAGACTCTACTATTTTGCACAATGCATTTCTAATTAATGTTTATCTTTATATGCTTTTGATAACTATGAGCTTAGTATCTTTAAACAGAAATAAAGAAAGTCCCTTATCCAGAGCGAATCTTTATCTCATTATAAATCTGAGCAGTTGAGGGTTAAGGGACTTGCTCAGGGACCCACTAGTGGCAACTTTGTGATCATGGGGTTTGAACCTAGGACCTTCTGAACCACAGACCAACGACTTAACCCAATATCAAAATGCTGTGCTCGCTGAATTTGAGCAAATCAGGGGCTAGAGGAAGAACAACATCAACCAATCAGAAGCTTGAGGAGGGTAAATTCTGATGACCTGTTTCTGATTGGCTCCTTTTAACCTCTCTGTGTCCCTTAATGCGCATGTGTCAAATCACAACATTTTCTAACTTTGTTAGAAACTTATTTTCTTTTTTACATTTCACTGTAAACTATGTATTTAATTACAAACTACTTAACTGTCTCTGTGACCTTCACCTTCTGCTGATAAAAAAAAATATATAAAAAAAAAATAAATAATAATAATTATTTTTTAGTTTAAAAATAAACTAATGCATGCAATGTTGAAGTAGTGGGGTGGCACTTTTTTTTTTATTGAAAGTCCTGTAGATGGACCTGAGATGCAATAAATATTTTGGTTGAAATATAAAGAGAGAATTATGTAAGGAAATTGTGATCTCAATTCCCATGGGGAAAAAAAATCATGATTCACATTTTGGCAAGGATCTTGCAGGCCTACTTGGCATAATCTTTACTGACATTCTTTGTGGTATTCAGGTTTATAAAGTTGTTGAAGCTGGCAGGTATTACAACCATGGCCCCGAGTTTAGCTTAGTATGCTGTGGCTCCTTTTTATCCAGGCTGTATGCCACCTGCAAATGTATGGCAGTTGTGTTCTTGTGGCTTGTGAGTTTGATAATAACTGTGATTGAACTGGAAAAGTGATCTTGTTTCAGAGTGGCCTTGAAAGCCTTGACAATTTGTTCTACAGTAAAATTGATTTCTATCATGCTGTATTGGATATTGGATATCTTTTTTGAAGTATAGCTAGAAGTCACTTAGTGATTATTATGAAATGCATAAAGCTTATCACTAAAAGATGTACTGATATGTATATTATATCTATTTATGTAAGGTAAATCTCCCCCGGGCATTAATGATTGCCATCCCAATGGTAACAATCCTCTACTTACTGGTCAATGTCAGTTATCTGACTGTCATGACTCCAAAAGAGATGATGGTATCCAGTGCTGTGGCAGTTACTTGGGGGTAAGTTATTTTATTCCCTGTATATATAAAAAAACAAATGGAACATTGAATTTGTTGTAGGTCAAAGATTGAGCAGCTTTTTAAACTCCCTGTGTTTTGTCTCTGAAAAAAGAAATAAGGTCCTGGGCAGTTGGGGCTGGGTGATGTCTACTGCAGCAGCACTTTCATCTTTTGGCTCTTTGAATGGATCATTCTTCAGTGGAGGACGAGTTTGCTTTGTAGCAGCTCGAGAGGGTCATATGGTAAAAAAAAAGAAAGAAGGAAAGAAAGAAAGAAAAATATTATTTTATCTTTGTTATTGTAACTGCATGAGCCTCGGTGGCACATTTAATGTTAGATTTTGCAGTTTGATCATGCAGTATTTTCCCTTTAGAATGTTGTCATGTAGCTGTTTCTAAATTGGTATTCTGTTAGTTTCTAAAGCAATGTTTCTGCAGGTTGGGGGGGGGGAATTAAAAAGGCAATATTTACTCACTCACTAACTCACACATCGTATATACCGCTTTATCCTGTATTCAGGGGCGCAGGGGACCTGAAGCCTATCCCAAGAGACTTAGGGCATGAGGCGGGGTATACCCAGGACATGGTCCCAATACATCGCAAGACACACACAATTTGGTGATTTAAGTGATTTCCACATGTTTGCACCATTAAATGAGTTCCTGGGAGGCCAGCGTTTCAGATGTGAAGCAGGGAGTCATATATGCTTTTGATAACTATGAGCTTAGTATCTTTAAACAGAAATAAAGTAAGTTGCCCTTATCCAGAGCGAATCTTTATCTCATTATAAATCCGAGCAGTTGAGGGTTAAGGGACTTGCTCAGGGACCCACCAGTGGCAACTTTGTGATCATGGGGTTTAAACCTAGGACCTTCTGAACCACAGACCAATGACTTAACCTAATATCAAAATGCTGTGCTCGCTGAATTTTAGCAAATCAGGGGCTAGAGGAGGAACAACACCAACCAATCAGAAGCTTGAGGAGGGTAAATTCTGATGACCTGTTTCTGATTGGCTCCTTTTAACCTCTCTGTGTCCCTTAATGCGCATGTGTCAAATCACAACATTTTCTAACTTTGTTAGAAACTTATTTTTTGAATAACCAAAATGTAAAAAATGAAAACATTTCTGTTTTTGCACTCTCTCAGCCTAACATCCTGGCCATGGCCCATGTGCGGCACCTTACTCCGTCTCCAGCTCTCATCTTCACCACCATCATCTCCCTCATTGTACTTATTCCTGGAGATTTTGAGGGCATAGTCAACTTCTTCAGGTCTGGATAATATGTAACCCACAGCTTCACTGGTGCTACAAACTCAATATGTAATTATTATCTACACAGAGAGGGCAAGAAGGAGTGTTTTGAATGGTGTGACTTTTTTATGGCCTATTCAGTTAAACTGTAAGCATGCAATATTATTGCTATTGTGTAACATAAATAATGTAACTGAAATTAAGAGGAGCTACCAATACAGTAATAGAAATCATTTGGCTATATGCTTTCAAGCACCTGAGCTATAATATTAAGTTAATTCAGGTTTGTCATCTGAAGTAATTCTACTCTATTTGATCTTCAGCTTTACAGCCTGGTTCTTCTATGGACTTACGATATCTGGGTTACTCTATCTAAAAATTAAATTTCCTGATCTTCCTCGTACATACACGGTAAGATTGTTAAAATATTGTGGATGAAAAAACAAAAACTTTTATCTCCAATCAAAAAGAATACATGCACACTATGCACCATGACACAACATTAATTTTACCAGCAAACATTTTTATACCTTTTTCTCTTTCCTTTTTTAACACATTGCTATTCTGTTTTTTATATTATCTTCTCAGGTACCAATTTTTATCCCTATCCTGGTTCTGCTAGCAGCCATGTTCCTGGTTCTAGCCCCCATCATTGACAATCCGCAACTTGAGTACCTGTATGTCACCCTCTTTATCCTGAGTGGAGCTTTGATCTATATTCCATTAATTCACTTTAAATTGTGTCCTCACCTGTTGGACAAACTCACAGTGTTCCTACAGCTGTTCCTAGATGTGGTACCAGCTGAAAAAAATTTATAAAGCGCTTTACTGGACATTGAGGCAGAGTTTTCTGACCACTTATTTTGTAACGGATTCTTAGCAGTTATATTTTTTGCAAATGCACTGCAGCACAAAGCCTGATATTATATGATAGAGCAGGCATCACACTGGACATGTCTTATTATGATCTTATCCTTCTGATGAAATTGACTTATATTCCCTACCCATCTCATTGGTTGAGTTATTGTCATTTTTTTTTCAAACAAATAAATATGTAAAGACATAAACATGATTTAGGATTTTTGATATCTTAAACGTATTAGCCATGATGATGCCTTAAACTTATGCCGAAAAATGATTAATAACTTTCTGTGTGACATTATATTAAGTGACATCACATTGATACTTGTTTTCCAGGATCTGGGGCTTTTTGGAGGTCTAAACATAAATTATCCCTTTTTAAAATTATGTCATAATGGTATTGGTATGTCCCCTTTAAATGCATGTGCCCCCTCTCTTTTTGGAGCGCCCGTGTGGTGTGGTGATGGTGCAGGGTGCTTGCGCCGGCTCATCGTTGCTTGCAACTATATTTATTTTTATTTTATATACAGTATTTCTGTACTAGCACAATTCATGGTCAATAGTGTTCCCAAAACTTTGTTTTACCAAGTTTAAAAGTTACTGTTCCTTACATTACTTACATTTTCAAACAGCCTAAATATAGGATTTCTAAATACAGTTTTCAGTAATAATTGTGGCGGCATGGTGGCGTAGTGGTTACCATTGTCACCTTGCACCTCCAGGGTCTGGGTTTGATTCCTGCCTCAGCAGTATGACAGGTCTGTGTGCATGGAGTTTGCATGTTCTCTCCATGCTTGGTGAATTTCCTCCGGGTACTCCACAGTCCAAAGACATGTAGGGTAGACTGATTGGTTTTCCCAAATTGCCTGTAGTGTATGTGTGCCTTGCAATGGATTAGTACCCCATCCAGGGTGTACCCTGCCTCTGGCTCAAGCCCCCCATGAGCCTGTACACAGGATAAAATGGTATGGATGGTGAGTGTGTAATATTTGCTAGCTTTTTAAGAATTCAAAAATATATATATATATTATCTGATTTCTTCTCGGAGGAAATAAGACACAGTAAGCCCTTTAAACACATACATAAATATATTTTATTTTTACTAATCACATGTGATTTCATAAAATTTTACTCTGCCCTTAAATTACTTAGATTATTTAACTGTCTATGGTTATGGTTTAAATTTATATAAACTTAAAGTACTGGAGCTTAACACAAACTAAATGTGTTAAGTTTAACTCCTGCTACTAAACACACATTAATGACCATTATCATCTGGAGTTAATCAAAGGACCTCTGCAGAGTCCTGTAGAACAAGTTGTCTAATGTTAATAACTAATCATAATACCCTGTGTGTTAAGTATCTTATTACTCATGATTCACATGTATTCCTTTACTGCAAGATGTTTTAAGTTAATTTTCACTCATACCACAGCACCATGCGGTGGCCACATTAGTGGTGGCTACTGTCAATATGTTGAACGTTCGCTTCGCCATGGCTATTCAGACTATCTTCTTGGTTGCTAAAACACTAGTCTTGGAATGGCTCTGTATCAGGGACTCTGGTCTTTCTCAGGATGGAATAATTTCCCAAGTGAAAAAAAAGTATGCCAAGTATATTAAATCCAAGCATATTTAAGTATGCTTGCAGCAGACTAATGACTAGTATACTTGAAGTTTGCTATTTTG
>JAQMYJ010000005.1:9743871-9764847 GCA_030014305.1 Clarias laeviceps
TGTAAAGTTATTTGGATTTTTACAACATTATTGTTGAAATACACAGTCCTGAAAAAGGGATGTTTCTTTTTTTGCTGGGTATATTTTTCAGGAAAGAAAAAATTCCACTAAGGGCATAAATGGTTATTCAATACATTCAGGTAGACAGGGACTTAATTTTATTGCTACATAACTTTGCGTATCTTAGACCTGACCAAGTGAAGCAACCCCAGATTAACATTTTATTTATATGCCGTATTTAAAAATGGACAATTGCCGTTGAGTTTACATTTGGTGGGCTTCCTCTGAGTGCTTCAGTGTTGAAACACATGCTGGTTAGGCTAATTGGCATTTGTGTGTGTATTATGTCACAAGTCTGGTTAAAGAGGAGGATTAAATGGAGGAGTGTAGGTGAAGAACCCTAAACACCAAAGGGAATAGTTCGCATGGATAAAAATAATAAATAAATAGACTTGTATGTTTATTTCTTTATCAAATTGTCCTTAAAGAACAAGCCAGATTTGGCAAGGACAAATGCCTGACACAGAGGAACTAGACTCAAAAGAGAACCCATCTGCATTTGGGTGATACTGGGTAACATGACTATAAATAAATCTCTGTTATAGCCTCACTAATACATTTTGTCCATGACGTTGAAAGTTTACCACTGTCCATTTAGGTTATCCTTTCTTCATAATTCATTGGACAGGCCTTAAACCAATTCAAGTAATTTCAATGTTTTTTTTTTTATTTGATGAAGACCAATTATTTGACCCTTCTGCATTGTATGTTATTATGGCTACAAAGGGTACAGAATATATTATAGCATGTATAATATACAAAGAACAAAACATTTATAACTGCCTCTGAATAAAGATATTAATATAATGAACAATAATTTTAGCTATAAAATATAATTATACAAAAAAAAATAGCTGTCATGTAAGTGATATGATTGCCTGTTTACAATTAGCATCATCTAAATGTATAAATACAGCGATCAATCAAACAAAAAATTAGGCGAAACTCAACAATATAAAGGAAAACTATTTTGTAAAATATTTTAGGAAATGCATGTAAAGATCAATTTTATTTTTCACCTGTTTCTCTAATTCTACTCTACCTGCAGCTTTACCTCCTGGTTTTTCTATGGAGTTACAGTATCTGGACTTCTCTATTTAAAAATCAAAAAGTCTGATCTTCCACCTGCATACAAGGTGAGACTGATTGTACACAACAGATTGTATTGTAACAGACAGTGGAAGTATATGCAATATGATAATTAATTGAAGTATGATAGTTAAAAGAATAAAGAAATATACATACACAAGACTACATTCCAATATAAACTCTAGTTGATTACATTCCAATATAAACACCTGTGCATAATATTCATGCAATTATTTATGATGAGCCAATTATACTCCTTTTAAACTACTTAATGTAAGTTTTATAGGTCATCAGAAGGTGTTTGTAAAGGTTGAAGGTAAAACAACTTAGATCATGCATTCTGCTTGATTTTGTTTCCGTTTTACTCATTTTTCAAACATGTCATTTCACTGTCTGTAGTTTTAAATGAGCCATCCTTGACCATCTTTATCAACATTTATTTGTATAGCACCTTACAGCAACCTAAGCTGAACCAAGGTTCTTCACAGCATTAAAACAAATAACTCACAAAAGTGCATTTTTTCAAGCCAATTAGAATGCAGATACCAGAATACCCCATTTTAACCCACTTATGTTCTGTACATTATTTTCAATATACACATTTCTCAAACTGAAAAAGGCCCAAGCTTCCCACTAAAATGTAAATATTCTGGCACTAACAGAGTCCTGGATATCTCCACAGAACTCAGCTACTTCTGCTCTATCCTCTGTCTATGTGTTCTCTCATACTCCACAAGAAACTGGCAGAGGTGGTCTTACAGGTCTGCGGTTGCCTAGGAGACTGTCTCAAATCATTTCATCATTTGAAGTTCATGCTTTTAAGGTAACGTCTCCAATCAACCTCCACAGTGTTATCTACCGCTCTCCTGATCCCCTGGGACACTTTCTTGACGAAATGGACACGCTTCTTTCCCCTTCTGACACCACTCCTCTGACTGTATTTGGAGATTTTAACCTCCCCTCTAACATGCTCCAATCCTCTTTTATTCTCCCTCTTCTTTATTCCTTCTCACTAACAGTTAACAGCTGCCCTTCCGCACACAAGAGACGGAAATTAGTCGATCTGGTTTTCTGCTGCCCCTCTTCAGTTAATAGCATCACTGCTATCCCACTTTCCAAATCTGATAATCACCTGGTATCCTTCACCAGCATCCTTCCTATCCTGCCTAAAACCAACTGTCAACATTTCTCTTCTACGCACAGAAACAACCACTCAATCTCTCTTTCCTCTCTGTCCTCTGTGTCTTCCTGTAGTGTGTAATCCCTCTCAGACCATGACTCATTTTCTTCTCTACCATTAGAGATACTTTTCTCTCCCCTGTTTTTCTCATCCATGGACCTCCTATGCCTGCTGTCTTCTTAACCAAAGAAGATTTGCCCTGGTCCTTGTCTAACAGATGTACTGCACATCAATTGAAGAAAATTAAGAACTGCAGAGAGAAGATGGAAAAAAATCACAGCTTGATGCTGATCTTGTCTCTTACCATCTTCTCCTTTTTAAATTCTCATGTGAAGCGACTTCTGGTAAAACTAACTTCTGCAGGGAAATTTGAAAGCATCTGCACATGGCCCTCGCGAGCTCCACAGCATTTTTGTCTCCTTGACTGCTGATGACTTTGCCAACTTTTATGTTGGGAAGATTGCGAAAGACCTTCATGTCGACCCCTGTCCCTACAGTACAATTTCAGCACATTTTTCCAACCTGACAACAGAAGAGATCCATGCAATCTCATCCTTCAACAATGCTCCAGGCCATCTCACAAGACTTCCATCCCTTCCCCAACTATCATCATCCTTTCCATATCATCTTCAAAAACCCTAACCTGGATCCAGGAGACATCAGCAACTATTGGCCAGGATCAGTTCCCACATTTCTCTCTATAAGTCTCGAATACAGTTTAGACAATTGAATGACTTTATCTCTCACAGAACACGCTCAATGATCCTGACCAATCTAGATTCAAAGCGGCACATTCCACAGAGACTGACCTTCTGTCCGTCACTGAGAAGCTGCTAGATCGGTCAAACTGACATCTGTGCTTGTCCTCCTGTAACTCTCAGTAGTGTTGGACACAGTAAACCATAAGAATTTTTTTCATCCATCTTTGCGAGTCTTTGTGGCACAGCATGTCAATGATTTGATTTCTCTCTAAAACGTTGGCCAAATGAGGTGACATGGAGGGGATTCACATCTTGTCCACTCAGATTATTTACTTGTGTCCCACAAGGTTCAGTTCTTGGACCTCTTCTGTTCTCCTCTATGCTTGATCTCTTTTTGAGGCCACTGACAAGGCTTAATATAATCTGGCAAACCCAGACAATTTGCCAGTGGGCTGATGCGATTCGGGGCCAACATGCTACATTTATTTATTTATATAGACCTAAGTGGAAAGGTGGTGCGGAAAATGTGATGCAAAATAGCACTTAAAAGTTTGGAGGTGGATACCACCAAATGTGCAAACATTTTAGTCATGTTTGCTGTAAGAGTTGCTGCAGTAGGCAAATTGGCAGTGCCAACGTTTGTTCAGCACCATCAGGCAAATGTAAAAGAACAGGTGGCAAGCCATGGAAAAGAGCAGGCACGCACTGTAATCGATGATGAGGGCCGGGTGTCTCGCAGAATGACAGAGCAGAAGGGAAGGGTAGCTGAATTGGTAAGGAGTAACTTCATAATAACAGGGATTCGCTAGACAAGAAGAGTGTAGCCTGATCTAGTGTCTGTATGTTTGTGTGTGTGCATGCATGTGTGCATGTGTGTTTTTAAATGGCAGTGTACTGTATGTAGTGCATAACAAAAACAATTTGGGAATTTTTTTTTTTAATTGTCAGAAAAAAAAATTTTAAAAAGTGAAACTCTTTCCTAGTTTTAAATTCGATGATTATAGTTTAGAGCTTATGAAATCTAGAAAAAGTCCAACCTCTGAAAAGTATGTTAATTTGTGCATTCAATACTTTCTATATTGTCTATCCTTTTTGTTATTGATCATATAAAATATTCTAAACTTTCTTTCGGCTGCTCCCATCAAGGGGTCGCCACAGCAGACCATCCCATCCGCTGCCAACATTCCCAGCTTGGCACAGGTTTTACACCAGATGCCCTTCCTGGCACAACCTTCCCATTTTTCTAGCTGGCCTTGGGACCACACAGCATGCTAGTGGCTGAGTAGTATAGGTTGTGGCAACCCCCGATGTTGGGGCTCAAACCCAGATCCTTAGATCCTCAAATTAACAATCTAAAACCTTAGCCACCTGATCCTCCACTCCTACCTTAGGAAATAGTCTCATATTTCTAAATGATTACTTCAAGTTAGTGATGCTAAAGGTGGATCTATGAGCTGTTAAATCAGGGGGTACTCAGTATTGCCCCATGTTTTTTCTTTCTTTTTGGCTTCATTTTTGTTTAATAAAAAAATGACATGGTAAAAAATGTCATATGTTGCTGTTCGTCTGAAGTTGTATTTAAATAATACTAAAACCTGCTATGATCAGACAATTTTATTATATTTTTACACAAAAAAATTACATTTATTAATTTTTTTTATTTAATTATGGAAAAAAACCTTCATAACAATATAAATTTTTTTTGACATGTGCTGTATATGGGTGGTGTACGACTAGGCAGATTCTGAATTGTAGTGCTGGGCCTCCTAGACCAAAAACGTCCGGGCTGTTTTTGTCACAGTAGAGCACTTGTCACTGCCTGCAACCTTGGGGTATCCCTGGACAACCAAGCGTCCTTTTCGCCAACTTTCTAACCTTAGGGTCTTACCATCTTTTTCCTCAGGAGCATTGAGAACCATGCAATTAAAAGATGAACTAGAAAAGCAGAAACTTTTAAAAAGAGAAAAGCAAGAAAAAGCTATTTTTAAATGAAAAAGAAGAAGGGACATGTTGTTCTCATGTTTTTGCATGTACACATGCAACAGAGACTGATGTGACTGTCCAGAATGGAATTTTGCTTATTTGGTTCCTCTAATGTTCACTTCAGAAATGGGAATTGGGAAGAAATATGATATCAGTTTTCTATCAGGCCATAAATGTTTTTTTTATCAGATTGTATAAATCTGATCTATTTATATATTCTTTTACCTGATTTGAGCACATCATATAGTGATTTGTCTTTTTATAAAATATTTCTTTGTGGTTATAATAATTGTTGCATATGTTTTTTAAGCAAATTATATTATTTTAAAAGTAGTTATAATGAGATCGGTATCTTGTTAAAGCAATTATAAATGCTTCTTAGATATTTCATTATTGTGTATCATGTTGTTGAAGGAAAAGCAGAAAAAAGCTGAATGTAAATTAAAGAATGCTTGTATGTGGCTTTTTTTTTTTTTCAGGTACCCATTTTTATTCCTATTTTGGTCTTGCTGATGGCCGTGTTCCTTGTTCTAGCACCCATCATTGATAATCCTCAGCTTGAGTACCTTTATGTGACCCTGTTCATCCTAAGTGGAACTTTAATTTATTTTCCATTCATACACTTCAAACTTTGTCCTGGCTTGCTAGACAAACTCACAGTGTTCCTGCAGCTGTTCCTGGAGGTGGCGCCAGCTGACAAAAACATATAAAGCAGGCTGAGAGGTAGAGCTTTTCAGTCTATTGTGCTGGTCCACCTCTGTGTCGTTATTATTATTTGTAATATTTTTTTATTGCCACAATATAGTTAATACTAAGCTTTCAGAGTAGGTCTTTAGCATTTGGGCATTTTGCATTTTTGTGACGTTATAAAATATCCATGTACCACTCGAAAAACTAGACTAGACGAACTAGTCTACAAGAACATTTCTAATTATATAACATTTTTTTGTTTTGTGTTTAAATGATGTTTTAAGTGTTTTTATTTAATCATATAAATAATATATTCTGAATAATTATTTTTGCAAACACCTGTTTCTGTACAAAATATCTATAGAAGTAAGAAAATAAGAATACAGAAAAAAAATTATATTGCTAATAAACTGGTTGTATTCTAATTATAAATAAAAATGCTAGTGCTTACAATTAATAGTCATAGAACTACATGTTAAAATAATTATACCATACATCAGAGAGTGCAAAATTACCTCCTAAAAAAACAAGAAAGTAACCAACTGTACTTAAATGGGCTGTACTACATGCACTACAATATTTTCTATGAAACCTAGCAGGAGACCAAGAAATATGAAAGCAGGAAAGTTATTCTAACTGAGGATGAAACTCTGGTTTCTTCAATTGATGATGTTTCTATTAAGAATGAAAAGACAGAGCTCAGACTGCATTTAACATTTCATTTATTATTATAAGCTGATGTTCTTTTTTGCAAGTAAATGATTATAATTTATAACCTAGCTGTATACTATGTCTGCCTTGACAGACATAATGATAAAGAATGAGTGCTCACCCACAATTTTTTATGACAAAAAAAAATTCCCGGAAACTCTAACTGGACCTATGAGATAGGTTAATAGCTGTCACCACCACAGGGCACAGTCCATTCTATTGTCCACCGCACGTCATGGCGCATCATATCTAAGACTATTGAGTTATAATAGCAGGAGTCAACATGACGTCATATCATTGTAGTTATTTTGTTTGAAGGCAGCCATATTTGTTGCCTCAAAACATTGTGACATGCCATCAAGTGCAAAATGTACAGCATCTATAACACTAATAAGCTTATAATACAATCAATTTTATTTGGTTGTTGGGTTGCTATCAAAAAAAAGTTTGAGAAGTTGAAAAATATGAATTTTATTTTTTAATATTAAGGAAATATTTTAACTTTATCGTGTGTGTGTGTGTGTGTGTGTGTGTGTGTGTGTGTCATGTACAATAATTTATGAATGTGGCTTGTAAATACCCAGTAATGAATCCAATAGGAACAAAAAAAAATGAATGTAATAGTAAAGTAAATACTCTTCTAAATTTATTATATTGTTTAGTGCAATTATTATTACTATTATTATTATTTTTAAGCATTTCACTACATATCATACTGTGTCTTCTTTATCATTTTGATTCATACTCATTTACATTTCATACAAACTTCCAAAATTTATTTTGATCATGTAAAGCTGCTTTGCGACAATGACAATTGTAAAAAAACGCTATACAAATATAATTGAATTGAATTGAATACTCTGTATGGTTGTGTACTTGACAAATATATTTTTAATTTGAATTTGATAGCAATGGTCTATTTGTTATTGTGACTACTTATATGACTATTTTGTCTCAACATGAACAAAAGAGGTTTTTATTCATGTTCCATCAGCACAACTGATAACAACGATCTGGATGACTCTGCTTTGGATACTTTCTTATAAACGTCCTACTTATTAACATTAAACATTATCCGGATGGTGTAAAAAAAAAATAAGTACTAGCTAGTGGCTAGTGAAAAATAAGCACTAAGGGATGCACCGCATGATCAGTGGAAATAAAGCTTTTTACTTCACTATGTAGTACATTACATGTCGATTTGAAATGCCTCAAACTATTATTTCTTTCATCTCAAGATCATATTGGTTCAGTAAGATCTACTGAGTTTTAATTCTACTTGGTCAATTATCTTGTGAGATAAACTTTGATACATTCATTGGTAGCAGCCATAAAAAAAGCTCCCAAAATTTTCCCCAACAAGATATTGGCTATTGTTATGATGACTATTTTATGAAATTTAAACTATAGTTTATCTATTTATATTTAAAGTTAATGGAAGAGTGCATGTCTACACATCTCTTTTATAGCCTACATGGCAGGGGTTAAAATTACCTCCAATAAGGCAAATAACTAGGTTAGAGAGGGATAACTTTTAAGTTGTCTAAATTTATTTAAAGATAAAGTACTTTGTAAATAATATTTTCAATTATTCTGTCTAAAAATAAACCAAAGAGGTCAATTGTGATACATTTAATTTTTTGTCAAATTTAGCTCAGAATATAACACCACCTAAATCCATCAAACTTCAAATTTTTATTTGTTTGCATATTAAAAACACAGTCCATTTGATACTATAAAATTAATAAATATATATTTTTAAGATTTAATCAAATTGTTCACATCAATAAGTGTTCTTAACCTTTATAAATATCTCAAATAATTACTCGTCTTTGAAGATATTTATCCTGTTAAAGAAGGGAAAAAGTTTAAATGTTCCCCCCTCAGGTCAGCATGCTCGCCCTTTTAAAGCAAAATGCGCATGCGCAAGACAAACTAAAGGCCGGGCAATTCTAGTCCTCGTGGCGAAAGAATAAACTCCGCCCTCTTTGCCGACTCAGCCAATCATATAGCGTGTTCAAAACCATGAAGTCATCGTTCCCTTTTCCATTGGAGTGCTATATTAAGAAAGCAGCGAGGTTGCTTTATAAAGAAGTTCTGCCCAGCAGCTGTTCATGACTACGCTGTGGTGAAGTGAAGGGAGAGGAAGTCATTTTGTAGATTATAGCGCGGCGTTGTCCATTTAGGTGTAGCAAAGTTTTGTGATAACATTTGGTCTATTTTGTGGTTTGACTGAAAGCGTACAATGGCTGCTATCAGAAAGAAGCTGGTGGTGGTGGGGGACGGAGCGTGCGGCAAGACGTGTCTCCTGATCGTGTTCAGTAAGGACGAGTTCCCCGAGGTGTACGTACCCACAGTTTTCGAGAACTACGTGGCGGACATCGAGGTGGACAGTAAGCAGGTGGAGCTGGCGCTGTGGGACACAGCCGGACAGGAGGACTACGATCGGCTCCGACCCCTCTCCTATCCGGACACTGACGTCATACTCATGTGCTTTTCTGTAGACAGTCCTGACTCGTTGGAGAACATCCCTGAGAAATGGGTTCCCGAGGTCAAACACTTCTGCCCGAACGTGCCCATCATACTGGTGGCCAACAAGAAGGACTTGCGCAACGATGAGAACGTGCGCAATGAGCTGGCGCGCATGAAGCAGGAGCCGGTGAAGGGCGAGGACGGGCGCGCTATGGCTGTGCGCATCAGCGCCTACGACTATCTCGAGTGTTCGGCCAAGACTAAAGAAGGCGTGCGGGAGGTGTTTGAGACGGCCACCCGCGCAGCGCTGCAGAAGAGGACGAGACCCGCCACGGGCTGTGGCCAGTGCTGCAAACTGCTCTGAACTGGTTTCTTCTTTCTTCTGAACTCTTCTGAAAACAGCGAAAAATCACGACGTGTCCTGCTCCGTCACTACACTCGACCGCACACACAGAACAGCAGCTGTTGCTGTAAAAATGGGCGCGTCTCCTTTTTGTGAAGTATCGAGTTCCTCTAAAGCTCATGGAGAGGGAGAGGGGACACTGAATTGTCTCCTTGTTTGATACTTTATGGGATCGAACGACTTGGGGTTGAACGGCACACCATCTTACTGGTCTTCTACAAGTCGGACTGTGGTGTTTACAGCTATTAAGCAGACTTCCTAAATATGTATAGGGTCAAAATTTGACGCCTCTAGTTCTCCTGCTCCCAGACATGACTAGCGAGAGACAAAGAAAAATGTGTACTGAAACTGTTGCCACGCAGTCCTGCAAAAGCTTGAAGAAATGCATGAGGTTGCATGGAGGATGGATGGAGTGGGGGATGTGGGTGGTTAGGGCCCAGGGCTGTGTTTCATTGTACTTTGCTCAAAATTCATCTTGCTTTTCATCACAGCCAGTGAATTTTGTTAGTTTTTACCATGCATTAAAATGTTGCTGCACAGATCCCAGAATATATATATACACACACACACAAAATGGCCCAGCCTCGATTTTGTGATTTGCACTGGGTTACACAGTCCAAATGTACATAACCTTTTAAAAAAAATTTTGCCAATCTGTTGAAACACTACTAGTTTTAAATGCCAGGTTTACCACGATGAACATAATCCCACTGCACTGAAAAAAAAAAAAACTTCCATTCATTCTTTAAAAAGACTGAAAAATAACACCCAAGCCATTGTGTTTGCGTTTCATACCACTGAGGCACACAGCTTTAGAATGGGAGATTTACAATAAACACATCTTTTTTCACTTCTTAATGTCTGTGGTACTTTTGAGTTTGGTTTTAAAATGATTTTCACGATTGACATGTCGTAAGCTGTCAAGTTTACAAAAACATAGCAAGTATTTGACATGAATGAATGTTTTTACAGAACAAATATTAAATGTGCCATGTAAATAGAAGTGTGTGTCATTTGTTTATGTTGACAGAAGCCTTGAGGCTTCAGTGATTTTGTTTTTTTTTATTTGATTTTTAAAATCTTGTGGTTTTAACTGTATGACTGGTTTTACAGTAATAAAAATTGGAAATGAACTCAAACAAGGGCGGGGTCAGATGCTTTCAGCACCACACCACTTATGCGTTATTTAACAGTAGCCAGTGACCTAAATATGTTATGCATAGTATACTGCAGAACAACAATATTTTACTGTCTCTACACACATTTTATGGTTTTGACAGAAGCTAGTTAGGTAGATTCTGTTGAATTGAGCAAAATCTTTCTCACTAATCTTAGGGAGTTTTTAATAATTTACATTCAATCATTGAACTTCTGTATGATGTTCAAGTGTATGATAATAATCTTGCTTCATGGTTTATTATAAAACCTCTTAAATAAAGAGTCAAGGTTTTATAATGAGAGGCTTTGTATTCATAGCAATATTGTTAATAGGGTGCAATGCAAAACAGGTTTAGGATAGCATGAAGTAACACATTGGACCATTAAAAAATATGTTAAACACTATACTTTTGGACACAGTATGAAGAACAGTGTCCTTATTGGATAAATTGACTACTGTACCACTGCAACAAATTACCAAAATTTAAACCCAACATCATATGTGATAAGTGTGATATACAATATATAGATTTGTCAGAGTTCGATTTGATTGCAATATTCTATGTTTTAGTTACAATAGTACCTGATGCTCAAGATGTCTGTCTTTTTATCCTACCAATACACATTCCCTGGGGCTATATTGCCTATGAGACCTCCTGCAAACATTCACACACCAGATTTAATTGAAATTTGAGAGTTAAAGGTGATATTTTTGCAATGTTAATTTGTTGAGCAGTTATATCTCTGTTCTTCTGATTAGCACATGAAAGTTCAGGGTTGCTCTTTAGACTATTTAACATGCCCAGGCTAGTTTACCAAGCTTAAGGCCAAATCACAGTGGTTTTAAATATGTGGAGAACATTTAGCAAAACATTGAAGGCTCTCATCCCACTGATGTAACTAAGATAAATAAAAATAATAATAAAAATTTTGTGTTGATGATGATGATGATGAGGCAACATTGTGACCTAGAAATGCTTTTACATTGTGGTAACATTTTTGTGTTGAAATTGGCAGAATATTTTTTCTCCATTTGTAAACGCGAAACTAAAACTATTTGACAGACTCAACAAAAGAAAGGATGACAAATCATTTCCACCCTATAATAAGATACACTACTCCATGATATAACTTTACTTCTTGATATTCGTATTATTAGGGCTGTACTGGAAGTAATGCAAAAGTAGGAACAACCTGTGTTGATGAAAAAAAAAATCTTCTTTTGCATTATCTTCGGTACAGCTCTCTTTGTAATCATATTATGAGGGGTGTACCGAAAGTGGGAATAACTTTTTTATTCATTGACACAGATTGTTAAAACGGACATGTTGGTTGAATAATTCTTTCGCTATACGAAGTTTCAGCTCATCATAGTCTCCATTACAGGTGAAGAATTTTTACCATCGCTGAATCCACCTCAAATCTTTTTTGAAAATCCCATTTTTTTCGCAGTCTCCTACTTACGTACATAATGTTTACACAAACGCCACGCTTGTGATGGAGACTATGTTGTGTAGGACCTTCGTATAGAGGAAGAGTTATTCCACCAGCATGTACAATTTGTACATGCGTCATTTAACAAAAAACTTACGATCACTTTGGCATTACTTTTGGTACAGCCCTCATATAATAGCAAAAGATATTGGTTAAAGTAAGATGAAAGCATTTTGCCTTTTTGTTCCATTTTTTCAAAGGTAATTTTCTTCCTTATTGCTGTACTGTACAGTACAATGTGGAATGAGTAAGGGATAAAGTACAATGGTGCATGTTGTTACAGGAAAATACTAAATGATGATGGTGAGATCCTTATGAGTTGTATTCCTCTTACAGCAGAGCAAATTGTCAACATCTGTTCAAGACATTAGTTTCTGTTATGATGTTATACGGGTATAGACAGATGTTTCCTCACCAGCCACCTTCTATCATTTTCAAAATTAGTAAAACAAAAATGCAGTCATGGAAACACTAAATAAACAGAAACAGAAAAAATTTCATCTTTATTCACACCCAATTTTATTTATGTTAAACTATACAAATCATTGTGTAAGTTTCTTTATAGTTTACAATTATGACAATAATGATTCATTACAATACTACATTACAAGTCCATGTATGTTTTTTTCCCTGTTTATCCTAAAATACACATTAACTTGATTTAAAAATCCCATATTTTTCCATTTCATTAACAAGTTAATGTAGTTTTTAAAGGTCACACATAGCATAGCTGTTTAATGCTCCTGTTGAAATAACTCAGATAATGCATTTTTTTGCATACCACAAAGTCCCTTTTATTTCATCCCTCCTTCAATTGCACACTTTCAATGTCTATGTTAATGAGCTACTACTGAGCCATTGCCCTCCAGAGAACAGCCAGGAGAGGGTATCTTCTTATATGAGGTCACAATAGGGGAAAAAATCTAATTGGTTTGATTAAACCTTGGCAAATATTAAGCTGGAGAAAGGACAAAAAGTTTTCTTACATTTGCATTACACACATGCGCACACACACACACACACACACACACCAAAAAGTTACATTTGCATAACAGGTTTTTAGGTTTCCTTTAAAGTTTGGTTTTATTTGCTCTCTATGTCCTTTGTGATTGGAACCACAGGCAAAACAGCCTGTTGCTGGGCAGACTCTTCAGAGTTGAATAAAAATTAAACAAAAATAGATGACCTACTTAATGCTGTCGAATGCCAGTTGACTGATCTATTATGCATCCTCCTTTCAGTAAATACAGCTAGAGCTTATCAAGGCACACAAAAAAAACACACAAAGCTACATCTTCTTTATGGCAAGTTTTATAATTGCTGCGCTCATTTACTTGAGCAGTATGGAGTCTACCATTGTTTTGGCTAAACCTTGGGTGAATATAGGGGAAAAAATATAGAGGGGAAAAAAAGAGGAGAAGAGGCACATGGAGAGAGCTCAGGGGAGGATGATGGGATAGCTCAGAGGCAAATGTGTGGGCTGCATAGTTTGTTCTGAGGAATGGATGGGTTTATTGATTTATGTATGCATTTTAACTTTCTTTTTTTGTCTGTACACTGTCTCAGGGCCATATGTCACTTGGGTACCCATCAAAGCGAATGGGGAACAAAATCTGCTACAAAGATCCAATCTAGATCTAGTCTGCAAATCAAAATCCTATAGTTAAACAGTAATAATACAGCACAAATAAATGGATGTGTGCAAAACAGGCTAACTGAGTAAAGCATTAAATCCCGTTTGACTGTTAATATGCATTTAATTGTCCACTATGGCATCATGGTCGGGAGTTCGATTCACGCCTCTGGTCCTGTTTTTGTGGAGCGTGTATGTGCTTGTGCCCTGCGATGGGTTGGCACTCCTCCCAGGGTGTACTCTGCCTTGTGCCCTAAGTTTCCTGGGATAGGCTCCAGGCTTCGCATGAGCTTTCACAGGTTTAGTGGTATAGATAATAGATGGGTGGAGGTAGACTCGCAGAAACAAGGGTATTAAATTGCACCTTTCTTTGTGTGTACCTTTACTATGCATATTTCACCTAGAAATGTGGATACAGTATATATTGAACATTTTAGTGTAAAGCTTTAAATATATGGTTCAAACACACATCTTTGCATGTAAGACACTAATGGTACAAAAGGTGGACACTTCAGGGTACTACCCCAGCAAAAAGCAAAGATAAAGTTTAGTAGTTTTCTGAGAGCATAGGCACACATAGAGTATAATGACTGTTTTATTAGCATTACCAGAAAAAACCCTTTACTTTGATATTTGAAATAGAAAGACATATTGAAATATTGCTAATATACCATATAGCATATAATGTTCCAGTCCTTTGTGATAGACGATGAAATAAAGAGCATAAATAGTGTTTTGTGTACTTTCCCAAAGAGGAAGATTTTACACAATGGCAGGATATGAGCCACAGGGGTAAAAACTTCACAAATCAGCTGCATGCACCAACAAATGACAGCTTCACTCATCACCTAATATTACACAGGAAGCCTGCAGGAAGCACTTAGAGATGAAACCAAAAATAAAAGTCTAACTAGTGACCGTTGTTCTGAATCAACATAGAGGGAGATAATGACATCTATTCTTTTTATATCCTACATTAGTGACATTTTCCACAGATTGTTAGGATACAGAATAAATGGACACAGCCTTCTGTGTACCTTCAAATGTGCCTGCTTGCCCTCTGATGAAAATGAAACCGACCACACAGCAGACTATGGCTATTCTAATCAGCCAATCAAACATTTGATCATATCATAAGATCACCACTAAAGATTAAAATAATGTTTTATGTAGCATTGTTAAACTGACCAGCTACATAAACGTAGCACTGCACTTATACTTAGCACATGTTTTATAAATTATTAGATAACTTAGGTGAAGTTGTCTTTCTTAAGTATTTCATGTTAATAATTTGCCATGCTAGCTAGCAAGCTAGTCAAACATGAATTAGGTGATCTAATTCAATAACAAATTTCTAACAAGCTTGCAAGCAGTAGGTAACCTACAGCTAGTTATATATTTTTTGGTATTTTGGTTCGCCCACATGCCATCCGGAAAATCCGTCTAAGTGTTATAACAGAGAGATTTAAATGCATTGTGGAATCAGTGTGGCCATGCAAATGTTAACTCAAGTTACATTCATTGTAGTAACTGTTTCTGTAGTAGTTTACAGTCTTTCCTCTTTGGACATAAAATTCTGTGTGAATGGTGAGGAACAGAACAATAACAACATCAAAAACAAAAAAATTGGATTATGACAAGTGACCCAAGCTTGATGTTCTTTATTATGTTCTGTCGTAAACTTTGGAGAGGTTTGGCATTAAAAGACCACATAAAGCCCCAGACCTCCCGTAAAATCTACGCAAATGATATTACTCTATAAACAGGAAGCATTGTCCAAAACAACTGATGCCACTTCAAACTGGATTCATCTAGACAGTCCTAAATTCTGTTAGTCATATTTGTATAGAACCACTGAGAAAAGAAAAGAATCAGAGTCAGTTACAACACGCTTGAGTAAGCGATAAGCTGGAAGATCTGTTCAGTGTTCCCTGGTGGCTGGTAGTTTGGTGCAGTGTTCCGATCTGCTGTGCACTAGATAAACATTTCCTCCAGCCAAATCTGTCCTCTGAGGTCATCTGCTTAATGAATGACTCACTTGGGAAGGTCTCCAAGCTTGTTTGTTTTCAGACCAAGCAAGAACGAGAGCAATGCCAGCCACCACTGTGTACTCATTTTTTTTTTTTTTACGCATATTCCTGTTCGTAAATGTGTCTGTACTTTGTGTGTTTGTGTATGTGCATGATGATGGGAAGACGAGCAAGACACATAAAAGCCATGGTACATTTTTTGGTGAAGTGTTTATAACACTTTAAATAGAATAGGATCTGGGAGTATTAGATTTGGAATTTCCTGCTCTTTATCACGTGGGTTCAGACAAGGTGTGATAGTTTGCAAATATGTATGCATGTCAGGGTGTGCATAGCTTTATGTCTGTGTGTTTATTTTTGTATTATATCACACATTATTTTAGGCTCTGATGAGGTCATTTTCTAACAATGCTATTAATATTAATATAAAAACGTATTGCAAAACCTGGAAGTATTTATTTTACTATCCACACTTTGTTTAACGAAAAAAAAAAATAATACAACCTGTAACACACACAGTACAACCAGCACTAAATATTTTATTATATATCAAAAGCTACAGTGTTCTGTTTTTGTTTTTGATCTGCGTTTGGTCATTGTAATTTCACGTAGGTGCAATTCAATTGCTAGGACAGGTTTATAGGATTGATTTATAAAGGGCTGAACATTCCAGAGAGCTATACACGGCAACTCAGTGGTGGAAGAATCAAAAATGCCCTGTCTCAGTTACTGCTGATTTAAAACTTATATAAGCCTGCAAACACATGACTAAACCTTGTGTTTCCATGGGCAAAAATTTCTACAGTGTTCTTTAATACCCTTTCTGTCTGAGTGGAGGTGGAACAAGCTGTATCAGAGTCTGGGAAACTGCCAAAATAAGTACAGGACTGAAGGAGATGTTCCCATAGCTGATTAAGATACTGACAAATGACCTTTTCCTCATTTTTTCATTTATTGTAATAAATGCTCAGTTTCAGGAATGTGAGTTAAAAAAGAGAGATATTTTTAAAAATAGCACAAATGTAAATCATGACTAGGGGTGTTATGTTTTGAGTGTGTTGAGGGGTGTTATGTGGCTTGGTCAGTAATAGTTTACCTGTAATGAGTAACTTTTCTGATAAGTCCTATTTAAACATCATTGATGGTTAATTTGTTTTGACAGGAAACAACAGAAAGATCCTGAAGAAAAACCATTAGTTTCATAAAGCATAACATACATTTTACCACAGGATATAATGGAAGGTTTACTAAGATTCATTCTCATGACATACACATCAATCAGCAATAAAATTATGACCACTGACAGGTGAACCGAACAACATTGATCAGAAACTATAAACCAGAAAATTGATGACAGGATCATGGGCACCCCAGTCTCATCCATGCCCACACTGTCCAAAGGCTAGTCTGTCCGAGGTCTTGTCGAGTTATGCCCTGAGGAGCCAGAGCCAAGGGGATCTGATGACCTAGGTGGTTTTAATGATAATGGTTTTAATGGGACGGCTGATCGATGTACAGTATATACAGTATATTGGGGTTATTATGATTAGTTGAAAAAAGTCAAATACAATGTAATGTGTGCATCTGCAGTCCATAACAATGTACAGACATTATGAATTTGGACATAATACACCAATATGAGTTACATTACCACACCTTCCAATATAAAAATAGTCCACTTTGATTTTTTTTTAATTACTTTTCCATATAATTTGTTACACTGCCAGTAAGATATTCATCACATCATCATTATAGGATGACGGATGAAGTTGTTGTGAGGAAAGGCAGCACTGAGCAAAAAAAAAAAAAAAAAAAGTAATATTAAAATAGTCCTATTTTAAGCCTTGACAAACCATGAGACACCCATACAACCCTGCTTATGACACTGTCAAAAAACTGCTAAGGGCTGCTAAAATTGGAAAAGGTAAAAATAGAGGGTTATGTATCTAGCAGACATGAGTCTCTAATAAATCTAATTGAGCCAAGTCACCCTATTCAGAACAGCTTTTGGCATTGTACCATTTAATGAACTCATGCTTTTGTGCTTTAGATTGTCTCACATTCACTTTACCAACAAACTAAAACTAGTCATTTTCAAGCACTGCTTCAGTTTATTTCCTATAAAATCCAACACATCTATCTACATTCTACAAGATTTGTACCAACTTTGCTCATTCTGAGTTAAATAACTAAACAGTTTGTCTGAAGAGAATATCTGGAAGATGTATGAGCATTATTACAGGTATTTTTGTCAAGAAACTATGTGAGGTCAGACCTTATTGCAGTTAATCAAGCAGTGGTAGACACTGTTATATGAGTAATGTTGACAGATCCAGTCTGATCTGGTTTGGTGAAATTGCAACACAGCCATTTATCCAAATTTCCCGAACTGAGTTTTCCCTTAACTGGAATTAAGAGACCCAAACCTGTTCCAGCATGTCGCTGTGCACAAAGCAAGGTTTATAAAAATATGATTTCTGTTGTTTGTGTGGAAGAACTTGAGTGGACTACATACACAGAGGTCTGACCTCAACCCCACTGAACACCTTTGCAATGAACTGGAATACTGACTGCATACCAGCTATCCCGTCTTATATCAGTCACCTGAATTCCTCTAAAGCTCTTGTGGCTGAATGGTCACAAAGGGGGAACTAAATCAGGAATGACTTATTCAATAAGCACATGTGATTGCATGTATTGAACTAGATTGAGAGATACACAGTAATTATACAGCATGAATATTCATTTACTCCAACTCGAAATGAATTATTCTAATATTTTGAGATACTTGATTTTTGTCATCTGTAAGCCACTATCATTGAAATTTAAACCAAAAATGTTTCATGTTACATTAATAAATCTACTGTAGGATACATTCAATTTGATTTAAATGATGAAAGTTTTCTATAAAACTCTAATCAACTTTTTCTGATGCACTTTTATATACTTTGTACAGATGACAGTTTGTGATCAATTTTATTTATTTATTTATTTATTTTACAGAGCAGAACAGAAGACAATTAATCAGTGATTCTTTTTTCACCAATGTTGACATGAATAGAGATTGGTTAAGTGAAGACACAAGAGTGAGCTCAGGTTTAAATGACATGGGGGACTTTTACCTCAAGTGAGACAAAGATTAATGCTGACAATCTAAGTAACAACTCACCTCCTTCCATTTCTCCCAGCCTTTATAACTACTATAACTTTACTTGTAGTTGAGATATCTGCAATAAAAAAAAATCATATTTCCAAAAATGTTTTATGTTTTTATAGTTTTTTTATTTTATTTTTTAATGATAGATCAAATTATTTTTACACTTTTTCCAGCTTGCCACACATAATTAATCTCAATAAGCATAAACATGTCTGAACTTTGTTTCTCAGACACAGCAGGGAGTCTATGCTGGCTTACAGGCCTGGCCTACATTTTTGCATTACACATGGGTGAGCTTGCTCCCATGATTCACAGCTTATTTGTCACACACCATTCAAATCCATTCACATCTCAGCCACTGCTTCACCAGAATACAAAAAAACCCTCATTACAAAACACCCAGTGAGCTTTTGAGACCAGTCCTCTGCTTTTGTTCAGTAGTTTCAATGTGTTTCCAGTGTCTGTTTTGCCAAGACAATGCCTTATTCATCAAATTCATCTCATTTCATACAGCGCACCCTATTTTGCATACACAAGAAATGTAAAATATTGAGTGCTAATCTTAAATTGCAAGAAGTTTTGTGTCAGCTGAACAAGTGTGAACCAAGGCTAGTTAATGATATTAGTCATGGAGTACATTAGCTCTATCCTAATCATCTAAATTGGCTATACTGATTATGTTTACCACGTCACTGTTGTGAATGTTTCCAGTGTACCACTGGTTAAATTAGTCTTGTCAATGCAATAATCAGTTTGGGATTCAAAGTTATATGGAGTACTGCAGTATGACAATGATGGAAAGATGACAATGATGGAAAGTGTTACTCCTATGAGTTCTCTTTTTCATTCCGTGAGTAAGTGCACTGACCTACATCTGTCTGCCTTTAATTAGCTCTGCTTGTTTTAAACTCCAGGGCTGTTAAAGAGAACTGAACAAAAGAGGTTGCCACAATTGTGTGTTTGTGTGCGTGCGTGCTTGTGCATGCGTGCATGTGTGCATGAGTCATGCTGAGATTAGATGTCTTTGTGCTGTCAGGTATAAAAAAGAGGAACACTCCCTGAAGCATGTACTAAGGGTGTGTGTTTATTATTTATTACTATGCCGTATTTTGTTCAGCGAAACCCAATCCATTGAAAACATGTCTATATTTGTATTTACATTGTACAAAATCGTATTATAATCCTTAACAAATCTTCATATATTCACTTGGTGATATAAAGAAGCTTTCACTTTCTACACAATTTCTGTTCCAGTTTTTAGTTCCTTGATGAACTCATTTTGCTTTCACAATTACGTCATTGGTGGATTTTTTTCCCCCAAAGATTTGTCTTTGTCACATGGTAACATAAAAGGACGCAAATACCATGATGCAGATCCACAGTGGTAGAGAAGGCACGTCACTCTCTCTCTCTCTCTCTCTCTCTCTCTCTCTCTCTCTCAGTGATCCAAACCACCTCTGCCCTCTGGACCTGTCTGACTCGTCCGGGTGCTCCGCTTCTGGTTGGAGATGTCGTTGCATGGATGCCTTGTGTGGTCTGCTTGGGATGCATGTGGTGACTGGGGACAGTTCCATTTTACAAGAAGAAGGTCCTGGCCTCGGCTGATGCAGACAGCTGTTCTCTGAGGACTTTTGACTGCAGGCATTCCATAGTCAGGACAGGAATTTCCTACATTCTACCTGAGCCACAAATAACGAACATCATCACTCAGCGAAGTTTGGCCCATGATCTGTTAACTACTATCACCCCTATCTCACCTACGCGGTTTTGCACAGTAGCCGTAAGTACGGTTCACAATGATTCACCGCAAGTTTTGCCGCTGTAAATAGTATTCCATCTTTCCGCACGTCTGTCCTCGCATAGGTGAGATAGAGGTATAACAGCAGGTATAACAGAGGGGGGTCGGGTTATCAGGGGCGGGGCTGACTTTCACACACACACACAATAACGGATTGGGAATCACTGCTCTCTGGTTCACGGATTGCAGAAATATAACGGAATAACGGATTACATTTTTAAAAAAGTAACTACATAACTGTGTACTTAAATGGCAGACCTAACGCGTTAGATTATTCGTTACATGAAAAAAGTTATCCAATTACTCTAACGCGTTACTTTATATACTGTTTTACCATTAAACAGCTGCAGCTCATCCAGAACGCTGCTGCCAGAATTCTGACTAGAACCAGAAAATCTGATCACATCACACCAGTCC
>JAQMYJ010000005.1:9769449-9787357 GCA_030014305.1 Clarias laeviceps
GATTTTTACAACATTATTGTTGAAATACACAGTCCTGAAAAAGGGACGTTTCTTTTTTTGCTGAGTATATATATATAATTTTATTTTATTTTTATTATTACTATTTTTTAATGACTTATGAAGAGAAATCTCTTCATGTTCAATAATAATATTGGGCAAGGAGCAAAAATTAACAGATAAAATGTATCGGTCAGTGAGTAACAGGAACAGCTAGGAACCACAACACTCCAATCAATATTCAATTAGGGTGGCTGCTTCTCTGCTTCGCATTAGGTTTGGACTTGTGTACTCATACAAAGTAATTAAGGGTTAAATCAAAGCTTTATGGACTAATAAGAGTGCTAACATGCCCAAGAAAACCATGAAATAGTTTCATAGATTTCAAAATAGCTTTACAATGAACTTTCATTTAAGTCACAAAAATAAAATTGAATCTCCATGGAAAAATTTCTCTTGTGCTCAGTTATATACCAGATAAAAGAAGGGGGAGCATATCAAAGCTGGGCTAGAGCGGAAGCAGGCATCAAAACATTTGAGCTGACGACAGCTGTAGAGTCCAGGAAAAAAGCCTGGGTCAGCCAGTTCCCAGCTTTGTTTGTGGATCTACACTGGGATCACCATTAAATAGGGACAAGTACTGCTGTACAGTACAGTACAGTGCAAAAAAAGTTCCATAAAATTACAAAATTAATGAAAGCTTAAATCATTGTCAGAACAATAATTAAAGTTCAAAATAACAAATCTGGTTGCAATGAAGGAGAATTAGACCTATTGGCACATTATGGTGAGAGCAAAAAGGAAATTGGCCTTACTGACAGCTCTCAGCAGCTACACAAAGCCACATTAATAACCCAGGCTAGGGTTATGAGGAAGTCAAAACACTAATATCCAGATAAAACACTGTGCCAACTAATTGAAATCATAACTGCAACAAGAACTATTGACATTGTGTAATGATGACAGGAAACTTGAACCACTCTGTAAAGTTCTCCAGCAAAGACTTTCAGTGGGTTAAGGTTGTGACTTTGTGGTGGCCAATTCATGTGTGAAAATGATTCCTGATTCTCCAAAGAACCATAGGTCACAATTTAAACCCATTGTGAAGAACACTGCTTAAACCCAATGTGGAGAACACTGCTTAAACCCAATGTGGAGAACACTGTTCTGTCCAGTTTTCAACACTGTTCTGACCAGTTTTCAACTAACCCTGAGTGACCCGTAAACTGACAGTCCTGCTGGATGAAAGGACCTGAGGAGGGTCCAAAGAGAACTAATATAGCTACAGGAGGAGATTGGAAGATTGGCTCGAGCAGAATGACTGAAGCACATCTCAGTACATGGAAATGATGGGAGCAGAGATCAAGTGAACCGAGACCAGCACTGGGCAAATTCTGTTTTTTAATAGGTATGATTCAAACCCTGCTGTGGCCCACTTCCAACCTGCCTCCTCTTTATACAACTCCATTCCCACAACTACTCCCCACCACCAGCTATCTTTACCTTCACCCCAGTCACACCATTCCACTCTACACTTCACTATCTCCCCTATTCTCTAACCTCTTCCTACCCCCAGTGGAAAACGTGAGAAGTGAAATTAAGGAGGTTTAAAACGAGGAAAGCAAGCCTAGATGGAATCAGCCCCAGAATGGTCAAGAACTATGGGGTGGTTACACACATGCTATGGAAAATATTATGTGTGGACCAAAAACTGTGCCCTCCACCCCTTAACTTCACACCTGATGAAAACCATGGACAGAATTATTCTCAGCAATCTTCATTCCCTGGAGAGTACTGTTGTGATTCCACTGCAGTACACCTAGGTTTAAATGATGGTATCATCTGTTACATTGAAGATTGTCTCACCTGGAGATTACGAGGTCTGTGAGAGTGATGTTTTCTTTTTTATTTCTACAGAGCCTTTAATGCAAACCAATACTGCATAGACAGATGGAAGGGGTGGGAGTGGCAGGGTAGGGGTATCTCCATGGGTTAAGGCATTGGACTACTGATTAAAGGTCCTCGGCTCAAACCCCACCAGTTGCCACTGTAGGGCCCTTGAGCAAGGCCCTTAAGCCCTTAATTGCTCAGATGTGTAATGAGATAAAAATGTAATTCACTCTAGACAAGATTGTCTGCCAAATGCTGTAATGTAAATGTAAGTAAATGGAGTGGACAGACACCCAATTGCATTGACAGTCGAATCCCTCACCAATAGACCACACTATGTGTGTCTGATGTCATAGTCTGCAGCACAATGGCTCCTTAGGGAACAGTGCTCTCTGCCTTCCTCATCTCCTTCTACATTTTATGCACAACACAAACAACTGTCACATCCAGAAGTTCTCTGATGATGCAACCATCAGAAGGAAGAACACCCCCCCCCCCCCCGCACTACATTGGTGAACATCCAAGGTCTGAATACTGAGACGGTGGACAAATTCAAATACAAACAATAAACAAACTGGTCTTGCCTCTTACTGCTAAGGAGACGTTGGAGTGTTCAGGACATTTTTAAGTACATTTTATGACATAGTGGTGACCTCTGCAATCTTCTATTCAGTGGTCTGCTGGTGAGGAGGCAATAAGGAGAAGGACAGAAATAGACTGAACAAACTGGTCAAGAGAGCCAGCTCTGTCCTTGTCTGCCTGCTGGACTACTTAGAGGAGGTGACTCAGAGTGGGATGTTGGTTAAGATGACGTCAATTAGAAACAATACCTCCCATTCCTTGCAAGAAACTGTGGAGGCATTAAGTAGCTCCTTTAGCAGCAGATTGTTACTCCCACAGTATAGTAAGATGACTTCATTTTATTGTGACATATAATTGCTGACCCCAGACCTACCTAATTGATGAACCAAACCCAGAACATAAAACTGCCTCCATAGGTTGTACAGTGTCCACTATGCATGAGGAGGACTTTTCTTCTTCCCCATCTCTCTAGAATAGGGTCACTTAACCTCTCTCATCGTTTTTATCCTGTATACAAGTGAGGATGCTTTACCAGATTATTATTATTTTTTTTTTTATGCAACATCAACTGTTTAAGTGGTCTCTGAACAAGGTCATTCATAATTTTTTCTTGGAAGAATCAAAATTGATTCTTCCAGGTTTTAATAATGTGTTGGACAACTCTAAACCCAATGTCACTAATTTAAACAATCTCCTTAGTTGTTTTCTTTGCTTGATGCAGGCCAATAATTTTATCCTTCTGAATAACATCTTTTCTATCACTACTGGATACATTTTCCGATATAATTTAAGAAATGAGAAGCTAGCCACTGCATCAGTTATCACTGCATCACTGTATAGTATTTATCCAGATTTTGGCCAGGCAGAATAAATTCAGTCTAAGCTCAGCCAAAGGAAAAGATAAAACACACACTTTATGGTATTGATCTGAATGTACATAAACATCATTAAACATTAAAATCATTAATTCTAAAACCACCTTCCTAGTGTTGTTTATGTCAGGGGTCGGCAACATGCGATAAAACTTCACCATTCGGAACACTCTGCAAAGTCACCAGTGCTGACGTCACTTCCTCCGTATTTTGGATAATAATAATAATAATAATTGATTAAAGATGTACCAAGATGTGTCTTTTTTTCTGAGTTCAAAAATGTTTTTTGTTGCATGCAGAAATAAGATAAAATTTTCTCTGTAGCAGTTCATTGATTTTATAAATGCAATACACTATAGTTTTTTATACATAGCATAAAGGTTAAAATATATATATATATATATATATATATATATTTTTTTATCTTTATTTTAGATGTCAAAGGGGTTTTGTGGCTCCCTGTGTATTCTTTTCTGTGGGAAACGGGTCCAAATGGCTCTTTGAGTGTTTAAGGTTGCCGACCCCTGGTTTAGGTCCTTGTGCTACCAAAATAGCTCTGATCCATTAAGCCCTGGACTCCACAAGACCTCTGAATTTGTGCTGTGGTATCTGGCACCAAGATCCTTTCAGTCCTGTAAATTGAGTGTTGGGGCCTCCATGGATTGGACTTGTTTGTCCACCACAGATGCCAAATGAATTGAGATCTGGTGAAATTGTACTGTAGGTCAAGTCAATGTCCCAAACATTCTGTCATGTTCTGCAAACCATTCATGAGCATTTTCTGTGCATTTGTGTGTTTACATTCAGTAAAGTATTTCATAGTCATTGCAAACTTTTTCTTTTTAGATTTTTTGTTGTTGGCAAGTGCTGGTAGGAAGGAAACAGCTGCTTAATTACAAGGAATAGGTAAGTTGGAAAATGATGGATCAGATGGCAGCTGCTCTGCCAATTTAACCAGCTCAGCTGTTTTGGCAGCTGGTGCATGATTAAACGAGCTGGATTTTTTTTTTAGCACGCTAATCAAAACTTAATAGGAATTAAAATAATACAATACATTATTCCAATACAATATTCCATAAAATATATAACAGCTATGAGATATACATCTATTTATGGTGTGGCCTGTTATTAATACACCATTTTACATATGAATAATAGAAACTGGAATGTATATTTTTCACATACAATTCACGCCAGCCAGCAAATCAGAACAGAGGTAAAACATCAAGCTCAATACATGTACAGATGTTCGTGAAACAAAAAAAAAGAAAAATGACATTCTATTCAGGTCCATCAGTTATGCTGTTATGTGCTTGCCCTTTCCAGAACTGCAACTTTATGAGGTCGGGAAGCTTAAGAATAAATGCTGGGTCAGTCAATCTGATGAGTGAGCATGGTAAAAGATAAGTACTGTAGTGTAATGTGAGTAGCCTTAAATGGAACGGATGGAGGTAGTATAATAAAAATGACCTCACATTAGAATGCTAGTATGAATGCTTTAAAAGGATAAGACATTCTTCATTATGTTTATTGATTTAATCGAGCTCATAATTCTCAATAAAAATTCAATGAAAACAGATGAAATACACTAATAATCTAACCTGGGATCTTGGATACTTAGTTGCTAGTATAAGGTTTGCACTTGAAATGACAAACCTTGTGAGGAGTTACCTTTCACATTAACTTTCTATAGTGACAAAGTATGTTTGATTATTCTCTGTTTAATAGTGTACTATTACTACTACTATGCCATATTATATCTTTTTGGTCATTTTTAGACAATCAGATGGGTCGCCTGTGTGCATGTACAAACAAAAATAAATGTAAAAAAGAACATAGACTCATTTTTGTCATTTTTTCTATTTTGTTTCTGGTAAACAATTGGATTCCCCCTAAGGTGACCTCATATAAGAAAATACCCTCACTGGGCTTGTTGCTCAGTTCTGACCAGCTGTGCTCAGTGCTGCTGTTCTCTAGCAGTGTGAGGTTTATGTACATAGACATTGAGGCAGCATAATTGCAACAGGAGTACACAGATTCATTATCTCAGGAGTATTTCAACTGAACACACTTTGGGATACTACTGTGACCTATGTTAATTTGGCAAAAACAAGAAATAGCAAAAACATGGAACCTTTAATACATATAATTTATGACACAACTGAGTGTATCCCGATGTGTTTTATTTCTGTTATACCACAATAAATTGGCAAACTTCACGAATAATAACATACTGTTTACATAAGAAAGGTTTTATCTGTACAATGCTCAGAACTTCCCCTTTCCATGATTTACATTTCTTACATTGGAGGACCCAAAAACAGTCACAGAGAATTTTCGGTCTGAATGTCTGTCTGTCTGTCTGTATGTCTCTCCAGCCAGATGAACCATAAGAGTAATAAGCCTTAAGTCTTAAGTTTTAGGACAAAACTTAACCTTTATCTGATCTACTTTTTCGATTTCTTATCTCTTATTCAGTCTCCAATTACCTATATATATATATATTTATATATATCATCATGAACATGAATATCATTCCAATATTGGGCATTCAATTATAATGACACATATATTTAAACTGGTCTAGAAAACCAAGAATTTGGAGCACAATATAATCAACAACATGGTAAAAAGATACATACAGAGAAAAAAAATATTCACAAACTCACTTATTAATTTAGTGGTATTGAAAATCCTGAACGGTCTTTTAATTTGCCATACCCAATACTTCTTGGCTTCCTGTTAGTAATCAAGATTGAATACAACTGGTAGCTTCTCTGTGCCAACATACAGTAATAAGCATTTCTTTGACAGTAAGAACAAGTTATTTTGAGGTGAAGCAAATTTGCCAAGGTCTGGAAGAAGACCCAAACTATCAGCTGAGAAGAAATTGTTTTGGATGGTCAGCTAAGCCAGAAACCACCAAGGGATAGGCCTGCCATGAACTGGAAGCTGCTGGAATACCAGTGACACGGTCAACAATCAAACAAGGTTCACATCGCCATGAACTTAAAGGCTGCCGGTCAAGAACAAAGCCCTTGCTTCAAAATTGACCAATACCCCACAATCAATCTCAATTAAAGTTGGCCAAACAAAAGGCCTTCTGGGGGAAATGTTTTGGGCAGAGGTATTTTTGGAGGAGTAGAGGTCAGGCATTGTTGCCTATTGTCCAGGCTAACTTCAAGCTTAAAGCACTATTAAACATTTGTGGTCCTTGCTTAAATATCAGGTCTGTGCCAGCAAACCAACACATTTAATTGAACTCTACCAATTCTGCCAAAAAGAATGGTCAAATATCCAACCAGAATCTGCTAAATGTCACTTGGACATTTAATGAAATGTATAGTGTGCTATATGAATATTTTTGACTATGTGGTAATTTCAGAAAACCCAAAACATTAAAATTAAAATTAAAACTTTAATAACTATTGTTATTAAAACACCAAATTCTCTGAGATGTACTAAATTAATGCTGTGTAATGATTCGGCGCCAGATAAAGACCAGACTAAATATATTGAAAGCCATTGAAAGCCCAATACTGTCATGACAAGTGAATGTGGACTTCTTACCACAATTGCATATAGTAACCTACAAAAGAACGTTTCCCTTTCTTAAAAGAGTTTAAGTAGAACCATTTTGGGAAAGAATCTATGAGAAGCACTTTTTCCCCTCTGAGAGTGTACTTGTGACCTAAATTTTATGAATGCATAATGAGATTTTAAAAAGGTTCTGCCGATATGGCACAGCACTCATTATCCCTCCTCTCCTCTTTGTTATAATCTCTTTATCTGTATCTTATTTCAGTCGCATTCTTGGACTTCCATCCAGGTTTTTTTTTTTTCTTTTCATTTGTAAAACAATAGTTATGAGTGTCTGGTATGTGACAAAATGTCTGAAGTGTCATATTGTATACAAAAGGAAAGAAAAGAAACCAGATGTTAAAGCAAACAGCTCAAAAACATGGCTGCGATCACAACAGGATGAGAGACACTATGCTTTACTCTACTTTGCTATTTCCTGTTTTTCACTGGTCACTTTGAAGTTCCCTAGGAGCATGTCCTGGTCTGCTTTGTATAGGCATCTTGGCTAATGTGACATCATAATGCCTTTTAAAACCCCAGACTCTTCACATGTTGCATTCCTGTTTGCTAACAGAATTAGATATGTTTGTACTGATAATAATATAATGGCATTCTTGATTGACAGATTGACAGCACATAGGTAAGTTTTAAATTCTCTTAATCTTTTTGTTAATACTTTTCCAACATATAGTCAAAGTCAGAACTATACTTTAGTACATATTATTTTAGCTTCACATACAGTATAGTCTCCAAGCTTACCCAATTCAAACTCCTCTAAGAACACTTATGTGGTTTATTTTAACTGATGAAACTCAAGCTTTTGTGATTATTACAGTACGTGGGTGCATGATACGCTTATGTAACAGGTCTGACTCTGACAGGAAATAAAAGACATTATAAAGTAGTGTTCTGCAATTAAATCTATTTTTGTCTTTTCATTCTGACAACAAAAGCAGTTTGTCTTCAATAAGCAATGAGTTTTTCAACTTCTTTTTTTCTTTCTTCCTTCCTTTCTTTCTTCTTTCTTTCTTTCTATCTTTCTTTCTTTCTTTCTATTTTTCCTTCTAACATCCAGTTGTTTTTGATTTACTATTATTCCTGGATCTTTTCTTCCTGTTTTACATTTTTGAAATACTCTTTCATATGGCACACCAGCCAAACAATAATTCAACAACAACATTTCATCAATACTTTCTTGGCATCCTTTCATATTCCCTTTTTCAATAAGCAAAGTCAGAAGGTTTTTCAAATTTGAGATGTAAACATCAATACAGACACTTTCATGCCTCACATGGAGCTATACATCGCCCTGGACTCTGCAGTATCAGAACACAGGAGACTGATACAGCCCCATTAGTGTGAAAAGCAGGGTAGGCATAAAGCCAAGTGAGCCCAGTCTCTCCTCCTCCTCCTCCCTTCTCCCCCAAATAAAGCCTGCTCTTGTTCAGGCTGTGCAGTGAAGCACAGAGATTAGCACCAGGCTGAAGAATGTTCTAAGTGTAAGTGTTACAAAAGTGGATGCCGCCAGTGTTGTACTTACTTAGCATAGCTTACAGATGCCCTCATAACTCTTTTCTGTCCCTTAATCTGCCATGTTTGGTTGAACCTATTTTCTCCTCTTTAATGGCTGATTTTAATTATTTACATTGGTGTTTTTTTTATTGGAAAGTTGAGAACACAGCGCAGAAGTTACTTTTTTAAACCGAAACAGTCTCAGTGCTGCTTTGGTGATCTCACAAAATGGGCTTTATAGTTTAAATGTTTAACATCCAACATGGTAATTATTAGAGGATTCAGTGCCAAAGTAACTAGCTAGTTGTGTTTTCATAATGAATGAATGCATTAGATTGTTATGATATTTTTTAGTGGCTAACCCTGTACCTGTATGTAACCTGTATGCAATGTTAGGCCTTTATACGATGTGGTATAAAAAATTTCCAAGACTAGTTTAGTAACACGCCAACAGATGGCAGGAGGCTGCGTGCAGAGTCTCAGAAAACACAGACCTTCATAAGTCAGTGTGCCAAAAGGCATCGTATTCTGTACATCGGGATCTATGCAACTGGTGCTATTCTGACCACGTGCGATACCACAGACAGCAAGTTAGTGAAACTGGGCAAATCTGCCACAAACTACCACATTCGAGGTTTTTTGAGTGGCATATACGCTTCAAGAGCGGAAGAACATCAAGGAAAAAACATCACTGAAAGAACATCACTGGAAGAAGACAAGAGATCAGGAAGACCTTCAACGAGCTTGGAATCGGCAACTTGTTCAATTCAATTCAATTTTATTTATATGGCGCTTTTAACAAATGGTCATTGTCTCAAAGCAGCTTCACAAAATTGAGAAATTGAGAAAAAATGTGTTTAGATAATAATCAGATTGTCCCTGATAAGCAAGCCAAGGGTGTCGGCGACATTGGCAAGGAAAAATTCCCTGAGATGGCGATAGGAAGAAACCTTGAGAGGAACCAGACTCAACAGGAAATAACGACATCACGACATCGTGTGTGTTAGGCTGCTGGAAGTTCAGTATAACAAAAGTTGTCAAGTTATCCTGGAGTCCAGTTCAGCACAGGGATGAGTCAGCAGGTGCAGAGCACAGAGGGGGGTCTGGATTACTGTGAAGAACTTGTGCATGATGATTGTCGGAGAACAATCCACAACCTTGCTGTCATTGTTGGTGTGTCATACGAGACAGTCCAGGCAATCCTTAGGGTTGATTTAAACAATCATCATGTTGCTGCCAAGTTCGTCCCCAGGCTGCTGACCTACGTAGGAGCAGAAGGAACATCGCGTCAAGTCTACCAAGAACTCCGTCCTTCATGTCTAGGATCAGTACCAGTGACGAAACTTGGGTATATGGGTCCGACCCTTAAGCTAAGCAACAGTCTTCACATCTCTGCAGTACATGCTCATTGTCTTTTTCGACATTCATGGCCAGGGGCCAGACAGTCAATAGCAAATTCTACTGCCAGGTTTTAAGGCATCTGAGGTAGAATGTACAGTATGATAAAAGCAACCGTATCTGTGGTGTGCAAATCTTAATTTCCCAAGTATTAAACAAAATTTACTCTAAATATATTTTTGTTAATAGTTTAATATGGTGTTTTCTAGAGTTTTTTGCTTTTGCACATATGTCCATTAAAATAACACATTATGTAAAATAGGCTTCCAAGACTGCCTTTGGGTAATTTAGGTAACCAATAAAAGAGCCTGACTTTACTGTTTTCAAGCAACTGAATGCCCCCATAGGGACACACACTGGATTGCCAAGAGTAGGGTCAAAACTGTGCTAAATAATTTTGGTAAGCCATCACTAAATATGATTCATATTTTAGATGTATTGATCTACTTTTGGAGTCCACAGAACTCTGAGTACACAGTCACATATTTTATTGATGTGAGTAATCACGATTTTGACTATTTGTGGCAAAAACATGTTTTTTTGGACACCATTGCTTAACTCTGCATCATTACTTCGAAGGAACAAACAAACTGACAACCATTTGGTAAGCATAAGCATGTTCAGAGTAGGAATGAACACAAGTACCCTAGAACTATTGAGCAACGTGTTCATTTATTTGCATCAGTCATCAGAACATGTGACACAAGGTTAATATTTTTAATGCGTGAATGTGCACAGCTCATAGTGGTCAGACAGGATGGCGGCAAAGAGTCAGTACAGCTGACTATAAAGTTGCAGTTGTCAGCACGTAGCACCCTGCAACAGCTGCGGTTCATGGGAGTGAAGAATCAAAGCCTTGAGCCAGAAAAACAGCAGTTCAGAATGAGAGTAAAAACTTTCACCACAAGTCCCGGTTTGTAAAGCGAATGACATAAGGGAACTTAATTTACAACAACTGCAAAATCACAATTAGGTTATATGAATTCCACACACGGATGTTCTGTCATGTATACTGTCATACACAAGAAAGTGAGCAGATACTGCTGGATGTTCTAAACAAGTCCGGGCAGCAGGCCAGTGAGCGTCGGCGTGACCTGATGTCTGACAAAAGTCACCCCAACGTAGGATTATTCACTGCTTAGCAGTGGGCCTCACTGTCACTAAGTACAGACAGCCACTGTATTCAAGCTGTGAACCACTACAATGATGGATATGCATTTGAGCCATGTTTAAAAATGCATTCATTTCATTATCAAGTGGCCTTTATTTTAAACAGAAATTGCATGTTCAAGCAAAATATTTTGTGAAAATAACAGAAACTCAATAACTTAGTTTCAACAAAAGTGATAAAACAAAACTATATAATCACTTTGTGAATGATGCAAGGGAAAACGGTCATCATGATTAAATTCTGTTCCAAAATCTGGATTTAATCAAACAACACACATGCATTAACCCACATGCATAAAGATGTAAATTGCTAGCTAGCATGTTGAATGTTATGCACAGTAATGAATATTACATTTTGGTCAAGTTCCTGATTATGTGCTGAAGCGAAATGGACATAAGCCTAATTATACGACAGTTAGTTCTGACCGAGTAATCTGAATGGACTAGAGGCTTTCCATGAGTGGTGATAACAGACAGTAACAGCACTGGACCATCCAGGTGTTCTAACAATCGTTAACTGTCGGTCAGAGCCTGGTTAAAGCAGGGTCCACAGTACTGAAGAGAGAGCAGCTACCTGCCAAAACTCTCTCACAACCAGTCATAAAAGCACTTTCAGCAAGAAAACACCTGGTAATGTTATGTCATCTTAAACAACGCTTTGTCTACGTACAAAATGCTTCCAAATTATGCAAAATTGCTTCTGTGTTGTCTAAGGCGAGTTACATAGGTAACTAAAGTCTAACACAAGGTTGATTCCCAAATTGTTTTAGGCAATACTTGGTGTGTGGAATTAATAATTGTAGACCCTTGTGCACTAACTTTGCATTTAATGCTATTTGGGATTTGGGCGAAATAGTACTGATAAGAATTTAAAAGTACTTTCACCCCTGTTAATTACCTAACTGTTGGGTGCTACGTGATTGCCAGCTTTTCTACTTGCAGTCAGTTAGTTCTGCCAGACGCAGAAGAATATTTGCTGGCAGAACAAAATTACTGGTTAAATAAACAAACACATTATAATCTGTTGATATTAAATCATGTTTGTCGAACTGTTCCATGTCTGTATAACAACTGGCTGTGATATCTTCAGCCATGCTGATGTTCAGTATGATGATCTTGTATGATGTTGCTTGATTAAATCTGCAAACAGTAAAAATGCTAGTTGTCATAATTTGGAAAGCACATATAACACTGCTTAAACTATAGACATGCTTTTTATTTGAAATGCCGATCTTTAAATGATATTTATATCATCATTTATTCAATGATGTGTTTGATATATACCTCATGAGACTGGATACTTTAATTAAACGGATATCTATCAACATACACCAATTTCAGATAAAGAAAGCTGGGAGTTTTTTAAAACATTATAGAGTAAGTTAGAATTTACACTTTGTAAGGTTTTTTCAAGCCACCACACATTTAGGAATACTAGATACAGTATCATCTGGGCACAAGAAAAAAAACTAAAAGTTTTTAATTTTACCACTCTGGAACATTAATGGAACGTTATTATTATTATTTTTTTATACTGTAGAACAGGTTTTTTTTGGTCCAGTTTCAGGGAAGGCCATTCCAACACTAATTTTCTGAAGTATTCTTTCATAGGTTGGCGGATGAGTTTAGGAATGTTTTCTTGCTGAAAAATATGTTTCTGCTCTTTCTTTGCAGACTCACAGTATTCAATTTTTTCAACCAAATGCCTTTGCACATGTCTGAGAAGTGAACACAGAAGCTTGGATAACAGTGTAAGAAAAACAGCTGTGGACTTCCATCCACTTCCATGCTTTTTTCTACATATAAAATCCAGGTTGAATTTAAACTCAAGTAAAAAATAATTCCATACTCTTAAGGCGCTGTCTTTATGCGCAATTTACTTGAAACAATTTGCCCTGGCTTTTGTGAGGCTTTCAGCACAGTCTCTCTGTTTCTTCTGCTCTGTGAGCTTAGTTGTATCTGGTATTCCTCAGTGAACGCATAAACAATGATGGATATTGTTTCTTACCTGTTTTTTGTCCAGGCTCTTTGTGCTCTTCCTGAGTCTGCCTACTCTCAAACACAAGTCTGTCCTTTTTTTTTTTATTCCTATTTTATTATTATTATTATTATTATTATTATTATTATTATTATTATTAATAATAATAATAATAATAATAATAATAATAATAATAAGCTACACAGGTGCACATCTCAACTTTAACTATGGCCCTGTTCAAGTGTTGTGCAATTTCTTGATTCATTTGTTGAGCATGGCAAAATGACATTTGCTACCCAACCTCTGGCAGTATTACATGTCCAAAAGGGCTATGAGGAGGTACATAAAATTGTTTTAGCTAATTAATGCACAAGCATCATGTTAAGGAAACTAATAACACACATCGATTAGGTAAAGTGCCAGTGTTGAACTTAGTGAATCAAAAAGGCCAATGTAAATAAAGGCAACAAGAAGCAATGCAACTACTTTAATGTATTTATTGATCAAATACTTTTTATTTCTGATGTGCAGGATTGTTCCCTATCAGTAAAATGACTGCATGATGCTCTAGGTAAAGATCCTAACCTGATTAGGTACTGTAAAATGATCAAACGTTTCTAACAGGCTGTGATTCAGACTTCAGCACAGACAGTACGCACTGCTCACTTTCTCTTTAGTTCATGCGTCAAATGCTGGCAGTATAAAAGTGGATACTGAGTATGTGCTCCTGTGTAAAGCAGAACTCTTTGTGCATTGAACACTCAGTCCCTCTGTGCTGCACAAGTGGAAGAATAAGTGGAATATAACCGCGCTTCACATTTGGAGAAGAATAAAATGGAAAACCTGCTCGGTCATAAACTAATCAAGATGTCCTTAATCTATTCAAGCCGTTCTTAAAGGAGTTGGATTGAAGTTTTGAGGGAAACGCCAAACCAGCATCTCCAACCTTGATGGAGTATTCGTGAGGAACATCTGTAAAAAAACTGATTGTTCATGTGAAGTGAACTGTAAAAGCAGAGTTTATTTACTTTGGGGTATTGTTGTTTTCTTCAAAATAATCCTGGCAGTCTTTTATGTAACTGCTGATGCACTGAAACCGACACATCTCATAAATTGTCTTTTCTGCTTTCCAGTCTGAACATATGTTGTACATTGAACACTATAAACTGACGACCAGGAAATAGACCAAGCCAGAAATAAGGCACAAAAAGAACTAGCCCAGAAGAAAGCAGAGAGGGGAATAAAAGAGAAACTACAGCAATTGTAAACATTTTCCCAAACAGACAATAGGCACTGCATTAAATAACATATTATAAAAAATATATATATATATATATATATTCTGAAAAGCTAAATGTGTGCTGCGTCTTAATGGTCACATTTACGATTTTACGCAGTTCACTTCCCTAACAGCACACATACATCTGGTCAATGTTAAGTTACAACAGCAGTATGTAGCATGGAGAGCATTTGCTAATCAGGAATATACTGCCAAAATGTAGGCATTTAATCAAAAATAACCCCAGATGATGTTTGCACGACAGCACATATATTTGTCCAAAACACAGTATTGGTGCTGATTTTATTTCTTTTTATGTTATCCATATAATACAAAAAATGTGTGTGCCAAAGGAGCTACTTCTGAAGCATTTTTCTAGGTTGTACTATCTTGCTTTAAACAATAAGAATTGAAATTGTAAAAGATTCATATGTCTTTATGAGTATTGGTACTAAAAAGCTTCTACAAGCATATTAAATTAAATTAAATTTTATTTGTATAGCGCTTTTAACAATTGACATTGTCGCAAAGCAGCTTTACTCAAAAGAATTATTTAAGTTTGTATGAAATGTGAATCAAAATGATATGTCCCTGATGAGCAAGCCGAAAACGACATCGACAGTAGCAAGGAAAAACTCCCTGCGATGGTAATAGGAAGAAACCTTGAGAGGGACCAGACTCAACAGGGAACCCATCCTCATTTGGGTGATATGACCAAGCATATGACAAAGCATATGACCTGTAAAAATTGTTGCTTAAATAGTTTTTTGGTAAAAGTTAAAAAGCAAAAAATCTGTAGTGTCCGTAACCTTGTCAAATTCACAGTGCAATATCTTAAAAAATTTACATTTTAGAATGATTTAACATTATGTTTTTTCATGTGAAATCTAAAATGTTTCCTCTATATGACGATTAAGATCATTGAAAGATTTTAATTCAAAAAAGTTAAGGACACTACATAAAAGGGCATGAAATTGTATTTAGCGAAAGTGTTACTTTTTATCTGACAAAAATATAAATGTTTATGCATATTTACAAAAAAAGAAGCATGAATTGGCAGAAAAGGAGCATTAAGTATCATAAAAAGTGTTGGTTTATGATCATTTCTTAAAATTGTTTTGGGTGACTGTATGTGTGGCTGATGTCTAACCGGTAAATAAAATTAGAAGATTAGAAAATGTAGCATGGAGAGTGTTTGCTAAATGGGAATATGTAGCTGAGACACCAGCATTTAAACCAAAATTTGCCCAGACAATGACTGGACATTTAATCAAAGCTGTAGTGTCTGGCCGCTCTGCAGATACTGTAGGCTCTGTTAACTACAACTTTTGTATATTTAGGTTGAACCTACTACCTAATCTACAGTAATGTGAAAAACAGAACTGACATATCCTAAAAAAGCTTCCTAATTTTGTGCGTGCATAATGAAGAAACGTGATTAAGAGACTTTAACGTCAGACTGAATGCCTTCAGAAAGAACTCGAGCAAAAGAAGGAACACAGAAACAGTACGAGTAAACAGAGGAAGAGTAAACATCACAGTCTGTCTGAGACAGCACACGGTGCCGATTCTCTTCCTGACAGCCTGCAAGAAGGAGAAAAAAAGAGCAATGAGCACAAAATGCTAAGTCATCGCACCACCATAAATTTGTCTGTTTTACCTGTTTCCTTTAGCCAGACTTTTGTCTTTGGCTGTCTGTATCTTGCTATAGAGTAACATAGAGCATATGTGATTTGTGTTTCTTTTGCAAGTATTATAACTTGGAGGCAGATCAGTGTTGTATATCACAAAAACTGTAATGTGAATCAGACATGTACTTCGTATAAATGACTTTCCACTAATATATTTTTCAGCACACACAGAAATATTTATGTATTCTACAATATCAGCCAATCACAGGAAAGTAAATTAGATTAAAATACATTGCATTACATCTGTGCAGTCTGACTATGCAACTCATCAAAACTCAAATCGATTTAACGGATATGTACAATCATGCACAATTGTAATGCAGCCATCAAAGTGGGAGGCAAGCTGGCTTAGTGGTTACCACTCTCGCCTTGCACCCATAGGGTCTGGGTTCGGTTCCCACCTCGAGTCTGTGTGCATGGAGTTTGCATGTTCTGCACGTGTTTGGTGGGTTTCCTCTGGGTAATCCCGTTTCCTCTCACACTCTAAAGACATGCAGATTAGGTTAATTGGCATTCCCAAATTACCCATAGTGTCTGAATGAATGAGTGTGTGTGCCATGCGATAGATTGGCACCCCATCCAGGGTGTACCCCACTTCGTGCCCAAAGTCGAAGTGGATAAGCTATAGAAGAGAGAAACTCCTGTCCTGGAGGACCACCTGCTAGGTTTAGTGTTTTCCCTGCTCTATCATAACCAATTCAATTCAGCCTGTTAATCAGCTGAATTAAAAAGCCTGTTAATTAGCTGGTTAGTTAAATCAGGTGTGACCCACTCACGTGAACCAATAGCCTTATCAGATTTTCACATAACTTACCTTTGGAGGCCATGTCCACACGTAGCCGGGTATTTTTTTTAAAAATTGAGATTTTTCTCTGCGGTTTTGGCCTTTCGTCCACACGCAAACACAGTTTTGGTCGTTAAAAACTGAGCTTTTGGAAAACTCCGTCCAAAGTGATGATTTTCCAAAACTACGTTTTCAGTGGTGTTGTGTGGACAGGGGAAACGGAGATTTTGGCTTGTTGTAACGTCACCTTGTGCCGATGATGTAATTGTCTGTGTGCTCGTCTCCTGATTTGACGTCAGCTTTGTTTATGAGGATATTTAGTGCAATGGTGGACGTACGTACAGTAAACTAGCATCTGTGCTAACGTTGCGTACTGGACTTTTTGCATGCGTGTACATACACGCGCAGTTACTCACACATTATGTTAGTGAATAGAGATGCCTGAATGTACTACTAAGCTCACTGCTGCTACATACTGTACAAAACTCTGATGACACAGACCCCGCGGACAAAGACTGCTGTTTCGGACGAGACCCATCGGACTTCTACAAAGCGCAACAGGTAATGACGTTTTGTCTAAGATTCTGATTGGCCCCCTGTTGATTAAGGGGACTCCTAAAAGCACTTAACAGGGTGTTTAGCGTTTTCATGTGGACAAAGATATTTTTAAAACGTAGGTCGTGTAGATAGAATTATTTTTAAAAACTAAGAAGAAAAATACTACGTGTGGACATGGCCTAAATGTTCCAAAATCTCTTTATTCGATTGGGATATACTACCTGTGGTTCATTCTGTCTGACTGTCACAGAATGAACAAAATAGCCCTGGGTAGTTAGTATATGGGTTGCTTCTGTTTATACAGAAATACTTGTTTACTACAGTTTACTTTGAGAGAACATGGTGAACTTCAGCCCATCTGCATTTCAAAATAAACTCACCAGAGTGTGGCGAAAAGACTGCAAAGTAATGATGGGTCGTTCATGAATGATTCCTTCTTTTTGAACGAAGCTTTAACGTGACTCAGAAGAACGAGTATCTCGAAGAGTGATTCGTTTATTTTCTACTGGGCGCGCATGTGCAAATCACCGCAAAACCACCGTAGGTTATGTACAGGAAACAGAATTGAGCGATTCTTTCTCAATGACTCTTCTACTCCGAGTCGTTCGTTCTTTT
>JAQMYJ010000005.1:9787481-9808592 GCA_030014305.1 Clarias laeviceps
TTGTAATATTTTCATTACTGGAACTATAGCCAAAATTTGTGTATGTAGACGTGTTGGGGGTCTTTTTATTGAAAATGCAACATTTTATTTGATTTCTGATCAAAAGAACGAAATGAACTAAATGACTCAATGAAAGATTCGTTCATTTTGATGAACGAGATTCAAAGAACCGAGTCACTAAAATGATTTAAACTTCCTGTCACTACTGCAAAATGGAATAGAAACTCCACCTCCAAGTAGCAGTTCAGCTGTATAATTGCAGCATGACACAAGCACACCAGGAAAACATATAAATGCTTGCATTGCAATAGACTCAGCATAGACTTGACGCAGAAGCATAAATCAGCCTGCTCAAATACAGTAGATATGCACTAAAGCGGCTTCCGGTCGAGCCCAACCCAAAGTTGAACTAGCTGAGACATGAGATGAGCTGGAAAAAAGAGCACTACACATCAGAAGATCCTCAAATGTTTGTGATCAGTAATACATGTGTGTATGTGTGTGTGTGTGTGTGTGTATATGCTGTCTGGATTGTATCCCATGCACTAGACTAATGTACAGTAGATAGCGTACTGCATTGTTACAGTATTAGGTGTAACTACGATTACAGTTAATGCTTTCTATGCCCAAATAATTATATTGTATAATTTCCCTGGTGGCCAAAAGTTTTAAGACAACATATGCCATGTATTATAATTCTCCCTGCACACAAAACAAGTGATTTCACTAAATAGTTTGAGGCTATCTGGCTGAAGAGTTGTGCAAATTTAAATCAGCAGGTTTAGTTGATGGATGGAACAAATACGTGGCAGGATATTTACTTTCTGAAGTGGCTAAAACGAGGGAGTTCTCAAGTGAATTGTGAACTTCTGTGGCAAATTTCTGTACATGATCTTCACAAAGGAATCAAGCGACCATGGTTTGAGCAAGTTACACTAGAGTACTGCAGACGTATTTTGACTCTATGCCCAGCCCCGGATCCAGCAGGTTTTGAAGAATTACTTCAATTACTAAATTACTCCATACTAAATGTTGATTTTTGTATAGAAATTTCATTGTATGAAACAACAAATTATTCTTATTATCTTAATTGGCATTATTTAAAAAAATAAATGAGAATGTCTGCATTGTATGCAAATGGGTGATACAGAGCTCCACGCCTTCTCCCATGGGGGTTGCGTGAGGGTTTTCCAGGGTGTCCAGGTTTCCCTGCCTGAGATTCTTCCCTGCTCTAGAGTCTTTACATACAATGAATGAATGAGCAAATGAATTTATATTTCATTCATCTGCTTATGTTTAATTGCTTATGGCTTTGATTAATTTGAACCAATGCCGTTAATATTCCATCCTTTTTGGCGTTTTTGGTATGATAGTTGTTCATGTTTATCACAACATTTATGTTGTCAATGATTAATGAATGTAGGATTACAGATCCAGGATGGGTTATTTTATTTTATATGAAAAAAAGACCACTCATTAACACCAATGACAGAAGATATCCCTAATGTTTTGTCTACACTCTGTACTGTTCATGTAAAATTCACCAGTGTCTCAGGGTTTTATTTCTGCCAAAAAAAAGGTTAATAGAAGTCCCATAAACATGACCCTACTTCCTGTACAGATGTTGCTCCAAAGATCTATTCCCAAAACTTTGTGTCAAAGCCAACACAAGCTTTGTGTATTTAGTCATGCGGTTGTATCTGAACACCCTGTGCCTCTTGCTGCAGTGACTGTGATCACATAGCTATGATCTGTCAGACCTCAAAAGCACATCTGTAATCGCTGACAGCCAGACTGAACTGGACAAAACCAGAGACACAAACCCGGGTGCTGGATCTGACTATCTAAAGGGATTGTGGAAAAGCCCACTTTTTGATCTCTTTGCAGTGCTGTAAATTAAATAGCATCTGTTTCTTGGTCTCGGCTGATTTTACGGAGAACTCGACTCTTTCAGATAACGGATATGCTGCAACTGTTCTTTTTCCTGGAAAGCAGAAAGAACTTGGTGTACTACATGCAATACAATATGTTGTATGAAGATAAATCTGGCTATGATTGAAGGAATTAATACATAATATTTGAGCAAAAATGTTCTTGCTTATAGATTAGATTAGTTATCCTTCAAGCGACAAGGGCTTATTTTTAAAAGAAATATTTGATCTGCATGAACTCTCTGCAGAAGGGAAGGTGTTTTTTTTTTTTGTGGGGGGTGATTTGGGGGTTTGTGGAATGCAAGCCTGGGTCTGATAGCTGCTTAGAAAGCTGGACAAACACAGAAGCAGACAGAAATCATCCACCATACTGAAATGTTCTTGGACAAAACCCCACTTTAGGTTAATTCTGGCAGTCTGCAAGAGGTTTATTTCTAAATGTAATGTTGCAAATATTTTACTGTATGTGCTACACTAATACTAAATGATTAATAAGTGCCTAAAGCGAAGATTAGGACCTAACAAGGAACAATTAGTTGTATTTCTTACAGTACATTTAAAGGTGCAACAGTCAATATTGTCCACCTCTGACTCGTACAAATAATGTGGACAAATAATGAGACCTCATTGTCTCAGCACAGAACTTTTATGTGGCTGAGAAAAGAAAAAGTTTGGAAACCTCCCTCAGTCAGTTTCTAGACCCCTAACACCACTTCACATAATTATGAGAACAATTTGCATTTTATAGAGTTTTCGAGCAATTGCAATGTCAAAACAAACTTGAATGTGATGTAATGGCAGTCTTTGCTAAGGCTAAATTGAGTTAGCATGCTAATTTTAGTTGAACCATCACTGGAATGTGAGAATGAACATTGAAAATTGAACACTGATTCAGGAAGTTTGTGTTGTGACAGCCAGCTATTAGCATTCAGCTAGTTTGTATCTCTATAGTTATAACATTAGCATGAAAAATTGGGAATAAATCTGTTGGTATTCATTCATCGTCTATACTGCTTTATCCTGTGTACAGGGTCGCGGGGCCTGGAGCCTATCCTGGAGACTTGGGGCACAAGGCGGGGTACACCCTGGACGGGGTGACAATACATGCCAGCTGTTGGTATTTATTATAGCTAATGTTTGCCCAGGTTTACTAGCTTCATAGTGAAAGAGGCTTTTGAGCATGTCTGTCTATAAATGTGCAGCAACAATTGCTGATAATTAGCAGATCTTAAATCCTGTAAAAAGCAGTAAGGGGTACTTAGTATTTACCTGCAGTTTTTTTTTTTTCTTACTGACTTCATTTTTGTTCAATAAATAATGACACAAGGGGAAAAAAGTTATATGTTGTCTGTCTGAGGTTGTATATGCCTAATCCTGTATCCTACTATGATCAGATGTTTTTTATTGTTATTACACAAAAAACAGGGGGTATTAAATTTTGAACATGACTGTATATAAATATACATCATATTTTATTTTCATATCTAGTAATAAGCCTAAATGTTCTTACTAAGTTCTTACTCTTGTTTAACCTGAGTGAAGAACCCGATGTTGTACTTCAACTTACCACAGTATTTATTTAGATAAGTAATTGCACTTTTACTTGGGGAAAGAATTTTGCCACTGGCGTAAGGGAGATTCCCCCCTGTCAACTGGACAAATGGTGCAGCAACAATAAACAAATATAACTGAAGGGAGGCTGAAAATGTCTAAATACATAAGCAACAAGCAACTGCTGTAAAATATGGCAGCAACTTCTCTATGTGAAGAACATAAGAATGAGTATTATTACAGATAAGGCTGTTAGTTTTGAAGCTATCTAGAGTCCTTAACAAAAAGAAAAATATAAAAATTCATAAAAGTAAATTCAGGCTCTGTCTGGGCCCTTAGGGTGTACAGGGGTGTCTGGAACCAGGACGTTGGAAGTGGATCCTTTGGGTTGAGTGTGAGGCCTCTGTCGATCAGAATTGTTTGTTCGGCACATCCCATGGCCACTCACATGAATTGGGATCTGTGGAATTTGGGGGCCAGGTCATTCGCCTTAGGCTGATGGGCCCTGTGCATGGCAGGTTGTTGTGCACCGGATGTTCTGCTGTTTCCATGTTATCATGGTGAGCATTGACCTTTATTGGTTTTCACTGCATTTGCTTTTCTATGTGATTGGACAGTCTGGCCTTTGGTCGCCACAGGCATAAATGAGCCTTGGGTGCCCATGATCCTGTCACCAGTGTACTGGTATACAATAGATATCTTAATGTTATGATCAGTGTATGCGCCCCTTGGTTCTCCATAACAGATAAGAAAATGTGCTTTAGAAAATAGATGCAAAAATGTTTGTGAACCAGTTATTTGGGTTTTTGTAAAAAATAAATATTTTTCTATGTGCTCTATTTAGGGGTTTGATTATATCATAGAAGTCAGGCACAAATATTTAAAGGATTCACCAACATTTCTTACAACTTTAAACTCTTTATCTATATTTATTAATCACTGTAGAAGCAGAAACTGTAGTAAAAGATTTTTTTTCCCCCAAGTTCTATCCCTGTGACTATGATCCTTTGTCTCTTATAGCACTGTCATCTTAGCACAATTCACGATACACATTTGATAAATGTTCTTCGGTTTCTCTGGCAAGAATCATTACACCTCTGATCTCTGCAAAGTCACTTTCACATTTCTCCCCACAAGCTTCATGGTCACATACTGCACTGGTGATGAGCAATCCCATACATTTCTAAGTATGAGTCATAGTTTGCTATAAAGGTCAACAATAATTTTAAATCCACATAAGCAGTCGTAACCTTTGCACAAAACAGACTATTTACCAACACAAACCTTCCTGCTTGTTAATGTAACATGGCTTGGTCAAAAAGTTTCAGAAGGGTCAAATTACTGGTCTGCATGAAGCAATGAAAACGAGTAAGGGAAATTGAACATTAAAATGTGAAATAAGGAAAAAAGCATTAATGGAGATCAATTAAATGCTTGGTGAAGCTGCATTGTAATAATAATAATAAACAGTAGAAATCACATCTATTTTAAATGGTGAAATTAAGAGCATTTTTATACACATTGTGGCACTTACTCACAGGACTGGGACTGAACAGCTGTGTGGCCATAATTAAACATGTGAAGCAAAAAAATGTACAATGGAAAAAGGTGCAAGACGGTAAGAAGGTAAACACATGAAGCAATGATGCCATCATGAATAGTGGCCGCTGTACAAGCTTCTGGAAGCAGTGTTATGATCTGGGGTTGCTTTAGGTGGTCAGGTCTAGGCTCAGCAACGTTATGTGCTAATAAAATTATGTCAGCTGATTACCTGAATGTACTGAATGACCAGTGTATTACATCAGTGCTTTTCCTCCCCTGATGGCACAGGCTTATTCCAGGACTCAAATTGTGAGAGTGTGGCTCTGTGAGCATGAGGAATCATTTTCACACATGAATTAGCCACAACATTGGACAACCAAAGACAAAGGCAGTCAGGGTTTTTTTTTTTTTTTTGGCTATGCAGTCTAATCTACCACACCTCATACCTATATTTAACCTGGATAATGTTTAACTTCCCTAAGGTAAGTTCCCTAAAATTCATTAATAATAAAGTAGCAGACCATGTAGGAACTACCCACCTTAGGAACTATGTTGATCCTAGAGCAAGAATTACAAATTATCAAACATTTAGGCACTTTAAGCCCCCTGGAAGATAGAAGGAAGGGCCTTTTACAAAAGATCTAGGTGTTTAGACTGAATGATCATTTTAATTGCAGGTAATGTGGTGCTCTTTCTACAACTTAAAAATAAAAAAACAACAACAGTGAAGTATTTAGCAGGCCCATAGAACACATATGTACATGTACATTATGGTGTTACTTCACTAATTAACAGTATCTGTATCTAGATGAAAATAATATGAGCCACACTTTACTTTATAAGAGCAACTAATGCTTTATCGCCACCTTGTGTTTGATTTCAGCAACAAAGAAACATATACAAGAAAGAATGAAATTCTACAAACTACATATTTATTAATTAATTAAACATTGTTATGGGTATAAAAATTACTTTACATAAATCACATGGCCAGAATAAATCAAAAGCTGTAAAAAAAAAATGTCTATGCTATTGAAAAAAAAGAATACTAATTACTTCTGTTTTCTTTATGAAAGATTCTTCCAGCATCAAAATCAACACACAAGTGTACATTATAATGTTAAAATAGTTGCATACTTCAAAATGAGTTTCTTCATTCAGAGTTCCTACAATATAATATAATCACAGCATGAAAGATATTCCAAAACACACACACACACACACACACACACACTGTACATACACAAAGACAGCTTATCCCAAAAAATTATCATTTCAGGGTAAAGTTAATTTTGGTTTGTAATTTTTGTTGTCCAAAGTCCTCTTTTTGGATGAAAGAAATTTGTGCATTTGATTTGGAAATCAAGGTACTAGAGTTTGGAGGGAGGGGAAAGTCACAGAATCCACGTTGTTTGAAGTCAAGTATGAGGTTTCCACAGTTAGTTATGATTTGGGGCATCGTGTCTTCTGCTAGTGTTGGTCAAGCAGCAAAGTTATCAAGTCCAAAGTTAATGCAGTGTCTAACAAAAGTTTTTATAGACCACTTCATGCTTCCATCTGCTGACAAGTTTTATGGAGATGCTGACTGCCTTTTCCATCATGACTTAGCACAGCCTACAGTGCCAAAACTACCAATAACTGGTTTGCTCACCATGATATTACTCTGCTTGATTAACCAGCCAACTCACCTGACCTGATTCTCTGTGGCTTTCAAACAAGAGCAAGATTAGAAATAGCTGAAGGTTGCTACCAAAGCAACTTGGTCTTCAAAAACACCACAGCAGTGCCATAGCCTCCATGCCACTGTGCACTGATGCAGTAATTTATTCTAATGGAGCCCTGACAAAGTACTTTGTGCAAAAGATGATAGTTGTTTCACTTTTTAAAATAAATTACAAAACAAAATTAACCTTTTTTATGATATTCTAATTTTTAGGGATGCATTGTTTGTATAAATGGTAAGATATATTTGTATACAACAATATTGCTTTGCAACCTTGCAAAAGGCATTATTAAATTGAAGCTCATTAAAACTTCACATTAGTGCAATAATGCAATGCATAATTTGGTTTGATGTTCACACTTGGAAATGCAGAAAATCTCTGATGAATAATGTAAAAAAAAAATTACAAATTGTTAGCGCCTTCTGATTAGTTTGAAGGAAACAACAGTTTAGAAATCTCCTTTCCTTGTAATAGTGTCTAAACTGAAATTAAGTTTTGTGGAGGAATTTTGTGTCATTATGCCGAAAAGCTTTGCCTGGAATGTCTGAGTAACAAAACTAAAAAAGGTCCAGGTCCTCACTTTCTGTGGCCTCGTTCTGTTGGATATATTTCAAGATGTCATGCTGATCCATTGCCTGGACCACGGCAGGCTGAGGAGGCGCTCGGCTCCTCTGTTGCAGGGAGGAGGGCTTGTGTGGAATTACTGGCTTGTGTGGAATTACTGGCTTGGCTTTCAGCACTGGTTTCGGGGCAACAGCTGGCTTTGGTTGTACTGGTTTACTGATCGCTAAAAGTTTGTCCAAATCCTCCTCCACCCTAAAAAAAGGGAAAAGTCAGGAGTAATCTGACAAAGTATATAGCTATAAAGTCTAGCCTTAAACCTGCAAATGATCTGTGCTCTCTGTGTGTTTATACAAGAAATACCAAGAAAAAAAATGACTCAAAGTTTATGATTCAAATATCTAGCTTAAAATATTGTCAATTATACTTGTTTACAAGATCTATTGTACTTATATGCGCCTTACTCTGATTTGAAAAAAAAATAAAAAATCAAATTATCCCTTTTAGAATAACAGAATAACATAAAAAAGGAAATCAAACACAAACCCATGAATTAAAACCAATCATTTAGTCATGACAAACAAAAAAGCACCATGTTAAAAGAGGATAAGCCGGGCTGTGTACAGCCATGACCCATGAACAAATGCTTCAGCTGACAGAAGATTTAGGACTCATTAATAGTTAGTTTTCTGCTCCAAGCTATCTGTGCACTTGAACTTGAAGTTACTACAAGCAAATGAACTGTATCAGGAACATTATGGTTCATCATCAACAAGTATGAATAATAAGAAAAAAATATTTTCCTAAACTTTTTGAAATCTGTCCAAATGTTAACTTTAGTATAAATATTAATGTGGAAGAGACACAGTTACTGACCTAAAGAGATCATCCACATCCTCATCATGTTTTGGGATAGCAGGGGTGTCACTCTTCTGGTAGGCACTAGGGAGCAGCAAAGAGTCTCCAAGAGAGACAGTTCCACCTAAATCTGGGTCCTCAAACAATTTCACATCACCTGTGGGAACAGTGAAGGCCATATGATGTCCATTCAAATATAATAATAAAGCAATCCCAAAATCTTGTGCATGCTTTTTATTTGTTTTGATTGGTTAAGACACAATGCTATGGTTTTCTGCTTTTTCAGTCTTTTAGTCTTTCAGTACTCTCGCATGCTTACAATGGAATCTTGTTTGTTTTGGAGATGCTGTTGTGTGTCGATATGAAGAAATGTCATTTCCACACAGTAACCATTCGAATGCTCTTACCAGCTTACCTAACTAGTATTAGCTACATAACTAGCATATCTTGCCATATACAGTCTTATGCAGAAGTCTCTCAGCAAACATTAATGTATAGTTACTTCTTATGCCATAAATTGAGTAAAAGTAAAAACATTATTATGGCACTGTGCATACCCTACATAATCTGTACTTAGATTATACCTCCTCTGTCAGATATCACAGCTTGCAAACACTTTTTATAGCCAGCTAAAAGTCTTTCACGTCCTGGGATTTTCTCCCATTCTTCCTTGCAAAAGGCTTCTAATTCTGTAATATTCTTTGGTTGTCTTGCATGCACAGCTCTTTTAAGATCTATCCACAAATTTTCAATGATGTTTAAATCAGGGGACTGTGATGGCCATTCCAAAGCCTTCAGCTTGCGTCTCTTGAAGTATCCAATTTCGAGGTATGTTTAGGATCATAGGCCTGTTGTAGAAGCCATCCTCTTTTCAGCTTCAGCTTTTTTACAGATGGTGTGATGTTTGTTTCCAGAATTTGCTCGTATTTAGCTGAAATCCATTCTTCACCCGTGCAATGTTTCCTGTGCCACTGGCTGCAACACAACCCCAAAGCATGATAGATCCACCACTCCCATGCTTAATAGTTGGCAAGGTGTTCTTTTCATGAAATGCTGCTCCTTTTTTTTCGCCAAACATGCTTTTGCTGATTGTGGCCAAAGAGTTCTATTGTAACTTCATCAGTCCACAGCACTTGTTTCCAAAACACATCAGGCTTCTGTAGATGTTCTGTTGCATACTTCTGACATTGGATTTTATGATGGGGACACGGGTACGGTTTTCTTCCGCTGACTCTTCCATGAACGGTGCACCACCACTCCCGAGTCTGCTAAATCTTCCTGCACGTTTTTTTGCAGAGTTTTCTTGGTCTTCGAGCTCTCATCTTGACCTCCACAGTTCCCCTGAACCACCATCTCTTAATTACATTTCTCACTGTGGAAACTGCAAGCTGCCAATGCTTTGCTACCTTCTTGTAGCCTTATCCTGCATTGTGAATCTTACAAAGCTGCTTAGAGGAACCCATGGTTGTTGAGTGTCCAGAAGGTTTGAAAAGTCAAAGTATTTGTAAAGCTTTGAAATTGGCATTTACTAATGACAGCTGTTGCAATGCATCAGATCTAATGAGCTGATTAAGGTCTGAAACCTTGTAAAAAGAATCTGAGACTCTGGGACTCTAAGGGTGACCAAACTTTTGCACAGTGTCATAATAATGTTTTTATTTTTGTTCAATTTAAGGCAAAAGAAGTAACTATCCATCAATGTTTGCTGAAAATATTGTGCATTTTTTCTATTTCCAAGAGAGACTGTGTTAACATCTTTTCAATTAAAAAAATCACCAAAATCTGCTATTTATTAAGGGGTGCCCAAACTTTTGATTAAGATTAGCATTATCAACAAATATCTGGAGATGAGAAGGTTGTTTGCCTTCCATGTGGCTGTGCCTCTCTTATGCCTCCGTGACAGCTCTTTCAACTCCAGCCTTGGGGACTCTGACTCTGTAGCTGTGCTGCGGTTCCAGGACGTTGGCAGCAGATCCTCTGGGTGCTGTGGGGTGCGAGGTGGGGCCTCCACGGATTGGACTTGTTTGTCCAGCGCATTTGATAGATGCTTGATCGAGTTTGGAGGCCGAGTCGGCAGACTCAGGCTCTTTGCCTGCTGGGCCCCATGCGTAATGGGTTCTGGTGCCTTTTTATTGTGGCCAGCATTTACTTTTTCCATGAGTTGTCTGCATTTTCTTTCTGTGGGATCTGGCAAGATAGCCCTTTGGTCTCCTTAAGCATAAATGAGCCTTGGGGTGTCCATGACCCTGTCACAAGTTGTATACTGGTAGATAATTGATAATCAACATTAATTTACTGTGTCTATTAATATTATTGCAGATCGGTGTATTTTCTCTTATCATTATGCTTGGTCTTCTTGTTTGCCCTGCTCTGTGACCTGATTGGTTGGCAGGCAAAAAACATGTTTTTAAAAGTGTGGGATTATATGAAAAAAATCTGCTGGCAGCTGCAGCATAAACATATCTACATTGTCTATGCATATTAATTCATACACTTCTGGTCTAAAATAATATAAAAGCCACACTCACTGCTCTTTACGGAAGGCTGAAAAAGCTCCATGTCTGGATCCTCTTCCTCATCAAACAGAGAGAGTTTGGGTTTGGCTGCTGGTTTTGGTGCTGGCTTGGCAGGCTTAGGCTTTTTAGACCTATAAGCACAAAACACACGTAGATTAGCAGAGTGAGGATATTACTGTAGTGTTTTTCTTTATTATTTTGCTTTAATGTTATTTCAACATTTTGTAGCTGACATAGACACAATATTGTCAATATTGTAGAAGAGATTTCTAAATAAATAAAAAATTAGTTCTGTAAAGTCCAAACAAAACCGTATTTCACGCTGTCAAAGCACAACTAGGCATCTACTGTGTGTATATTTTTCCTCTAAATTACCTGGAGCCTTTTTCATCAAAACATCAATAAACACAACATTTAAGTGTCACATACCATATCCTTTTTAAAGCCAAAGTAAGGTCTATAAAGGCTTGTGATTTAAAACAGAAGAATGCTTTGTTTAAAAAAAAATAAAAAAAAAATCTGGGTGGAGGGAGCTGCCTGAAAGGGTCACATCAGAGAAACTACTGCATGACTTTTTAAAGGAAATGAGACACTCCCTAAACATATGAAGTACACAAGTTCCGTTCCAGTAAATGTGCTTGTGACTTGATGTAACAAATGTCAGCCTTGTGAATTTAAACACCAGAGCACTATGTTCCTGAACGTACCACTGCTATCAATCCAGGATGGGTGGTGACCCCTGGGTGTTCAAACAGCATTGACCATAGTGTTATTTAATAAGTCTAGACAGTTTACAACTGGTTCACAATGTAATCTGGTTCCTTTCTCATGCGACTAAATCCAACTGTTTTTCAACCAACAAACATTGTAACATATTAAAACACTATGACATTATATGATTATTTAACTTTAGAATTTAATTATTTAACTATATCCACTAATTTCAAATCTGGTGGCTGCAACATCCTTTAAAAAAAGTTATCACATGGCCAATTTAAGACAAATGACAATGTGATATGTAGAAATTACAAGGTGATGAGAAACAAGTGCTGTTAAACAGGTCAACCAATTATTTTATAGTATACAAGGAGATTTAAAGAAAAGCACCGTCCTTCTACAGCACGATGCAGCAATTTGCCAACAGGCACCAGAAAATTATCCAATATATTCAGGATAACATTCCTTAGGGAAACCATACATCAAGTGTCCAGAGGTATCAAAGACTTCTCTGGGCTCTGTCTCATCTGAGGTGGACAATGGCATACAGGAAACGTGTTTTGTAGTCCGACAAGTCAACTTAGTTTTTTTAAATACAACAATTTCAAATAGTTTCAACAGACATCATGTTCTTTTATCCAAAATGTTATCAGCACCAGGTTCAAAAGCCAGAATCAGTCATGGTAAAGGAGTGTGTAAATGCCCTTGGCATGGGTAAATTGCATATCTGTCAGGGCACCATTAATACAGGGGGGGAAACAAAATCTTTTTGGAGCAACACATGCGGCCGTCCCAACACCACCTTTTTTTTTTTTTATAGACATCACTGTCCATTTTCCAGAAGGACAAGGCCAAACGCATAATGCTCCGATTACACATGCATGGCTGATAAACAGAGTACAGGTGCTAGACTGGCCTGTCTGCTCCAATTGCTTCTTTGGAATTAGGTTGTATACAATTTCTTTTCGTTTTTTCCTTCACTAATAAACACAGGCGAATGACACAATACAACGTAATGCAGAGAGATAAACATTAGTTTTCCTGTAAGAGAGAGTGCCTCATTGGGCTCGTGAAAATTCTAAGCTGGGATTTATGAAAAGCATTTCCATGACATGAGAGAAGGAGGAGTGTTTTCCGGAACATAACACAAATGACCTTTTATAGCATCTTTATTTTGAACAGTGCTGAAGGGCTATACTGCTGGAAGACGTCCAGCATCATCAAACTGACAAATCAGATGGAAAGAAAGGTTTAATTACATCATGAACCTCAAACAGAAAAAAAAAAAAAACTTACTTTAATGAGCTTAATGTTAAGAAAAACAGACTTTAGACATTCATTAAAGAAGACTTGCTGATGAGTTGTCCTAGCACATGGACATGTTTAAATTACTGAGAGAACAAATTATACTGCGGTCACTGTTCAGTTCGCTAAAGCAGTGGTTCCCAACCCTGGTCCTGAAGGCCCCCCTGCCCATTTTTAATGTGTTCTCTACTCCCAGCACACCTGACTTAACTAATCTGCTAATTAGACTGATCTTAGACTGCCAGCCCAAAGCTGATTTTTGGCACATGTAGATTGGAATCAGTTTGGAATGCAATTGCTTTCATGTAGTCTGAACAGCACACTTAATCTGATTTTTGCGAATACGATTTGAACCACATACAGAGGTGGTGTGAAATTAGATGGAGAACTGGCTTGTATGTGGAATTTCCCCTCCAGGTGTGTTTTTACCTCTCTACACTAACTTGCTATCTTGGAGCTAATGCTTCATTCAGGGTTCAGCTCATCACAACATAGCTGGATCAAAGTTCGATATTCGCTTGATAATCAAAGTCTCTTAACTCGGTATGATCCAATCAAATAAGAAAATAGCCTTACGATCCTTACTCACATTTTAAAAATATGTAATGTGGAAACATAATATCATGGTGTGTTTTAAAGAGAACAGAGAAAAGTACAGAAAGTTTTATTAGAATACATGGAGTCTTGTACGAGAAAAGTATAGCAACGTGCAGCCTGTAAGCATTTCTAAACAAAAGTTAGTCAAGTGTCTTAAAAACATGTAAGTAAATTAAAACTGTTATTTTTCAGAAAGCATCGTTATAATTATAATTGCTGCTGATAATATTAGGTAATGCCAAATCAGCACTACTCTGTAGGACACTCGTAGCACAACACATTTTCTTTCTCCCATGTACAGTGGGTACGGAAAGTATTCATGCCCCCTTAAATTTTTCACTCTGTTATATTGCAGCCATTTGCTAAGATCATTTAAGGTCATTTTTACCCTCATTAATGTACACACAGCACCCCATATTGACAGAAAAACACAGAATTGTTTACATTTTTGCAGAGTTATTAAAAAAGAAAAACTGAAATATCACATTATTCAGACACTCATATATTTAACTCAGGTGCTGTCCATTTCTTCTGACACCTTTATTTGAGTCCAGCTATGTTTGATTATACTGATGTACTTGATTAGGAAAGCCACACACCTGTCTATACAATACCTTACAGCTCGCAATGCATGTCAGAGCAAATGAGAATCATGAGGTCAAAGGAACTGCCTAAAGGGCTCAGAGACAGAATTGTGGCAAGGCACAGATCTGGCCATGGTTACAAAAAACATTCTGCTGCACTTAAGGTTCCTAAGAGCACAGGGGCCTCCATAATCCTTAAATGGAAGACGTTTGGGATGACGAGAACCCTTCCTAGAGCTGGCCGTCCAGCCAAACTGAGCTATCGGGGGAGAAGAGCCCAAAGATCACAGTGGCTGAGCTCCAGAGATGCAGTCGGGAGATGTGAGAAAGTTGTAGAAAGTCAACCATCACTGCAGCCCTCCACCAGTCGGGGCTTTATGGCAGAGTGGCCCGACGGAAGCCTCTCCTCAGTGCAAGACACATTAAAAAACACCTGAAGGACTCCAAGATGGTGAGAAATAAGATTCTCTGGTCTGATGAGACCAAGATAGAACTTTTTGGCCTTAATTCTAAGCAGTATGTGTGGAGAAAACCAGGCACTGCTCATCACCTGTCCAATACAGTCCCAACAGTGAAGCATGGTGGTGGCAGCATCATGCTGTGGGGATGTTTTTCAGCTGCAGGGACAGGACAACTGGTTGCAATCGAGGGAAAGATTAATGCATCCAAGTACAGGGATATTCTGGATGAAAACCTTCTCCAGAGTGCTCAGGAACTCAGACTGGGCCGAAGGTTTACCATCCAACAAGACAATGACCCTAAGCACACAGCTAAAATAACGAAGGAGTGGCTTCACAACAACCCTGTGACTGTTCTTGAATGGCCCAGCCAGAGCCCTGACTTAAACCCAATTGAGCATCTCCGGAGAGACCTAAAAATGGCTGTCCACCAACGTTTACCATCCAACCTGACAAAACTGGAGAGGATCTGCAAGGAGGAATGGCAGAGGATCCCCAAATCCAGGTGTGAAAAACTTGTTGCATCTTTCCCGAAAAGACTCATGGCTGTATTATATCAAAAGGGGGCTTCTACTAAATACTGAGCAAAGGGTCTGAATACTTAGGTAGTTAGGCTCATTTCAGTTTTTCTTTTTTAATAAATCTACAGAAATGTCAACAATTCTGTGTTTTTCTGTCAATATGGGGGTGCTGTGTGTGCATTAATGAGGGAAAAAATGACCTTAAAAGATTTTAGCAAATGGCTGCAATATAACGAAGAGTGAAAAATGTAAGAGGGTCTGAATATTTGTACTTACTGAATACACTGTAGTTGTAAAAATCAGTAGAACACACAAATTGACATATTTCCAACCACAGTCATGCAACTGACAAGATGCTGCTGGAATTACAAGGGCTTGGCCTCTCCAAATAAGCACTACTCTGTTGGACAGTCATAGAAATTACCAAAGAAAAGTCTTGTGGTGTGCTAGACATACTGTAGCTAACCAAACGTTTTAGCACATGCACACAAAATCTCTATCATTCTCCTGCCCCCATGCGTAAAAAATGTTCTAGGGAAACACTGATAAAGATGTGTCTCAGTCTTGATGCTCTATTCGCTCAAATCAGATTTTAAACTGCGGAAGTTCCACTCGACATGGACAAGGGATATGAACAAGGATCGATGGTTGTAAACCAAGCAGGAAGAGAATGAAAAAAAAAGCTACTGTAAGTCGCCAGCATTTGCTGTCACACCCTGCACATGCTACAGTGTGCCTTCGCCTCCGGCATTATCACAGCAACTAATGCAGACAGGTCGACAACGTGTCTGATGTGGACTGCCAGTCTGAACAGAGCCATATCCACTCTGATCACTTTTAAATAACCGTCCTAAATATCAGATTTATGAAATATTATCCAAATCGGATATGCATGAAGTCTGAACAAAGCCTAAAATGTGCAGGGCAGGGTGTGAACCAGGACCAGGTTAGGAACCATTGCACTAAAGGGTGTAAAAGGGACTCGTTATTATTTTGTGTCAGTTAGGGTGCTTTCACACTACAGTCTCAGGCACGGATCCCAGCACTCTTTAATCGCAATTTCAATTTCGACACAAATTTGCCACAAAATATCAACACTTCATATACAGACACGTTACTTTAAGTATACTGTACTTTTTTTTTTACCCCCAAACATTTATAAATCTGTACACTGTGCAGCGAAGATTTAACCTGTAATCTTATGCCTGAAAGACACAATCTGTATTGAAATCTATAAGGTTCAGCCAAACTTTTCACACTGGCATTTTTAACACCGGCTCAAAAGACACAACAGGAGACATGTGTATTATATATGGTAGTATCTTTACCTGCTAAAATTTCATGACAAGTTTATAAAATGTAATATATTGAATTGTTATAAATTAAAAACAAAACAAGCATCATACTACTATTAGACTTTATACTAGCGAACCAAAATTAACATATGACACTATGCTCTCGTCCAAACTAAGAGAACTGTAAACAAAAAAGATGTGATGGTGGATTTTTAGTTCCATTCCATGAGGCCAAGGAAATTTAGCTAAATATCAGCTTCAAAAAACATTAAGGTTAATGATAAAACTATGACTTCCTTGTGTTTTTGTTTGTACTGCTACAACCATATTCTTTCTAACCATCAACAAAATATAGACTTTTCAAATTCTCTTGAATAATATTTTATAGAAAACCTTCTATAATTTTTATTTTAAAGAAGAATTTATATTGGGCTTCAAAGAGAATGCAACAGACCACGGCTAGACATAATTAAATACTGCACTGCCCTCTAGTGGGCTTATCTAGTGTGTTCAAGTGAGACAGTAAACTCCACGTGTTCTGTCATGTGGAATAATGTGAACTCTTGTAGTTATATTCTTACCTAACGCTGCCTAAAGGATCAAACAATTCCTCTTCATCTTCCTCCTCCTCCTCAAGTGGCTTCCCTACTTTTACTGGCTTGTTAACCCGCTCAGGCTGAGTGGTAGGTGCATCATCTTTCCCAAAGAAATCCAACCCATCGTCTGCATTTTCATCATCCACTCCAACCGGTGTGTTGGAAACTTTTTTATCATGAAGGGCACCTTTTGCTCCTGTAACATTTATCAGAAAGGTGACAACACTAATGGTTTAAATACAAAACACATGACGCACAGACATCACCTGGTCTCTCACCTAAAAATTCCATTAACTCTGGACAGGTAGAGAGAGTCGGATGTTTGGAAATAAAGCGAAAAAGCTCATCGAAGGCCACTCGCCGTTCACGGATGTCTGTTTCTCCCACAAAGAGTGCTTTGCGGGGCATGGCAGGAAGTTGGGATACTGAGGGATACTGAGCAATCAAGTGGGAGTAAAACTCATCAATGTCACTGTACTTCTTTGACACCTGAAAAATTATTCACAATAATGATAATTATTAAACATATATTCTGGGAGGTGATTCCACAATCTCTACAAATTCATGATTCAAAAAGTTTAGCAAGTTAATTCAATGACACATACAATCATTTGCTTCAAATGATATAATATAATAGGGCCAGTGTTTTTTTTTTCTTTAATGTGTCACCTAGTTATTAGAAACAAACCACAAATTATTATTATTATTACTATTATTATTATTAGACATGCATATGTACACCCAAACAGGATCAAAACATGTTCCTGGCAGCAGGAAAATTATTAGAAAACCTACAGTTGGCTGTGAAGCTCTTACCACAAACTGGACAACATCTCCTGGTTTGTGTTTAGTAGATTTGAAAGGCGCGAGGCGGGTGATCACTACAATCTGGTACTCCACATGGCCTGTCATCATGGAACCCCGAACCTCCTGATGAAGTGGAACCTGCAGGTCAATACCTGTAGCCTCATTCTGCAGAGGCCTAAGAAAAAGAAAAAAAATAAGTTAATAATGATAAGTTATTATTAATAATAATAATAATAATCCTGCTATTTTTAAAGGTTAACAAACAAGTACAGACTGAAGAAACGACATGTAATATTAATTAAAGACGTTTCTTTGGCTTTTCACACACAAATGTAGTTTTTATACAAGAACACATGATGAGAGCTGTTCTTTTCAGTGTAATGCCCTGATATACAGATAACAGACAGGCTGTCAGGTGACTTTAAGCAATTATTTGCATCACTTTTATGGCAGAGAGAACATTGGCCCCAGATTGTTTGTTTGCAAACATTTCCAGCTCTCTACAAGCACTCACATTTTGAGCATAAACTCAAACTGTAATAAATAACACAAGACATGCAAAATGTAATTAAATGTTCAGGATTAGTTTGTATATCCCAACATTGTATACGCAATATAATTCCTGTCCTCACATACCACTAATAATCTAGTATATCACTGTACAGTATCTGCAAACCCGTACAGATACTTAAGGATACACAAACACACTTTAATATCATATCTACTGATTTTTCGAAACTGGCAAACAATAACTATATTCTGTCATATTCCATGTCTGTACAGCCATAAGATTATAATGCTAAAAAAGAACTAATTACAATAAATGCTTATATAAGTTATCTTACTACTTATGGTTCGCTTCCCTGCACTTAGTCAGTTCAAAGCCACTAGCCTGCTAACTACAGGATGCGTGCAACAGTTCGTTAACTTAAACTGCGGGGGAAAAAAAGTTACCTGCTTGTAACAAGTCCATCTGGCATAACGTTTCTGGTTTTATTAAAATTTTATCAACTAATCTTTGTTATTATGTCCTTCTCTCTGAATAAGTCTTGTGACTGGAACGCCTACAGTTAGCTAGGTTACTAGGCAGGCGGTAGAGGTAACTAGCCTGTGGCTAAGTCACGGGACTTAGTGTTTACTCCATGATTAGCAAGCAAGCTAACTGTTGATGGATTGATTGACTGACAAATCTGTTTTGAATAACGTGCGGATATTAATTTTATATGATATGATCGTTCGTTTGCATTCTTACTTATTGTTTGGTACATGTAAAAAGTTTACACACATATTAAATAGTGCACCGCGGAAAAAAAAAAATCGTAGTCAGCATGATTCGAAACTGCGCTGGGAGACTTTAATGAATTTCTAGTCCATTGCCTTAACCACTCGGCCACAAGCGCCAAATTAAGTACTATAGTCAATATTTCATTTTTGTAGTCTTGGTTGTTGATGTTGCTTTCTTCCTTATTTCTAAAGTTAGATTAATAAATCCATTTAACACCTACTGCCTTTGGCAAGATAAAATACTGACAGATCATGATGTTTTTATGATATATTTAGCAATCCGCACGATGGCGCGCTAACACTTTAAACGAAGCTCTAACGGTACACTATGATTTGGCCAAACCAAACAACCTGAGTTCAGTAATTAACAGGTTTGGCCAAATACTTCTGTCCATATAGTGTATAATATGGTAGTTTGTGCAGCTATAAGTGTATCAGTCACAACAGTGGCTGACATAATAATGCACACTGGCTAGGACACCAATCCCATCACACACATTAAAACCAAGGGGCAATTTAGGGTTTAAAATGCATACTAGCATATTATTGGAGGTGGGAAGAACCACAGCATCTAGAGATTTTAGACATTATATAAACACCCACAGAAACTTAACACAAGACACTCACGCTCAGAAATAAATCAGTGAGCTGGGTAGCACTTCTGCAGTATCCATGTAAATCCACCAATGATTTCATACTATATTTACTGTAAGTACCCAACAGTGTGTTATATGCACATTCAATAATCTATTTAGCTTGACATCATGTCTTCTTTGAGAAGCTTGTCTTTCTACGAACCTAAACAGCTTCGAAAAGTTTTGTTGATTCCCCTGTCATAGTAGCCTGTCATTTATGCTCCTTAACATTTGCCATGGTCAGACTTGCGGCCCACTTCAAGGTATACTGTAGCAGATGGCAATTTCTGTAATGACCTTACATACCTTAAGTTTCTAGGCTTATCATGTATATGACCTACAAAATGTTGACCTTTAGACAGAATTTATCCCTCTAATGATAATAAATATCCTTGTCCCCACAAACATAAATGACAGAATTTATCCCTCTAATGATAATAAATATCCTTGTCCCCACAAACACCTTCATGTCTTCACTGAGCAACGTTTTATTTTCCATGACACTCCCCAGGATGCAGATTGTGCTCATTTTTATTCTCTCATGGCCTACACCAGTGTTTCTCAACTCCAGTAATGAAACCACACTGCCATGAATAGTTTGAGGTTTTTCCTAATGCTGACCAACTGGTCAGCTAATAGCTATGTTCCACATGATTTTACTTTGGATCAGGTGTAGTGAACGAAAAAGGAAATCCAAAATACTGTTCAGCACACTGGGTTCCTAGGATTAGAGCTAAGAGAAACTGGTGTAAAAAAGCATTGTCGAGCTCCAAAATCAAAAATGACCCAAACTGATTGATAATCCTGAGGACCAAATATAATAAACACCATCTTAAAATATCTAATTATTATCTGAAAATTATGTGATGATGTCAGCTACCATTTTATAGATTGCAGATGATCATCATATTAGAAGGGCAGAGAGAGAGAGAGAGAGCAACGACCGATACAAAGCACACACAGGTAAAATTTTATCCAGTGTTCCAGTGAGGCCACTAAAGGTTTCCAATTTAACTAACCAATTAACTAACCACCATCTGCTCTTCTATACATTTGAGCTGACTCCTTTACTTAGCCATGAGGGGCCCACAAGACAAGCTCTTGAGTGTTTTTAAAGGCAATATAACTAGTTATAGTGATGCTATTGCTGAAAACTTGTGATTATTTTGTGCGCCTGCTTTGATGAAAGTGCATCCAGGGTAACATTTTATTCATCTGATTTTGGTACAGCAAAATGAGTTTTGTTACTGAGAATGAATGGTGAGACATTTGAACTGTGTGTAGCCTAGAGAGCATAAGCATACAGACTCCACTGCAGCTTGTTATGATGATTTATATAGTGTATTGGGGGGAGGGAAGGTGGTTTTTAGGATTAACAATATGGAGAGTTGGCTCTGAAGCTGGAAACGGGGAACTTCATTTTTTCTCTAGTCACAGCACAGTGGAGATGTATCAGGCCCAGTAATATAAATTCTGGATTGCAGGCTTAAAAAAAGTGGGGTAGTGTGTATACAAAGGTGATTTAAAAAAATAGAAAAATAAACCATTTAAAGTACACTACCGTTCAAAAGTTTGGGGTCACTTGCAAATTTCTTTGTTTTTGTTTAGTGATTTATTTTCTACATTCTA